>JARYZH020000019.1:0-389989 GCA_030021035.2 Notholithocarpus densiflorus | reverse complement strand
TTTTCCAATTGATACATGGACACTTCTGTTGTTTGATAGTTACTTTGCCTGCACATCTTTTGCGTACATATATGAAAATTAAGTTTGAAATTGAGTCACAATATTGTAACTTTTAATAACATTTTTCTCATTCTGCCGTGTACTTGAACTAGTTGAACCTTGCCCAGTGAACTAGTGGAAATTGTCTGAATAGACCCTGGATGCTAGCTCATGTGCACATGCAGAGAAAATAATGCATCTCTAATATTTTCGTACTCATTATTATTCCCATAAGTTTTCTATTCACTACACCATATGCTTTGGTGGTATAATTTATAAAAAGGTTGTAGCCAGTGTACAATACTTCTATTTTTGCGGGGTCTGAAAAAGGTGATTGGTAGGCAGCTTTACCCCCAATTGTTTTTGGAAAGGCTGATACTTGGACTCAAATCCACGACCTGTGGCTTTTGGTGTAAGACACGTCATCGCACTAAGGCCTGACATTTTTTGGTAGTATAATTTATAAATGACTATATTCCATGTTCAAGTTTCAGATCAAAAAGCGTAATTTATTACTAAAAGTATACAAGAAATTAAATTTCATTTCTTCTCAGGTGAACTTACTGAGAGAATTTGGTGCCTCTACATCTTTCATGTACTGGGCCCTCATCTAAAGCATGATGCCAGCAGTGCTTGATAGTTGGCTAGATTACTGTAAGAACCTGTATTTTGTTTTTGAGTACTCTTTCTCGGGCCTTTTTGCTAATATTTTTTAATGCAAATTATTTGCAGTGCTCAAAATGTCCATATGGAGATGAGATGACTTTCCTTTGGAGGATACAGGTCAAAAAAAAAAAAAAAAAAAAAAAAAAAAAAAAAAAAAAAAAAACTTAAAATTGCATAATAAAGCTACCCCATGCAATCTAAACGCAATGCGTAGGAAGGGATGTGTTTCTGGTATGTCTAACTTGAACTTGTTTAAATATCATGAATATGAATAGCTTACTAAACCTTTTATTTGTGTTTTATTTCAATCTCATGTTGAAATCGTTTTGATAAATATTTGCTTAAGTGGTTTGAATTCTGTATGCTAAATTTAATATATGTTTCACTGATTCTAATTTTGTTACTTCCCTCATATTCATTCCATGTGCAGTAGTGATTTGCCTCTGTGTGTTTGGTAGGTAGAAAGGATTTTGTTTTGAATTACTATTTAGAGGAAGGCCACGTTTGTCTGTTGTGCACGTATGATGCAATGCTTGCTAATAAAAGTTGACACTTACAAGTTGGAAGTGTAATCTTTATGTTTTCTCTGGAGTATAAGACTCTTGGTGCTTCACTACCTCTAGTTCTAGCAATACAAGCCCTCATTGAAATTGGTGGGAATTTGGAGCTAAAATGAAAATATCAACCATGTGTAGCTTCAGGAGAATGCAGTTCTGGAAGTTGAGGAAGAGAATTGCAAGTGCTGGGTCTGGATTCACACTTTTGAGTGGCAAAAGAAGAGCACCATTGGATTGTTGCCATGGATCATATGTGTTGAGGCAGTTGGTTTGGAAGTTCAAGTCACAGTGGAAGCAAGCTTTGAATCAGCAAAGGAGCAATGCACAGTACAACTATGATCTTCACAGCTATTCTCTGAACTTTGATGATGGTTCGCCTCATGGTTTCAGATGACTCTTCTTTTTCTCTTTTAAATAAGTAATAGATTACTTGCCCACGACAAGCAATAAACTATTCCAAGTTTTTTTTAAAAATTGTTTCAGAGGCCATTTGAGGCATATACTGTACACAATGTTTGATTGAAGATATTGGAATAATATGTGAATAAATGAATTCTTGAAGTTATGCAAGTTGTTTCTCAAAAAAAAAAAAAAAAAAAAGAAGTTATGCAAGTTTGTTACCATGGCAGATTGTTAAACACCAACCTGTATCTTATATAGCACCAGGTAAATTCTTTCATAAATTTTGAAGTACTCTAATTTATTCATGGAATTTTTCTTTATTTCTTCTTTATGTTTTAAAGAAGGCAAAGAAAAAAAAACACAGGATTTTTTGACAGTCTTCAAAATTTGAGGGACCCACAATTGAGGAACCAAAAAGTTGAGGAACCTCCGACTTGAGCTGTCTCAAAAACTATAGTTTAACAAAAAACAGTGATTCTTGGGATTTTAGATTATTCTCAAGGATTTTAGATAGGCCGTGCTATTGAAAGTAACTCCAAAATTTTTTTAATAAGTTACAAAGATATTTGGTGCATCTTGAACCCACAATTTCACATGTTTAGCTATCAAATTGGCATGACTATAATAATTGATGCCTAGCCACAATTCTAGTGAAAATTTGCATTCCAGCCCAAAAGAGAGGCTAAGATTTGACTGTAACCCAAGCTATGGAGCCATTATAAATATTGGTGGATTTAGTAGGGTATGGTAAAGAACTCCACTGATGCAATGAAGGATTCTTGGGCCCTAGATTATGCCAACATGGTAATGCTGTAAAAAAATCATAAGTTTGTTACTACTGATTTCCTTAATTTAATTAATGTATTTCCTAAAAAAATATGTACTGATAAGAATGGTGGCTGATTATCTACTAGTACATGATACAGATTAGTTCTAGTCAATACAGAAAATGGGTTTTGAAGAATTTTGTTGTGCAATATATGTTCAGTACGAACCATCTTCTTGTTATCTATGTTTCAAATACTCGAGTTCCGCTGGCAAAATTTTTTTCCTAAACAGAGCATTTGAGGAAAAAAAATTTCCCCAATGGAACTCGAGTTTCAAAGACTCGAGTTCCACTGGGGAAATTTTTTTTCCTCAATGCTCTGTTTTGGTAGACTCTTGGCCTAAACAGAGCATTTGAGGGAAAAAAATTCCCCAAAGGAACTCGAGTCTTCAAAACTCAAGTTCCACTGGGGAAATTTTTTTTCCCGCAATGCTCTGTTTTGGTAGACTCTCGGCCTAAACAAAGCATTGAGGGATAAAAAATTTCCCAGAGGAACTCGAGTCTTTGAAACTCGAGTTCCACTGGGAAATTTTTTTTTTTTAAAATCCCCTGGACATACAAAACTGCTCAATAGGCAAACCAGAAACTGGGAAATTGCTGAGAATGTAATCCATAAACACTCATTGAGAGGCAGAGAAGCTGAGAATGTAAATGTACTTAAATTACATCAAAAGGTGCTCTCAATAGGCACCAAACTATAGAAACTGTTACTCTGCATAAACATAGATTTACAATGCAAATGCACTTACATCGCAGCAAAAGGCATTCTCAATATATCAACATTCCAAACATGCCCAACCACGCTTAATTTGCAGTTCTAACCATACTACTGAAATCACAATCTTCATAGAGGTACATTGGATAGAGAATTACAAGTACATTCAACAAAAACCAAAAAGTTCACATAAAGCCAATACAACGTAGTCACTTTTCCTAAGATCAGCGGTCTACACGAGAAAAACGTCGTCCATCGAAGCATGCCTGAAAAACGTAGAGTAATCACATTAGGAGACAAGATAGTAAACATTAGGTAAAAATCGAATGAACAACAATTATTTAACCGATGCATAACTTTTTGCGATATACCTACCTAGTGTGGAACATGACCGCTTGTGGAAGCGCCACGGGACTGCGGACATTTTCTGTGGTTATGCCCGGAAGCATAACACAGTCCACATGTCTGCTTGGGTTGACTCTCTATCAAATCTGCGTCCTCCCACCGCTATCCCGATTCTCGATCCTTATTCCTCACTCCATCCATCTCATTCCTTATTCTCGACTTCACTGGTCGACCTTTGGCCCACAACAATGCTGGATTAGGCAACCACTTTGGCCCCATGGGATCTCTCCACAATGACTGCGACTTAGGAACCACAAATGCATGCTCATAAGTGTTAACGACATTGTTCAAACCATAACATGCGTGAATATATGTGGTCAAATCAATATGTAAATAGTCACATACTCTAATTGCATGTGAACACGGGATCCCTATGTTTTGCCATTTCCCACAACTGCATGTTCTTTCCTGTAACTTCACTTCATAACTGTGGTTTCCCCCTCCTGCGCTACACGTGTTGAGTTGGGTAACTACTTGAAATATCAGGTCTTCATTGCTAAATGGCTTAAGATAGTGTTTCTCAGATTTACGCTTATTTTCATCCCACGTGGATAAGACATATTCACTATATTTCTTACCATCTGACAACTCATAATGGTATTCTTTGCGCTGGTCATGGAAATATTGAACAAGCTTGTTCTAAGTGAACTCAACCAACGCGACAATAGGAAGGCCCTATGCACCTTTCAATACACCATTGAAGCACTCTGATATATTGGTTGTCATTGCCCCAAAACGTCTCCCACCATCATGCGACTGGGTCCACATATCCACAGACTCCCTCATTAGGTATGTGTATGGAAGATAATCTTCATTCTTTTCCTTGCCATCCTTCCTCGTCACCTTCTTCTTATTTCTAATTGCCTCAATTTCCACCTGCTTAATGGTCTCCATTATGGTATCAAATTTAACTACCTGAGTAGCATATCCCGCTTTCAACGCCGCTGACTTTAGAGTTGAGTTCTGAAAATATGTGTTGAAGTTGCTAGCAACATGTCGAAGGCAATATCTATGAAATACTTGTGGTCTTCCATCATCCCTTCTAGGCCAGTTTGCAATGGCGTTTTTGATACCGAGATGTCGGTTAGAAATTATGCAAATGCCTTCGTTAGGTATCACGTGGCCAATCGCATCTCTGAGGCATTGTAAAAACCACCTCCAACTGGATCCTGACTCAGAATCCACAATAGCAAAGGCGAGGAGGAATACCTTGTTGTTAGTGTCAGTTGCCATTACAACCAACAACTTTCCCTGATATTTACCATACAGATGGGTCCCATCAATACTGATAACCGGCTTGCAATATTTGAATCCATCAATGCTTGGACCGAAAGACCAAAACACATAATTCAAAAATACTGTGTCATCTTCACCGGTGGATGTGGTACGATAGAACACCTGGGTAGTCGGATCCTGATCAATATATGCCATTAGCAACTTTTGCAACCTTTGGTAAGACTCTTCCCAATTCCCAAACAACTTCCCAATCGCCTTTTGTTTCGCATCTCATACCTTGTAGTAAGAAGGCTTATGACCTTCATATTTCGACTCTATCATAGATCTGAGATGCTTAATTGGGGTAGTGTGATCCTCACATAACTTCTTTAGGATGTCATCTGCAATAAAATTGCAACTCATCATCCTACCATCATTTCGCACCTCAATCCGTATACACGTGTGAGGACCCTTGTACACGGTGACCATCCATAGTCTATGGAACTTGGGCTTCATGACTGCGCAGACATACCACTTGCATGACTCATCCACGCATTTCGCACAAAGTTTTGTTGTGGTCGACCTACTGATCACAAAATGTTTGTTTTCCTTGAGGGCACACTTTGTTAATATGCGCTGCACCTCCACTTTATTGGCAAAAGTCAAGCCTTTGCACAAATTCATCCCCTCTCTCCAAGTAGACACAAATGGTGTCTCAATATGTGAAGGATCAACCATATTTTCCCAAGTATTTGTAGAAAATGACAAGCCAGGAGGTGAGTAGGCAGAGATTGTCTGTAATGTTTTGGACACTAAGAACATTGTCTGCACCAGGTTCACTACTGTCCAATGTCTCATCATCATCAATGTCCCTCTCAAAGTCCCTAAAGTCCCCTTGTTCAATCCTGTCTTCAATCTCATCTCTATCGACAAAATCTTCACCGTCAATGGCAATACTCTCATCAACATAGTCGTCATCATCATCATCATCATCCTCATCCTCATCCTCATCATCATCATCATCCTCATCATCGGCATGAACATCATCATGCTCTACATGTGTAAAATACTCATATTGAGCATCCGGAACTGTAACTTGTAAACTTGTTTGTGTTTGTTGGATTTCCTCGATACCAACTTCTGCACGTGGATCCAACTGTATGTACAACTCAATGTTAATTACTTCAGGTATTCTCTCCAACTTATCAAACATGATCTTCACATGTTTGTCTGCTTCTATTGCCATATACTTGTAATTAATCCGGTACTTCAGGATTTCATTTGGCATACGATAAGTAATTTGTATGTTGTGCACAACAGGATTCTCACACAACTCTTCCATAACCATCATCTTCAATTCGTCAAGGGTCTTCAACCTACGATCAATTTGGGTATAATAGGTCTTTATACCCGGCCCTTTAAATGGCAATCCCTTGTTCGCATTGGCATTCTTCAACGGACCACCATGGTATAGGATTATATCAATTTCAGGCATTGTGAACCTGTTAAAGTCAAGTTACTATGTTAGTTAAAAAACATTTTCAAGTTCCCTGATCTAAAATAAACTTGAAGCAAGTCTTTAACTTTCTAATAAAAAGCAGCAGCCAAGAAATTTTTTTAATTTGATTTTCATGATACAAATTGAACATTTTTTTTTCTAAAATTTTGGCTGTAGTACGACTATATTTAACAATTGGACATATAAAAATCCATCTGTCCTTCCTGTATACAAGAAGCTAATTACAGCAAGATGGTATGAGAGGCAAAGACATGTAAAGCAAAAGATAATTGCAAACACAATTTTTTGCAAAAGATATATATCATATAATTTTGCAACACATACGCAGCCAAAATTTTTTGTAACACATACAAACCCCCCCCCCCCCCCCCACAAAAAAGAATCAAGACCTTTTTAGTATTTCCAACATATTTCATGCTTAAGACATCAGTATCAACTGAAATCCCAGTCAACCATTTTATAAGATTCCAAGACTAGCTTTAATAACCACATCAAAGTGGACCTTTTAGCCTAATGAACACACAGTACACACTCATTAGAAATTAAATCTGCTTCAAGATTGTGACTGTTCTCAACAAAAGCCCCTTCGAAAAAGAATAAGAGAACCTCTGCTATTCTGTACAGAGCACTTTGGTAATGATTCCATGAAAAGTAGTTACAAGATTAAAGTCCATAATATTTTTTTCACACATACACATCTATATTAACTTCTACTAGAAGTAGATAGCTTATTTTCTAACCTTTTATCAAAAAGAAGTAAAGAGCTTATTATTGAACAAAAGAAAGATACCAGAACCTCTTCTACAAAGTAAAGTCTAATTTCTAACCTTGCTATTGGACAAATATTTACTTCTTACATGCTTGAAAGCAGCTTAAAGTTGATCTTAAGAGGAATTTCCAATACACTAAGGGCTGACTCACTAAGAAAAAACAAGTATATTTTGCAATATGCTAACCAAGTATATTTTGCACTTCATGTTGTTCTTTTAGCATCACCTCTCCAGCCCAGAAAGATTTAACAAAATTAAAATTTTAAAAAAAAATAACGATAACAAAAAAATAACGATATCAACATTGCAACTGCTATGGAAAAGGCTGGCAGCATGTTTAACCAATTAATCAAATACAAAGAACCATCTAGTAGAAAACTACAACTAATACCCATGAACCGAAAGACACTAAGAACCATTGGAAAGTTTTCTTAGTGGCAAAACCCATAGACAACTAATACCCAACTACAATAACAATCAAATCAAAAAACTCTTACCTGAGATATGAAATTATTGAGAGGGAAGAGCAGTGAGAGAGGCAATGTGGTGAGTGAAAGTGAGAGGTGTGAGAGTTAGTGAGGCTGAGTGTATGGGTGAGAGTTGAGGATGCTCTGTTTTTGGGTGAGAGGTTAGTGAGTGTGGACTAAATAAAATTTTGTAGAACGCGTGTTTTAATATTAAGTCTCAGAGAAACTCGAGTCTTATAGACTCGAGTTGTGTTCAAAATTTAATTAAAAAGTAGGCGTGTGTTTAATTGAATCTCGAGTCTTAAAGACTCGGTTTTTGCTATGTAAAAATCGAGTCTCTAAGACTCGAGATCTATGTGGCAGTTTTTAGCCAATTCAGCAGTTCACAACAACTGCAAAGCGAGTTTATAAAACTCGAGTTTTAATTGAATCTCGAGTTTATAAAACTCGAGATGTTACTTTTCTAAAAACTTTGAAACGGTTCCTAACTTACTACTTTGAATCTCTATTAACAGCTACTTTGCAAATTCCCTCAATGAAAAGAGATGGCTAGGGTTTTTTTAATTGCAACATGTTTTTTATTTTATTTTAACCGGGGTTTTTTTTTTTTTTTTTTTTAACATACCAAAAAAGCAGTCAAACAGTGTTTAGTTTGTTAGACAAGGTCATGTATCGCTTTTTTAAAGTGAAACGTGGCTGATTTTTAGATAGGCAGTTATCCTATTTGTCAGCACCTCTTTAATTGCAGGGAAAGGCTTCTGCTATTATATATAGTATATGATATGATATTTTAAATCCTATGATTTAAGGTGGTTTGGTTTCATAATAAATCTTACAATTTTAAAATTTTTAAACTAAACTATTTAATTCCAGAAGTTTCAAATTAAACATTGAAGTTTAAGATAGATATGTGCAAGTTAAATTTTTATAGTTTTGTTAGTTTCAAACTGAGTTCTGAAATTGTAAAAAAAAAAATTCCAGTGGAACTCGAGTATTATATACTCAAGTTTCATTATCAATAAAAAAAAGATAAACAGTATAAATCAAGTAATACGCGAGTTTTATTATTTAAAAAGAAGAAGAAGCAAAAACAGTGTAAATCGAGCATTAAAAGCTCGAGTTCCATTATGAAAAAAAAAGGGATAAATCGAGCATTAGAAGCTCGAGTTCTATTTAGTACTCGAGTTCACTAGCAGCGAGTACGCCAGGCCAAGAGTTCAAAATTATTTACGGCCAAATGCCACTGGAAAAATTCCCAGTGGAAATCGAGTCTTTGAAACTCGATTTCCACTCAGTGGCTTTTTGGTAAATAAAATCCCGCATAAATCGAGCCTTTGAAGCTCGATTTATACTGGCAGTTATTTACAAACATGCCACCCAAATGGAAATCAAGTTTCAAAGACACAATTTTCACTGGGAATTTTTTTTTCTTCCCCCACCTGCAGCAGTAAACCAGATTCAGAACACTGATATATATATAAACAACTAGATACGAGCATAATATATATATATATATATATATTTTTATACCAGTCAAAGGGAGTACATCAGATGCAAAAAAAGGATTAAACCAATTACTGTTCATGGGCATTATAGTTGCCCTCTTAGCTACAGACCAGACAGATTTAACCATTACATGAGGCACACAAAAAACATTACGAACCAGACCATGAAGGATAAGAAAATTCAAATTAACCACCCTGGTGATATCTACCCAATTTGTTGTCTTTTCCTTCTTAAAAACCTGAGTTGCATTCTTGCTATTAGTTAAAAACAAAATATGATGAAAGCCATTTTCTAGCTATAGTAGTAGCAGAAAAGACACAAACTCCCTCCATATTTCTAGCATTATAGGCAAAAGCTTTTCTTTGTTTTCTTTGATCCTTTGCAGCAACAACCTTAATGATTAGATCCCATTGCCAGCCTGGAGATTGTTGGTGGTCTGCTGCTGGTCGTTGGATAGAGCTTGATGGTGCTGCATTTCTAAGGTTCTGATCAGAACTGAAGAATATATATAAAGATGAGGGAACTAACCCAAGAAGATGCAGCAGATGAAATCAGCACATATTTTGAAGTCAGTTGCAATAAAAAGCTACACAACGCAACTAATGTAATGAGTACAATGGACAGAGAATAGTTCAATTACAACAACATTCAGCAATAAACAAAATAACAACTGAGTCGATACAACATAGTCTACATAGTCGCCTAGCACTTGTCCATATTGATACAACATAGTCTACATAGTCGCCTAGTACTTGTCTATACTGAAGATTACCACAACTTCCACGTACAATGCCATTCCAAAATCGAGTCTCTGCTCGCCTGACAAACATTTAAGCACGGTCGTTAGTTCCCAAATGCGAATATTATCAATAAGTAAATGAAATTTAGAGCATATTATATAAAAATAGCACTTGCCTAGTTTGCAATACTACCGCTTGTCGAAGCCCCACGGGAATTGGGACATCTTTTGCAGTTATGCCCTTCTTCATGACACACTCCGCATCGCTGCCTCGGTTTGATCTCCCTCAAGTCTGAATCTTCCCTTCGGCTTCCCCATTTTCGCCGTACCCCATCCATTTCAGTCCTTATTCTTGACTTCATAGGACGACCTTTAGGCCACAACAGACTTGGGTCAGGCACCCACCGTGGTCTGCAAACGTCCCTCCACAATGACTCTGACTTTAGCACCACAAATTGATTTGAATATGTGTGAATGGCGTTGTTCAAACTGTAACATGGGTCAATATAGCTGGTCGCATTAAGTCGCAGACTCTACAAAACTTTAATTGCATGTGAACAAAGGATCTTAATGTTTTGCCACTTTCCACAACCACATGTTCTAGCGAATATGTGTATTTCATGACTGTGGTTTCCCCCTCCACCTTTATGGTCGTTGTATGGGATAAGCACTTGATATACACCAGTTTCATGATTAAATGCCCTTATAGTGTGTCCTGAAGTTTTGTGTACATTTTTGGTATAGATCCTCATGGCATAATCACTCCACACCTTACCTTGAGAGAGATCAGAAGTAATTTCTTTATGTTGATCATGGAAATATGCAACAAGTTTGCACCAAGTGAACTCAATCATTGTAGTAATGGGCAAATTGCGGGCACCTTTAAGTACCCCATTAAAGCACTCAGAGGTATTGGTTGTCATTGCCCCGTAACGTCTTCCACCATCATGTGACTGGGTCCATTTGTCCAGATCCTCACTCATTAGATATGTTTATGGCATATAGCGTTCAGCTTCGTCATCATCAGGGTCTATCCTCCTAAGTGCATTAATTTCGACATCCTTAATGGTTTGCATTATGGACTTAAATTTAGCTTCATGAGTCGCATATCCAGCTTTCAAGGCCAATGCCTTTAGAGTCGGGTCATTAAAGTGTGTGTTGAAGTTGCTAGCAACATGTCGAAGGCAATATCGGTGAAATACCCGTAAGCTTCTGTCATCACCTCTAGGCCACTCTACAATGGCACATTTGATACTTTTATGTCGGTCAGAAATAATGCAAATGCCTTCATCAGGTATCACATGCCCTATCGAAATCTTGAGACACTCTAAAAACCACCCCCAACTAGGCCCTGACTCCTTGTCCACAACAGCAAAGGCAAGAGGCAAAACCTTTTGGTTAGCATCGGTTGCCATTGCAATCATCAACACCCCTCAATATTTACCATACAAATGAGTCCCATCAATACTGATCACTGGCCTGCAATATCTAAATGCAGCAATGCATGGAACGAATACCCAAAATACATAGCGCAGTAACGTAGTACCAGGTACGTCCCTAGGTATGGTGTAATAGTTGTACAGGGTACTTGAATCCTAATCCAAGTATGCCAACAACAACTTTCGCAACCTTTGGTAAGACTGCTTCCAATCCCCAAATATCTTAGCAATTGTCTTTTATTTTGCGTCTCATATCTTATAGTAAGAAAGCTCATGATTATACTTAGTATGTATGACATCCCAAAGCTGATCAATACGAGCAGCGTGATCCTGTCGCAATTTTCCCATAATATCTGATATAACAAAATTAGAATCCATCATTTTACCGTCTCTTCGCAGGCCAAAGGGTATACAATTGTGTGGACCCATATAAGACGTGACCATTCATGGACCATTAAGTTTAGCCTTCATGAATGCCCCAACGTACCACTTGTAGTTGGTGTCAATGCATGCGGCACACAATTTAGTTTTGGTCGACCTCCGGATTGTAAAATTTCTATTGTCCTTTACTGCGTATATTATCAATGCACGTTTTACCGCCTTTTTATTTGCAAAAGTCACCCCTTTACTAAAATGCATCCTATCTTCCCAAGTAGAAACAAATGGTATCTGAAGACGTGAAGGATCAACCATATTTTCCTAAGTATTTTGCGTAGAATGACTCGGTAGGAGGTGTGTAGGCAGTGGTCATATTTGTATCATGCTGGACGCCAATATCATCGTTTGCATCACCTTTATCATGGTACTCTATATTTTCCTCTTCAAAATTGAGAACAAGTTCATAGTCATCCACATCCTTGTCAAAGTCGCCTTGCTCAATCCTCTCTTCGTACTCATCCATATCATCAAGATTTTCACTATTATTCACAGCATGATCTTCGTCTTTGTCTTCCTCCCTTAAATGTGTCTCTTGAGGTTGGAGTGTTTCACCAATATTGGCAGCATGATCTTGAGATGGGAGTATATAACCTCCCATTGTATAGCCTCCCATTGTAGTGCATCCATCATCTAGGGCTGTAAATTGTAAAGATGTTTGTTGCACCTCCTCGATATCAACTTCTACAAACGGCTCTGAACTTATGTACAACTCAGCAGCATTTACTTGGGGCATTTTATGGATCCTATTAAACATGATCTTTACATGTTTGTCTTCTTTGATCGCCATACACCCGTAATTTATCCGTTCATGAAGGACTTCTTGTGGGTAACGGTAAATAATCTTTATGTCGTTACAAACAGGGTTCAAATTCAATTCTTCCATTATTTTCATCTTCAAATCATTCAACGTCTTCAACTTATGACGTATCATCATGTAATAGCATTCGATACCCGGCCCTCTAAATAGGAATCCGTCAATCTCTTCAGGATTGACAAGGGGTCCATTGTAGTGTACATTTATATCAATATTCTTCAAAGATTGTGAACCTATTAGAGTCAAGTGTAATATGTTAGTGACATATTTTATCTCTTTCACTTAACATCAATTACAAAACCTTTTCTATCTACTCCAAGTACAAAAATTACAACTTGTTACATCATATGCATATACAAACACACCCCACATTTGCATATACTCACCCCACATCACATACAAACACACTCAATCATTATCATTTTATACTCAAACAAAAAAAATCTAAAGACAAAACTCACCCCCATTACAAAATTTCAAATTAGCTCTAACAAAAATAAAAATAAAAATATCAAACCAAACAACAATACAATCATTAAAAACCTAACAATACAAATATACCAACAATACATCTTAAATATATCAATCATTATCATTTCATACTCAAGCAAAAAAAATTAAAGACAAATATCAAACCAAACAACAAAAGAAATAGTCATGATACATACCCATGATAAAAACCTAACAATACAAATATATCTACAATACATGTTAAATATATCAATGATTATAATTTCATACTCAAGCAAAAAAAAACTAAAGACAAATATCAAATCAAACAACAAAAGTCATGATACATACATACCCATGATACAAATATATCTTAACAACTAGATACATGAACCTAGTAAAATCCACTAACAACTATATACACTAAACAACCAACTAGAGAGAGTGAGACCTTACCCGAAATGAGGATGTGCAAATGTGAGTGCTGGGATTGTATGAGAGTGAGAGGGGGAGTGAGAGAGGGAGAGTACAATGAGTGTTGGGATTGTATGAGAGAGAGAGAGAGGGAGTGAGAGAGGGAGAGTACAAGTGAATGTGTATGATACCCGAGAGACCCAGACAAAAAACCAGATCTGATATAGGGACCCAGACAAAAAACCACGTGGAGTAATATTTCACCACAATTTGAAAATCGAGTTTCTAAGGCTCGGTTTCACTTTTAACAAACCAAGTCTCTAAGGCTCAATTTCCAGGTGGCGTCCACGTGGAATCTTAGAGCACAAAACTTGAGTTTCTAAGGGTCGGTATGAAACTCGAGTCTCTAAGACTCGAGTTCCAGGTGTACTCCACGTGGAATTAGGCCATATCAAAACATATAAATCGAGCTTATAAGACTTGATTTTTAAGGCCTAAATCAAGTCTTTGAAACTCGAGATGTTAATTTTTCATAAACTTCTAAAAAGTTGCCTACTAACTATATAGTTTGGCAACCATGGTTAATTCCCAATTTTAGCCGTTTGAATTGTGTATAATAAGGTATATTAAAATTTAAATTTAATGGCTGACGTGGTGTTTCAGGATTGGCTGGTGTAAAAGATGTCTTTTACGCCAGCTCGGGACCTAAGTTATTGTCCTTAATAAAACATCCCTAGTTAAAAGTAGAAAAAATAGACTCCTAGTCTAAAGTATGAAATTTTGGGTAAGTTGCTAGCAATGCTAGCTTTTTTCCCAAACAGGCCACGAATCAAATGCCTAGTGGGTCTTGTAAACTTGTTCCAACAGAGCTTCTTTCCCAAATCCTTATTCTCAATCCTCACTCCTCATTATCGGTTGGCATTCAATTCTGTGTTCATTTGCGGTATAGCATTAGTTTTATTTATTTATTTATTTTTTAAAGTAGGCAAATATGGCCAAAATGGCCATATACCACTATTTAGCAAAATATTTAGCAATATATCACAGTTTGCAAAATATTTAGCAATCTATCACTTTTTTCAAATTCAAGTTTGCTGTGTAACTCGAGTTTCAGAAACTCGAGTTCTTTGAAAAAATAGACTTCAAGTTTGCCGTGTTATTTTTTATGGATAAAAAGTTCCATAAAAATATGATGGTTATATTCCATGGAACTCAAGTTTGTGAAACTTGAGTTACACAGCAAACTCAAGTTTCACAAACTCAAATTTTAAAAAAGTTGTAAATTTCTAATTATTTTGCAAACATTTGTAGATTCATATATATATATATATATTTTGAAAATAGTAGTACTTGGCTATTTTAGCCAAGAGCATATTATTTAAAAAGTGGGTGAAAGTGATTTTTTAAAATAACTATACATTAAAAAAAAATTAAAAATTAAAAATTAAAAATTAAAAACGCTACGGAAAAGACATAAACAAGACAAAAAGTGAGGTTCCAAAGATAACGTGGTCTATGCTTTTCGACCCATTGTTCCTTTTGCTGTTGGAGAATTCCAAACATCTTCTCTCTCTCTCTCTCAAAAGCTGTTAAAAGAATCTCAATCTAGTCTTTTATTATTCAAATTTCAAGCATCTTCGCTCCAAAACTCGATTTACAAACTCCATTTCATCAACCCCATCTCTCTCTTTTATAAATATATATATATATATATATATATATATATATATATTTGCATATCCACAAATTGGATGCCATCAGTGCTTGATTCCCATTGATTTCAGGTACGTTTGCTTAATTTCTTTCCTATTATTTTTAATGTAATATATATATATATATATTTCCCCAGGTTCAATTCGGGGTTTTTTAATAAAAAAATGATATATGGTCTCTGGAAATTGGAACTTTAGTCAAGTATTTTTGTTCTTATTATTATTTGGTGCCAAGCACTTCCTATCAAATCTAGAAGTTGTTTTGTATAATTTTTTTTTTCTTTTTGCCGCTCGATTAATGAATCAATGATTTTAATAGCTAGGAGTAGTTTTGTGATTATGAAAATCTTGCAGTACGTAACACTGTACAAGAGTGGCATATAGGCTCATGATGATATGAGTGTAGTACAACTAAAATGAGTGTTATACAAGTGATGTGAGTAAAGGCAAAATAAAGTACAATGAGCCTGGACCTATACTGTCCTATTATCTAATAAAGTATGTTGTAAGAGCTCCCCAAACTCAAGATGGATTACAGGATGCCCTCTTGATTTTGGATACAAAATCACGAAATTCACCTGTTAGATGAATTTGGTGAAGATGTCTACCGGCTGATCTTGGGTGGAATAATGGCGCAAATGTAAGGTACCCTGGAGGAGGTGGTTCTGAATAAAATGGCAATCTATTATTATGTGTTTGGTCTGTTCATGGAAGACATCATTGTGAGAAATCTGCATCGCACTCCAATTATCATAGTAAACTGGAGTTGTAGAAGATGAGGAAGCCCCCAATTTTTTGAAGAAGCCTACTTAACCACAGAACCTCAAAGGTAATATCAACCAGTGCTGTATATTTAACTTTTGTGCTGGAAGATAAAACCAGAGTTTGCTTTTCGCTATGCCATGAGATGCATGAGTTGACAAGTAAGAAGCAAAAGCTGGGGTGGAGTGACTATGTTTGATTCCTGCCTAATCCGCATTAGTGTAAGCACAAAGTATGAGTGGGGATATGGTAAATAAATGAAGCCCATGTGACATAGGACAAAATTAAAATAGTGCAAAAATAAATTGAAGAACGGGAAAATTAAGGATAAGTAACTTAGGAGTCAGCACCTAGGCTTACTTGGAGTTTGCACCAAGCAGGAAGAAAACCTCTAGGAGTCAGTACCAAGGGTTGATTCTTATTTTTAAATGATTAGGCTTGGTAGGCCTTTAGGCCCAATTATTAGCAATCTCTATTTATAAGGGTTTTCATATTGCGTCTATGTCCATAGGTCTGCGCAATTAAAGGCCTATATCTTGTGTCTGCCAAAAATTCCCCTAGGGGTGGGAAGAACTTGACCCTGTTGAGTGTAAATTTTGGCAACTCTGGTTGTACTCAAGCAAGTTTCGATCTGGCTGTTGTAGCTCTTCTCTAGTACTCCATGTGCAATCAGGATATGGTCGTCCCTGCCAACAGACTAGAAAGTGTTGAACTCATCCATCCCTGGTAGAAACAATATGCTCATCTATATTGCATCAATATTTAGGGGTGCGGATTAGGGATAGGGATGTCAACAGGGTCATGTCATCAAAAGGGGTGTTAGAGATAACTGTTAAACCTTTATTGGCAACCGGATCCATTATATTAAAATTAGGTGAGAGGTCAGTGGCATATGCATTTGAACCAACCCATTCAATATCTTGAACAGTCCAACACTACAAGCTTGCAATTTCTTAATGGTCCCAAAGGGAAAACATTGAGCCTAATTCGAATTATGACATAATCCCCTACTTTAAACTCAATATAATGTTGACGGGTGTTAGTAACTTTATATTGAAGATTACTTGCTTAAATATGCTTGTGAATCTCATGATGCAAATCATAAATATGTTGTGCAAATACCTTGGTAGACTCAGGAATTCTAACATGTGGGGACATGGTCAAAAGATCTAAAGGCTTTCTAGGTTTATAGCCATGCACTACCTCAAATGGACAAATGCCTGTAGACCTATTGACAGAACAATTGTTATGCAAGCTTGGCTGTAGGAAGAATCAGTCAAACCTTGTCTTTCAAAACTGAACCCATGGGTTCTTAAATAGAGCTCCAAAAGGTCACTTTGCTGGCAAGAAAAGAACTTAAACTTCTAAACCAAACTTCTGGCAACAACAGTTCAAATATTTAGTAGCTAAAATGTAAAAACTTCTTTGTAATGGTTCTTTTAACAAAAGCTTTTTGGGTAACAATGTTTTTCTCATCAGCCGTGTTAGCCATAATTATCCTGCAGGGGACCTTATAAATTTTATTTAAAAACTTAGAGAGAATTCTTCTTTATACAAATTCTTAGACTTTTGACTTAATGTGAACTTTTAGTCAGCACTTGTATTGTGTGACTTGCCACATCTTGGAGTTTAAAACAAGTTTACATGGTAATCCTTCATAATGATTGAAGACAAGTTTTTAGTTGACCAAAGGAGTTTTAAACTGTGATTTAACATCTATTGTTCTTATGACAGATTGAGCATGGCAAGGAATTTTTCCTCTAGAGCAATCGTTCTTGAAGTTCTTAGAAAAGATAATTATGCGAATTGGAGCGTCTGTGTAAAAAACTATTTGTTGTCACAAGATCTTTGGGACATTGTTGAAGAAACCACTGAACCTCCAAAAGAAAAAGATGACAAAGACGGATTTAAGAGGTGGAGAAAGAGCAATGCTACAGCTTTACATGCAATTCAAATTTCATGTGGGCCAGAAATACTTTCTCAGGTTAGGAAATTTGATACAGCTAAAAGTGCCTGGAATGCCTTGGCCATGATGTATGGGGAAAAATTGAGAGTCAACCTAGTCACTGAACAAGGTAACCAATCTAGTAATCCATGCACCACTCTCAAAAAAAGTGTTCCAAAATTTATAATGCTATATATTTTTGTTTGTATGCACACATATGTGTGTGCCTCTATTTTGTATGTATGTAAGTGAAAAATTGATAGGGAAACTACCTAAAGAACAGTAGAGTTTCACTTCTCACATCAATTGATAATAAACAAAGTTATAGATACACACCACTTAAAACCAATCTAGACACTGTTAGGTTGAATCTTTCTCAATTTGAATAGCCTAAATAGTTTGATATTGGTCTCGATCAGCCATCATCTCATCTCTCTGTCTCTTGTTCTCTCTTTATATATATAAGTGTGTGTGTGTTTGTATGGATTTGTTATTGGTATCGATGATCTCTCATCTCATCTCATCTCATTTTATCTCTCTGTTTCGCTGTCTCCCTCTCTGGTAGTGTGTGTGATTGTGGACAGGAGCAATGTTGTGGCCTTGAAGTAACTTGCATGGAAAGTTATGCACAACATGTAATAAAGACACTTTTTCTTGCCATAGGAGGTGAATTTTTCATATGTTTGGCAAATTCGTGATATATAACTTCTGGGTACTATGGATCAGTCTGATGCTTTGCATGAGATATCAAAAACTACTTTGTGCTTCTGCATAAAAGTTAGTATTGTGGTCTTTAGTATAGAAAAGTTTCAATTGACTAGGATTCAAATGTGTTATAAAAAGGAAATTATTAGATACTACAAGTTTTACTATGTTTTATTATAAAACGTTGTCATGCTGAATTGTCATCTCAGCCATATCACCTAACCCCACCCTCTATGAAGCTAATACGTACAAATGCAAGTAGTGGACATCACCACTTTACACTTGATATTACCATTGCTTAGGGGAATTGTTCTAATCTCTATAGTTCTGCTTGCAGTAATCTAATAATAAGAAACCATACATTTGGAGTTGTGGTACCATAGCTTGTATTATTTAATTTTAATTCTTAATACAACTGACCTCATTACAAGTGCTCCGTGTGTGTTTAGAGGATTTTTCTTTAAAGGAAAAAAATGGAGAAGTTTCGAGTTATGCATCTCCAAACTTTACTGGATGGACTTTTAGCAGAAGAAATAGAAAATTGAGCAAGCTCTTGTCCTAGGATAGTTGAAGCACTAAAAGTTGTAAAATAAAAAAAAGCAAAAAAAAGTTTGTGTTGTAGAAGGACTTAGGAGTACGTAATGGGAAAGTGGAGGGAAGACAGTTATTTGATTTAGTGAGAGCTTGGCCAGAAATATATTTTTCTTTATTTTTGGAGGAGATAGAAAAGTTATTTGATAGATAACCGTGGTAAAATAAGGAAAGCAAAAGAAATTTCAAAATAGAAGATAAGTTTTGTTGTTCTTAACTATGATATGAGGCTTTCGTAGACAGATTCCTGCATAGAGCAGGCCTCATGAATGAGTCAA
Source organism: Notholithocarpus densiflorus (assembly GCA_030021035.2). Taxonomy (NCBI): domain Eukaryota; kingdom Viridiplantae; phylum Streptophyta; class Magnoliopsida; order Fagales; family Fagaceae; genus Notholithocarpus; species Notholithocarpus densiflorus. The sequence goes on along the minus strand of JARYZH020000019.1, from coordinate 370,615 downwards.
ACATCTCCATGGTCTTGAAGTCTTAAAAATTCCAAGCCTGAAGCATTTCTCTCTGCCAGCAATGTTGCATTTGTGAAATGTAAATTTAGTAATTTACTGCTCATCTCTATTTCAAAGAAGCATTCTTTGAAGCAATGGTGCTCTTATATTATTTTCAATTTGTGAAAGGTCCACGACTCATCCTTCCTTCATTTTGAGAACATCTATTGGAATAACAGGTATTTGAGTTATGGACTAGGCGTTCGTTTTGGATGACTGATGGTCCATATTAATACTGTAAATGAAAAACAAATTGGCAGTTTTAATCCAGTAGGTGCTTTTAGATACTTAGTTCATCTCATTCATTTTGTAGTTAAAAGAATTAAAGCTTTGCAGGGATGGCAGATAGCCGCCTTCAGTATATGCACTTACACAAATACGTGGAAAGTGGTGATTGGTATGAAGCAAAAAAGATAATTTATAAGAACCCCGAAGCAGTTTGTTTGACCTCATCTTCAGGCAGGACGGCTCTTCATATTGCAGTCATTGCTAGACATGAGGCTATTGTGGAGGAGCTGGTGCGGTTAATGCCAAAACAAGCACTGGAAGTGCGGGATGTAGGTGGTTACACGGCTCTTGCTCTTGCTGCTAATTTAACTGGAATCACAAAGATGGCAAGGTGCATGGTAAGATTGAATGACACCTTGGTTAGTATCAAGGCCATGGATGGCTCAATTCCAATTGTATTGGCTTCTGGGAATGGCTATAAAGAGATGACTCGCTATCTTTACACTGTTACACCATCGCCCATATTATATCAGGACAATAGCCGCAATGGTGCTTTGCTTCTCAGTCAATGTATCAGCAATGAAATATTTGGTATTATTATCTAAACCTAACATGTAGTTTAACAATTATTTATAGCTGAACAAAATTTTAAAATATGTACCTTAACCTATTCTCTTTGTTTGTTTCTTTTATATGATAGATGTTGCTTTGGATTTGCTCCAGGATTGCAAAGACTTGCAAATTACTTTAGACTTTGATGGGCTTCGCCCTTTGTGTGCATTGGCGCAAACACCTTCTGCATTCCAAAGTGGAAGTTGGCTTGCGTTTTGGCAGCAATGGATCTACTCATGTTAGAATTCTCTCTCTCCATTTCACTTGTTTATATATGGAAAGTTATACTCTTGAAGATTTTTTTCCACTAGTTTGAAGAGTGATAATAATATATTATTTTGGTTTACATTTTAAAGATACATAACATGAGAGGCATTTGATTTGCAAACTTCAAGACACAATCTGATCTAGTCCTAGGCATCAACAATATTAAACAAACTATGATTCACCAACTCTCATACCAAAGAATTGCAACATAGTTCAAACCCAAATACAATCAACTTTTTCAAACAAAGCTAGAAATCTAAAATCCCCAAATGCATTCAAAATAAATTGCCGAAATTACCTAAGAATATATCAAATTCAAACCAAAATGATGCTAGGAGGGTGGTGGAGAAGTTGGAAGAAGCTGTGGGTGATTTTTTGGCGTCTTGTAGATTTAAGAATGTGGGAGACAATTTTGAATGGTAATTCATTGGTGTGTATGGTCCTAATGTGGATAGGGAGAAAAGGCTGATGTGGGAGGAGTTGGCGGGTCTTTATAGTTGGTGGAATTTGCCATGGTGTGTGGGTGGTGATTTCAATGCTATTCGTTTTCCTTTTGAACGTTTGGGGGGCAGAAAACTTCACTCAAGGTGTGTATAATTTTTCTGATTTTATCTCTATTAATGGGTTAATGGATATCCCTTTGGAGGGTGGTAGTTACACTTGGTCCAACTCTCTGTCTGGCTCCAGGATAGATCGCTTCCTCTTTTCTTCAGAATGGGAGGAACATTATCCAAACATTCATAAAAAAAGGTTGGTTAGAGTTTTATCAGACCACTTCCCCATTTCTTTGGAGGGCAGTGATATTCGTAAGGGACGTAAGCCCTTTTTGTTTTGAGAACATGTGGCTTCAGGTGGATGATTTTGTGGAGAAGGTGAAAATTTGGTAGGACTCTTATCATTTTTATGGAACGTTATAGGTTAGACGTGAAATTGAAAGCTTCAAAGGGATACTTAAAAAAGTAGAATGAAACCGAGTTTGGAAATGTAACCATTAAGAGAATTAAACTATGGAATGATTTGAATGTCCTGGATTCTATAGAGGAGAGGGTGTCTCTTTCTATTGATGAGAAGCGTGAAAAAGAGAGAATTCGCTTAGAAATTGAGAAGACAGCATTGTTGGAGGAGATTAGCTGGAGAAAAAAATCGAGGGTGCTATGGTTAAGGGAAGGGGACAGCAATACGAAATTCTTTCACCAGATGGCTAATTCTAATAGGAGTAACAATAATGGCAGTTTAAATATTGATGGAGTGTTGACATCAGATTAAGAAGTTATTGAAGAGGGTTTTGTTCGGTTCTATAAAAGTCTTTACTCGGAAGATAAGCACATTTGTCCTCATCCGGATGTGCTGAATTTTTTTAGGATTTCTGAGGATAAGGTTGGCTGGTTGGAAAGACTCTTTGAGGAAGCTGAGATTTTTGGGGTGGTCATGGATTTTGATGGTGATAAAACTCTTGAACTTGATGGATTCCCTATGGCGTTTTTTCGGACTTGTTAGGCCATTATCAAAACCGATCTTTTGGAGGTTTTTCAGTATATTTTTGATAATGCTCAGTTTGAGAAAAGTTTGAATGCTACTTTCATCTCCTTAATTCCTAAAAAATCTGATGCAGTGGAGGTAAGGGGTTTTTGGCCTATTAGTTTAATAGGGGTATACAAAATTATTGCTAAAGTTTTAGCTACCAGGTTGAAAATGGTTTTTGGGAATATTGTTTATGAATCTCAAAATGCTTTTGTCAAAGAAAGACAGATTTTAGATTCCATTCTTATTGCCAATGAATGCTTGGATAGTAGGTTGAAATCAGGAGTTCCTGGGTGTTGTGTAAGCTGGATGTAGAGAAGGCATATGATCATGTGAATTAGGACTTCCTCATTTATTTGTTAGATCGTTGTGGTTTTCTTGAAAAATAGAGAAAGGTTTTCTTTTGCATCTCTACTGTTAAATTCTCCATTTTCATTAATGGAACTCCATGTGCTTTCTTTGAAAGCTCTAGAGGTATAAGACAAGGTGATCCATTATTCCCTTTATTGTTTGTCATTGTTATGGATGCTTTTGGTAAAATGTTGGATAAGGGTGGATAGGTAACTCATTGCAGGTATCTTCTTTTCGCTGATAATACCTTGGTCTTATGTGATGCTGATCTTGGTTAGATTCTGTTTCTCTGGTGGTGTTGTTTTGGTTTGAAGTTGTTTTTGGGATGAAAATTAATATGGGTAAGTCTGAATTGGTCCTTGTGGGTGTGGTTCCAAATATAGCAGATATGGTGGATGTGCTAGGGTGCAAGCAAGGCTCCTTCCCAATGAAATATTTAGGTCTTCTGCTGGGTGCTAATGTCAGATATAGTTCTATTTGGAATCTAATTATTGAGAAGATGGAGAGGGGGTTAGCAGGTTGGAAACAACTATATCTCTCAAAAGGAGGAAACAACTATATCTCTCAAAATGAGGTAAAGCTCCATAAAGTTACTTTTTATGGAGCTTCTTTGAGAGGAGTTGGGGTCGATAAGATGTGTTGGAAACCTGCTATGGGAAGAGGTTTTGCAGTTCGTTTTTATTACCAGGTTCTGACAAAAAGTTTCGATCAGTCTTTCCCTTGGAAGATTGTTTGGAAGCCTAAGGTCCCTTCTAGAGTTGCTTTTTTTGTTTGGACTATAGGTTTGGGGAATATTTTGACTATTGATAATCTTAGGAAACGGAAGATTTTGTTTTTGGATTGGTGTTGTACGTGTAAAAGAAATGGGGAATCAGTAGACCACCTCCTTATCCATTAACCACTTGCTTTTGATTTGTGGTCTATGGTGTTTACTTTGTTTGGCATTCACTGGGTTATGCCGAAAATGGTGGTGGAGCTGTTGGATTGTTGGCAAGGAAAGTTTGGAAGGTATCGGAATGCTGCTATTTGGATGGCTGTGCCCCATTGTTTGATGTGGTGCATTTGGCGGGAGAAGAATAACCGGCATTTTGAGGATTAAGAGAGATCAGTTTCAGATCTTAAACTCTTCTTCCTTGAGACTTTTTTGGATTGGGTTGTAGTGTTAGGCTTTCGTTATTTTTCTTCAGTCCATGTTCTCATGGACTTTTGTACTTTATGCACTTGATTTGTTTTTGTCCCTAATGTATACTTCCTGTATACTCAGGTAACACCTTTCTTCTTTTTAATATATTTTTATTATTTATTAAAAAAAAAAATTTAATAAAACCTTATTACTTATCCAAAAAAAAGTTAATGTTCAATTCAAGGCCTTAGTTCCATGTCAAAATCTTTAATTCATGAAAAATATACTTGATACATCAAGTTGATTTGTAAAATAAGAGAGAGAGAGAGAGAGAGAGAGAGAGAGAGAGAGAGAGAGAGGGAGGGTTATTTTTTATAAGTAAGCTATTTTTTAATGCAAAGAGACTACATGTTCAAGGGACAAGAGAAGACTAAATAATTACAAAAGAAAAAAAGTTATGTACATAAATACAGCGACTCTATGAATTCCGGAAGAGAGATGCTATTAGTGAAGTTCATGTGCAACACCAATCAAACAAACAACCACTAAACATAGCAACATTTGAGTCCCTGTACATTCTGCATCATCAAACGTATGCTAGTTTTGTTCCTGCCAAATTGTCCACCTCAAATGTAGCGGAACTAATTTCCAAATTTCCGACGAATGTGTGCCTGATTTTTCTAACCAAACAAGAGGTCGATGGCCTTCTCTGGTTAACACCCACTGAATCCTAAAAGATCTATAGGAAAAACTCCAGAAATTGAATGCAGCAGTGTAACAATAGATAATCCACTGTGTTCCCACAAAACTAACACATACAACACCATTGTACTAACGTATAACTGCGCTTAACAAGATTATCACACGTAATAACTTTCCCACACACCGCACTCTAGACAAAGAAAGATACCCGGCTTTAGGTCTTAACACTCCAAATGATCCTCCAGGGAAAAACTAGTTTGCATGGACCCCTTAAGGCATTATAGATTGAACGAATGTCAAATTCCATTCCTCTTGAACCACCAATGTTTTTTGTCTTCTCCTTTCCTAAGTGGGATATTGGAATCAAGAAAATTGAGAACGGCCGCTACCAAATCTTACTCCTAGTCATTAAAATCCCAAATCCTCCCCCCCACCCCCCTTTAGCTAAGGAATAGTCATGCAAGACTGGAAAAGCCACTCTCAACGGCTGATTGCCACACCAGCTGTCATGACAGAATCGAATACCATCACCAACATCAAATGAAGTGTACAGTAAGAACATATCCAACCCTATCGTAATGCTTTTCCAAAACAACACCCATGAGCTCTCTGAACAGGTAACTCAAATCTTTTTTCATAAACTTAATCATGTCAATCAAGAATATTTAATAGCAATTTAAAGAAATCCATTCAAAGTAGAAGTGCAGGATGGACCCCATATTTACTTGTGGACTACATTGAACGACTTAGATAGTTGACTATGTCTACTACTTGACAAGGAATTATTGTGATACTTCCTTGATTGACATGCTTCACATTCTAGACTATACACATGACGCAATATAGGAATGGCAGGCTTAGAGTTTGGCAAAAGACAGGTGACCCAAATGAAAATTCCACTGAAGAGGAGACACTCAAGGCTGAGAAATTGAGGGAGAAAGAACCATTAGGATCCAAATAATACAACCTGTGCTTCTCGTGTCCCCAGTCAATCACTTCTTGGTGTTGAGGTCCTAAAAGATATAATATGTGGGATCAAAGATTATAGTTTAGTGTAAGGCTTCAGTCAATTGACTAGCAAAAAGCAAATTAAAAATAAAATCAGGGACATAGAGACTGGATGTTAGGAACTCAGGATCCTGCCCAACTAGTGCTCAAATGCTGGAGCTTGAAGCTACTGTGTTGCTGCTAGTGTTAATTGCATATTCTAATTGTAACAATAGTGTCAACTTGTATATAGTTGTAATATGCACATGCCTTAATACAATTAAGCATGTGATTGCTTAGATGTTAGTGAGCTGTCAAAACAGTTAGTAGTTTGTTACAAATTGGTTAATAAGTCATTTCTTAGTTCTTAGACTTTTAATCTCTCAAATCTCTCTCTCTCTCTCTCTCTCTTAGGAGGTCAGGCTTCCCTCGAAGTTAGCCTATATCCCAAGTCGTTAATATAGGAACCAGGGGGTTCTTATCACTAGATGGTAAAGATAATGATATAGTGGGATGAAAAACACCCTCAACATTGAGAAACCAATCTTTCTTTTCAATTCTTGATTTATATAATTTCTGTAACTGATTGTATATCTCTGTATACTCCCTGTGTACCTTGATGTCTCTTTCGTTGATATGAATAAATCTTTGTTACTTATTAAAAAAAATCCCATTCCCAAGGATGGAGTAAGAGAAACTATCAATTAAAATGATTTAGTGTTTAATAGGATGCAAATCAGATAAGAAAGATAGTGTATCAGAAATATGCTAATAAGAAAAGGCAAAATGATTTATCAAACATATGTTTAGTGGACATATACTAATGGGCCACGGGCCGTCCTTGAAATTTTGATGTGGCCAGATTGCTTTAAGAGCCTTTTCCCCACCTTTTTTCTTTCTTAAAGAAAAATATAGTTCCATTACACGGGAATCACTACAGTCACAGAACATGGGCAATTGTTAAGCTTTTAATATTGGCAACGCTATGGTTAACAAGGGCAACACTTGTCGTTTTTTCGTTTTTGACTTGTTGACAAGACAATTGTATCCTTCTTGAGTGTAGCAAAATTTGGAAGTCTATTCCATTGTCTCTTATGTGGATAATTTGGAGAGGAATAATCGAGCTTTTAAAGGGGTTGAACTTTCATTTATTTTGATAATTAATAAGATTTATTGATATCAAAAAAGGGACGCCCTAGTACAGAGGAAGTGTATAGGGGTCAAACAAATCAAGTACAAAAATTACAAAAATCAAGAAATTCAAGGAAGAGAATGGTTGGTTTCGCAAAGCTGACAGCCATTCTACTAAGGTTCTAAAGAAAAATAACTTGAGGTCTGATATGGATGTCACATTATCTTCAAAACACCTACTATTTATTTCCCTCCAAAGACACCACATTAGACAATGGGGAACAATTATCCAAATATGACCGTTTCGATAACGACCAAACCACCCTTGCCAACAAGCTAGGAGCCCCACAACTGATTTTGACATAACCTAACTTACTCCAATTAAGCCCAAAACCATAGATCACAAATCCATGGCAACCAAACAATGAAGGAAAAGATGGTCAACCGATTCACCATTATACTTGCACATATAGCATCAATCCAATATCCAAACCTTCTTTTTTCTTAAATTGTTAATCGTCAGACATTTCCCCCAAGCTACAGTCCAAACAATGAAAGCCACTCGAGAGGGGATCTTATACTTCCATATGCTTTTCCAAGGGCAACATATTTCACTATAGCCCACTAGCAAAAAATAATAAGCATTAACCATTAACCACTTAGTTCTATCTAGTTTCCAGCTCATTTTATCCTCCCCAATCCCCTTTGTAGAAGTGCCATATATGGTATCCATGAAGCTCAAAACTTCACCCTCAACCCAATGAATGATTCCATTAGTAAACTTCATAAGCTCAGCCACACTTGCCTCCTTATCTTGACAAAATCTAAATAATTCAGGATAGCTTATAGCAAGAGGTGTCTCCCCATACCATTGTTCTCGCCAAAACTTCACCCTCGACCCATCACCTATTTCATACATAATATAACGAGACAAAGAAGGCCATCCTTGACTAATATTTTTCCACAAACTAACACCATAAGGACCAGCAACTGAACCTATACACCAGCCACCCCATACACATCCATATTTCACCTCTACCACTTACTACCAAAGAGCATCCTTTTCAAGCCCAAATCTCCACAACCACTTCCCAAGTAAAGCTTCATTGAAAATTCTCAAATTCCTTATTCCCAAACCACTGAAAGAAAGAGGAGTACAAATAGTGACCCATTTAACTAGGTGAAATTTGGGTTCATTCTCTAAACCACCTTAAAAGAAATTTCGCTGAAGTTTTGCAATACCGTTCACCATAACCATAGAAGTAGGGAGAGGAAATAAAGAGAGGAAATAAGTAGGCAAAGTTGATAGAGTACTTTTAATTAGAGTGACTCTACCTCTCCTAGATAAGTACAAACGTTTCCATCCCGCTAATTTCCTTTCCACCTTCTCCAGAATCGGGTTTCATATTATCTTACCTTTAAATTTGCACCCAATGGAATACCCAAATATTTCATTGGAAGAGTACCTTACAGCCGAGGACTTTCAACAATATCTCAATATTATGAACCACTCCCACAGGTACCAATTTTGACTTACCCAGATTTATTTTTAGACCAGAAACAACCTCAAACTAAATAAGCACCATACGGATAATCAAAATCTGATCAAGGTTAGCATCACAGAAAATGTGTCATTAGCAAAGAGGAGATGAAACACCACCAAAGATCGACCCTGTAAATTACCCACATGAAAACCTCATGGATAGCTTTATCCAACATTCTTCCAAGAGCTTCCATGACCAAAACAAATAAAAAAGGAGATAAAGGATGAGGGATTCTTGGATCATTTTCCTATCCTTCTTGAGGGTGGGAATTTACATGGAGGCAAAAAACCTTTTAGGTTTGAGAACATGTGGTTAAAGGATGAGGGATTCTTGGAAAGGGTGAGTTCATGGTGGGAGTCCTATCATTTCCAAGGAACTCCTAGTTTTGCTTTGGCTAACAAACTGAAGATGTTGAATTTGGATTTAAAAAGATGGAATGTAGAGGAGTTAGGCAATATAGGTCTGAGGGTGCAGATTTTATGGAAGGAGTTTAATGCGTTGGAAGTTATTGAAGATGATCGGGTTCTTTCAGCGGAGGAAAGTAGGGATAAGGATCGAATTCGTGGAGAGCTAGAAAAAACAACTTTGTTGGAAGAAATTTGCTGGAGGCAGAAATCTAGAGCTCTTTATCTTAGAGAGGGAGATAGGAACACACAATTTTTTCATCGTATTGCAAATTCGCATAGAAGATGCAATACTATCGATAGGCTTATGGTGGATGGAGAGTTAGCTACGGATCAGGGGAGCATTGAGGGGTGCATTACTCATTTCTATAGGCAGTTGTACACGGAGAATGAGGTCCACAGACCTCTTTTGGATGAGGTTGTTTTTTCTAGAATTTCTGAGGAAGATGCCACTTGGTTGGACAGACCTTTTGATGAGGAAGAAATATTTGGAGTGGTCCATGATTTCAATGGTGATAAAGTGCTAGGTCCGGATGGTTTTACAATGGCATTTTTCCAGTCCTATTGGAGCTTGGTGAAATAAGATATTATGAATGTGTTTCATAGTTTTCATGCCCACGCTGTGTTTGAAAAGTGCCTCAATGCTACTTTTCTTGCTCTCATTCCTAAGAAAATTAATGCTGTGGATGTCAAAGACTTTCGGCCTATTAGTTTGGTGGGAGGGTTGTACAAGATTATTGCTAAGGTGTTAGCCAATCGATTGCGTAGGGTGGTTCACGGCCTTATTTCTGAATCTCAGAATGCCTTTGTGAAAGGTAGATAGATTTTAGATTATGTCCTTATTGCTTCTGAGTGTTTAGACAGTCGATTGAAGGCAGGGGTTTCGGGGGTGTTGTGCAAATTGGATATTGAAAAAGCATATGATCATGTGAATTGGGAGTTTCTCATGTTTCTGTTACAGTAGTGTGGCTTTTCTGAAAAGTGGAGAAGGTGGATCAGGTGTTGTATATCAACTGTTAAATTCTCCATTTTGATCAATGGTAGCCCTTCTGACTTTTTTGGGAGTTCTAGAGGACTTCGGCAAGGTGACCATTTATCCCCTTTTCTCTTTGATATTGTCATGGAGGCATTGAGTCGTATGTTGGCTGCAGCTACTGCAGCAGGGCAGTTTTCGGGCTTCACAGTGGGGAATGTGACTGGTTCCTTGATGACGGTGTCTCGCCTTTTGTTCGCAGATGATACACTTGTTTTCTGTGATGCTGATAGCAATCATATAACAGCCTTGCGTGAGATTCTCTCTAGATTTGAGGAGATGTCAGGGCTAAAAATTAATTTAGGGAAGTCTGAATTGGTTCTAGTTGGGGATGTGCCTAATCTTCATGAGCTAGTGGAGATTTTGGGTTGTAGGGAGTCGGCGCTTCCGCTGAAATATTTAGGTCTTTCGTTGGGTGCTTCTTTTAAAGATAAGACGATTTGGAATCCTATTTTGGAGAAGATGGAGCGAAGGCTAGCTGGTTGGAAGAGGTTGTATTTATCTAAGGGGGGTAAGGTTACCCTTATTAAGAGTACTCTTTTTTTTTTTTTTTTTGATAGGTAAAAAAAAGGTTTATTGAAAAATGATAAGCATGAAAAAACACAAGGTTCACGATAGTGAACAAGAAGAAAAAAGAGGTAAAAATAAGCAAACAAACACTAAGCTAAACTAAGAGACAAAAGAAAATCCGGGATAGTAGAACAATCTGAGAGGCCCCAACACTGAGACCAATCAAAAAGGGTCTGTCTGCATAACTCCAACAACTGATCCAATGACTTTCCCGTATCCTCAAAAGAACACCGATTCTGTTCAGTCCAAATATTCCACATTAAACAACCTGGAACCAGATTCCAAATATTAGAATTATGTTTCCCAAGCCAATGATACCAACAGAAAAATAAGTCTGCAACAGAACCTGGTATGAGCCAATCAATCCCAAACAGCCGAAGCATATACATCCACAGAGAATGAGCAACCGGACAAGAAATCAGCAGGTGATCCATAGATTCCTCATTACAACAACACATATAACAACGATTTGCCAAAATGCGGCCACGGAGCATAAGATTATCCAAAGTAAGGATCTGACCATGAGTTGCTGTCCACATAAAGAATGCCACCCTTCTAGGAACTTTTACTTTCTAAATGCCCTTCCAAGGGAAAGTAGGAAGAGTTACATTTCGAATCTTATGATAAAAAGACCGAACATCAAACTTCCCACTTCCATTAAGACACCAAAAAAGTCTGTCACTTCCTTCACCCCTAGGAATTCGAGTTTGAATGAAGTGAAGAAGGGAATAGGAAGCCGCCAACTCCCAATCATTAAATTCCCTATAAAATCTTAAACTCCATGCTCTATCATTATCACCAATTGGAGGACTTAATAGTTTAGAGATACAAGCTTCCTTATTGGCTGAACACACAAATAGCTGAGGATAGAGAGATTTGAGAGAATTATCCCCAGTCCACTTATCATGCCAAAAAAGAATACGAGAACCATCCCCCACCACAAAAGACACATGCCTAGAAAAACTTTCCCACCCTTCACTAATACTTCGCCATAACCCACAACCATGAGCCCTTCTACAAACTCTAGTGCTCCACCCCCCTTTCCCCTCTCCATATTTCATGGCTATGACCCTCCTCCCTAGATGAGAAGTTTCATGACCATACCTCCAAAGCCATTTCCCTAATAGAGCCTGATTGAACGACACCAAATTATGAATTCCCAACCCACCCAACTCACGAGGTAAGCAAACCTTTTCCCAAGCCACCAAAGGGTATTTGAAGCACTCAGCTGAAGAACCCCACAAAAAATTTCTCTGAATATGTTCCAATCTCATTGCCACCGCTTTAGGAACAGTAAAAGGGAAAGATAATAAGTCGGAAGGCTTGACAATGTACTTTTCAACAAAGTGAGTCTACCACCCTTTGACAAATAAAGCCGCTTCCAACTTGACAGCTTCTTCCCCATCCGCTCTAGAATTGGATTCCAAATAGAGGCTGTCTTATACGAGGTACCCAATGGCATTCCCAAATAAATCATAGGCAAACTGCCCACCCTGCATTGGAGAATGTTAGCCAGATTGTGAATGTTGGTCACCTCCCCAATAGGGACAATTTCACTTTTCCCCACATTCACCTTCAAACTAGTAAAAGCTTGAAAGCAAGTCAAAGCCTGGCTAATGGATAGCAATTGCTCCCTAGAAGCATCACAAAAAAGAATGGTATCATCAGCAAATAAAAGATGAGAAATTCGAATACCAGTAGAATTAATAGGTCCCACATGAAAGCCCTGAATAAGGCCACCGTTTCATCGGAATCAATTTGTAGACCAGAATCAGTTTGCTCTTCTATCAGAGCTAGGCAATAGGGTGGGTTTAGCGTCTAAGGAGACAAATGCTCTTACGGAAGATAAATGTGTGCCATCGAGTGACAAGGATGAGATGGAGTTGGTTAAGGGTGATCCTGAGGCTCTTCTGTTATAGTGGAAGACCAGTGGAACTAACACTAGTGGTCCTTTCCACGGGGAGGCAGAGAATGGCTTATTGGAGTGCTCACCTCTTTCTAGGTGGGATCCTTTTGAACAAAGGGAGTTGGAGGTGACACGAGAAGTTGATGAGGGAGAGGTTCTGGGGTCAGAGGTGAAAAATTCGAAATGGGTGGTGAACTTGATGAAAAGTTTCTGTAAAATTGTGGGCTTTCCCATTGTAAAACATGAAGATCAATGTCTGGCTTTGTTTCGTCTTCTGGAACAAGAGTGCACTCTCTCTAGCCTACCTACATATTTCCTTTCTCTTTTCCCTATCCTAGGCAAGGTGGCTAAGAGGATGGAGAAATTACAAAGGGATTTCCTTTGGTCTGGTATGGGGGACGAGCATAAAATTCACTTAGTAAATTGGTCTAAGATATGTAGGCCAGTGAAGAATGGAGGGATAGGCATTAGGTGTTTGAGAAGGTTTAACTCTGCCTTATTAGCCAAATGGTTGTGGCGCTATGGTTTGGAGAATGATGCCCTTTGGAGAAGGGTCATTGGGGCGAAGTATGGGAATGAGTGGGGTGGTTGGTGCACAAAATCTGTGTCTGGGGCATATGGTGTTTGTTTGTGGAAGTTCATTCGGAGTGGCTGGGGGAATTTTTCCAAGTTCATTCGGTATGAAGTGGGTGATGGAACTCGTGTGAAGTTTTGGGATGATGTGTGATGTAGGGATCGTCCTCTTAAGGAGGCATTTCAAGATTTATATAATATTAGTAGGACAAGGGATGCTTCGGTCTCTGAGGTTATGTGCTTTGTAAATGGGTGAGTTTCTTGGGACATTCAGTTTCGTCGTTTAGTGAATGATCAAGAGTCACAATCTTTGAATTTGTTTATGGTTTTGATCTATTCCACAAAGGTGCGGGGTGTTGGTTCTGTCAATCTTTGTTGGAAGCCAGCCAGCAGTCGAGGGTTCAAGGTGAGTGGGTATTATCATTCTATTTCCCCTTCTACTGGCATTTCTTTCCCTTGGAAAATGGTGTGGCAATCGAAGGTTCCTCCTTGGGTAGCTTTTTTCTCTTGGACTGCAGCTTTAGGCAAGATTCTAACTATAGACAACCTTCGGAAGAGGCATTTTGTTGTCCTTGAGTGGTGTTTTAAGTGCAAAAGGTGTGGGGAATCTGTAGATCATCTCCTCCTTCACTGTCCTATAGCCTTTGAGATGTGGAGTATGATTTTTTGCTTGTTTGGTACTTGTTGGGTGATGCCTCAAAGGGTAGTGGATTTGTTGGATTGTTGGACATGCAAATTTAGGTGTCGTCGTAATATAGTTATTTGGAGGCTTGTGCCGCACTGTTTGATGTGGTGTATCTGGCGGGAACGGAATTCTAGAAGCTTTGAGGGTCGTGAACGGTCCATGATTGAGTTTAAGTCTTTCTTCTTTTTTACTCTTCTTGAATGATGTCTTGTTCTACCATCTTTTTCTTGTATTTCCCTTCTTGTGTTGCTTGATCATTGTAATTTGGTTTCTTGATGCTTTTGCCTTTTTGTACATTTCCTATGTACTGGGCTGTGTGTTTTTTAATAAATTTTTTTGTTACTTATCAAAAAAAAAAACAAAAGAGACAATCTTCACCATTTTTTTTTTACTACCGGTATTCATATTTCCCATCTATTATTTGCTGATGATACCATTCTTTTCTGCAATGCTTCTAGGGTGTAGTTGCTTTCCATTAGGCTGGCTCTGACTTGTTTTTAAGCTTTTACTGGTTTGAAGGTGAATGTGGAGAAAAGTGAGATTGTCCCTAGGAGGTGAGTAACACTCAAACATTGGCTAACATTCTTCAATGTAGGGTGAGTAGTTTGCCTATGATTTATTTGGGAATGCCATTGGGTACTTCGTACAAGACAGCCTCTATCTAGAACCCTATTCTGGAGAGGATGGAGAAGAAGCTTTCGGCTTGGAAGCATCTTTATTTGTCAAAGGGTGGCAGGCTCACTTTGTTGAAAAGTACTCTTTCAAGCCTTCCGACTTATTATCTTTCCCTTTTTACTACTTCTAAAGCTGTGGCTATTAGATTAGAATGTATTTAGAGGAATTTTTGGTAGGGTTCCTTAGAGGAGTGTTTCAAATACCCCTTGATGGCTTGGGAAAAGGTATGCTTACCGCGTGAGTTGGGTGGTTTGGGAATTCGGAAATTGGTGTCCTTTAATCAGGCTTTATAGGGAAATGGCTTTGGAGGTATGACCATGAAACTACTCCTCTATGGCAGTGGGTTATTGCCACAAAATATGGGGAGGGGAAGGGGGGTGGAGCACTAAAGTTTGTAGAAGGGCTCATGGGTATGGTTTATGGCGAAGCATTAGTGAAGGGTGGGAGAGCTTTTCTAAGCACTTGTCTTTTGTGGTGGGGGATGGTTCTCATATTCTTTTTTGACATGATAAGTGGATTGGGGATAATTCTTTTAAAACTCTTTATCCTCAGTTATTTGTGTTCAGTCAATAATGAAGCTTGTATTTTTGATGTGTTAAGTCCTCCAGTGGGTGAAAATGATAGAGTGTGGAACTTAAGATTTTATAGGAAATTCAATGATTGGGAGTTAGCGGCTTCTTTCTCCTTTCTTCACTTCATCGAATCTTAGATTCCTAGGGGTGGTGGTTGTGATAGTCTTTGTTGGTGCCTCAATGGAAGTGGGAAGTTTGACATTCGGTCTTTTTATCATATGATTCGAGATGTTATTCATTCTACTTTCCCTTGGAAGAGCATTTGGAAAGTAAATGTTCCTAAAAGGGTGGCATTCTTTACGTGGACAACAGCTCATGGCTAGATTCTAACTTTGGATATTCTTATGCTTCGTGGTCGCCCTTTGGCGAATCGTTGTTGTAGGTGCTGTTGTAATGAGGAGTCTGTGGATCACCTGTTGATTTTCTGTTCGGTAGCTCATTCTATGTGGATGTATATGCTTCATTTGTTTGGGATTGATTGGGTCATGCCGGGCTTGCAGACTTATTATTTTGTTGGTATCATTGGCTTCAGAAACATAATTCCGATATTTGGAATTGGTTTCAGGCTGTTTGATGTGGACTATTTGGACTAAACGTATTTGGAGTTCTTTTGAGGATACTGAGAATTGGCTCAATTGTTAGATTTATGCCAACGGACTCTCTTTGATTGGTTTCGGTGTTGGGTTCTCTTGGATTGTTCTACTATTATGGATTTTCTTGTCTCTTAGAATGGTTTAATGACTATTTGTTCCTATTTGTTTTTGTTTGCTCTTTGTTCACTATCGTGAAATCTGTGTATCTTTCCTTCTATTCCTTTTTCAATAATATTTTCTTTCTTACCTATCCAAAAAAAAAAGGACCACCTTGTCTCAAACCTCTGGAGCTCTAAAACAACCATAGGGAGAACCATTAATAAGAACAGAAAAATGAACAATAGCCATTAATAAGAATAGAAAAATGAACAATAGATAGACAAAAGAAAATCCACCTCCTCCACTTATTAGGAAAACCACCATGCTCTAGCAAATTCGTAAGAAAGCCCCAATTCACATGATCAAAAGCCTACTCAACATCTAGTTTACAAAGTAATCCTGCCGGACTAGACTTCAATCTACTATCAAGGCATTCATTAGCAATAAGGATTGGGTCAAGAATCTGCCTGTTCAGAATAAAAGCAATTTGTGAAGCTGAAATTATATCTCCCATGATCGCGCGTAGTCAAGTAGCTAAAGCTTTAGCAATAATTTTATAAACCCCCCAACAAGACTAATAGGGTGAAAGTCCCTGAATTCTATTGCAGCAGATTTTTTTGGAATGAGAGTAATGAAGGTTGCATTCAAGCTCTTTTCAAACTAACCTTTAGCAAAAAAATGGTGAAACACAACCATAAAATCTGGTTTGAGAATCTCCTAGCAAGATTGGAAAAATGCTATGGGAAAACCATCTGGCCCGGGCGATTTGTCACCATTGAAATACTTCAAATATCTCTGTCTCCTCAAAAGGTCTCTCTAATCAACCCTCTTTATCTCCGGATATTGTTGGAAATTCCAACACATCTGGAAAAGGTCTTTCAACTTGCTGCTCAGAATATAAATCTATGAAAAATTGAGTAATACAATCCGCAATCATATCCTGGTTAAACTTTCATTTATTTTGATCAAATACTTCTTGAGAACCCCGTATGATTGGATGTATGCCTTAGGTAGTGTTCATTCCATGTATTTTATAGAATTCATTAATCTTTTAAATTTGTTGTATTTCTAGTATTCTCTGTTCTCCTATTTTCAAAGAAATGATTATCTACCCACCAAAACAATTTAAGTTCAATTGAAAACGATTCAAACTTGTGATCTTATCTTAGCTTATCTTGAATTAATGATAAATTTCTGAGTGTCTTAATATAGTTCTTCACCAAATACTAATTCAGGCTCTCTTTGATCATAGGTCTACACATACGAGCAGCTCATGCCTCAACTAGTGTCAATTATGAAAAATTACCAGGTATAAAGCAATTTAAATCTTTTCAATCTCAAAACTTTTTTTTTGCCTGAATAGATGTCATTTATTACAAAGTCTTCATTTTCATAATATTACCAATATATCCTTCATATTAAACTACCTAAAATATAAATACTAGCCAGAAAGTGTTATAGTGCCATCAATGCCCCCTATGCGTTTGTGTGTGACAGACAGTTGCATCAAAAGTGCAACCATGTAATCATATTTTCTCATGTGATCACTATTGATCTTAGACCTCTAGCACCATTTCCTTTTTTTTTTTTTTTGGCATTTGATTGGTATTGTATGTATTTAGTTGTAGTACAGTTTGAATTGTTTAAAAATGATGAGGCAGAAGATGGATCAACGCCTCACACCTAGCTTTCCTAGGCATTGCACCTTGGGTTTTTTCAGCATCACTCCTTAGAGTAGGGTTGCATATCACAGACCTCAATAAATCTCAATAAACTTGTTGTCCATTGAATGGAAACAATTATATCCATATAAATAGACGATTAAACCTAATCTTGATAGGATTTGGACTTAAT
Organism: Notholithocarpus densiflorus; assembly: GCA_030021035.2. Lineage (NCBI taxonomy): Eukaryota > Viridiplantae > Streptophyta > Magnoliopsida > Fagales > Fagaceae > Notholithocarpus > Notholithocarpus densiflorus. The sequence continues at coordinate 353,146 of JARYZH020000019.1, read as the reverse complement.
GGGCTTTGACAACTAAGCCCAAACTAAATGATTACTTAAAACCTAAAAATTTCCATGAAATACCTAGTAATAACAACACAACATGATAAAAAGGGATTGACCAAACTACGGACCATTAGAGGAATCTAAAGATTACAAAAAGATCCCTGACACTTCAAAACAAATAAAACTAAAAGAAATCTGAACCAGCAACTTTCAAATGCAAATAAACATAAAAAGTAAGACCTAACTGTAACCTATGGGTAGTGCTCAGTAGGCCCCAGATCATAATTAGCCCATATATTTAATCCTTCTTTTTTAATCTTTAATCTTCCTTTCCCAAAACTTCACCATTGCAATCCCTACATAAGACATGTTTGCATCACTTGGTTTTTCCTTAAAAGAACTTAAAAAACAAATACATCTTTATCAGGATTTGAGTCAAAAGTTACAAATTAGAATACCTATATGTTTTGGATTATTTCTAATAATACCTAATACTTAATGTTACTTTCTAGCATATATTATTTGTTATACAATAGTGACAGTTAGAAAATTGAGGTACTTTTTTTTTTTAAACTTTGAATTCTTTACTCTTTGATTGAGGAGACTCAGATATATTAGGGAACTATCCTAGATCTTTGCATGATTGAGGAATCTCTATAATTAACCACCTAATCAACTGTTAATCATTCTATTTTAAATGGCCCATATGGATGCCATGCAAGTCATTGGTCAATTAATTTGACCTGGATTCTAACACAAGAAGATATGGAATTAAACAAATTTTCCATCCTGTTTCCCCCCCGGCCAAATCTTTAGGTGGCTTGACCTAAACTTACCTCCTTGCTTTAATATCAAAGTGTATCTCCTTACCATATACATCCTTATTGTCCCTCCCCACATCTTCAACATTTCTACAATCAAAACATTTCACACCATTTTCACAACTTGTTGAGTTGGCAAATTGTGATTAGTGCAACATCTTTTTCACAAGAAACCACCATTGACATCAGTTTTACTGTACATTAATCACAAACAGCCACTTCAATAGTTATTAAAAATGTTGTAATATTTGTTGTGCCTTAGAATTTTTGCCACATCTTATGCAGATATAGTTATAAATTACTATCCATAAGATAATAAGATTTACCTAGATTGACCAAAGCTGCAGTCTGCAGATATAATTAAAATACAACTCTTGGGCCTACTCTACAATAAGTTTTGTAGTTGGCATATAAAAAAATTTACAAATTATCTTAGAACCCTTACTTTTCCAATAATAACTCCTAACCTCTGCATCCTCAGTTCTCAAATCAGCATATTTAGGATTCTTAGAAGGAATGGAGCCATCAGTCAAACAGTGAAAATTTCCTCTTCCTAATAGAAATACCTCATCAGATTTTAATAAACCCTTGGGTTGCGATATTAGCAGGTTGGGGGTGGATGTCTATGCAGCAACATGAAGCTGAGCATTAAAGGATACAATCAAATCCTCTTGCTCAATTGACTTTCTTTATTTCTTAAGTCGACTTTTGTATACTTGAGCAAAAAAAACAAAAAGAAGTTGACTTTTATATACCATGTGTAGAATATGTTAAGAGGTCGGATCGTGGTGCAATGACAAGTATCATCCACCCAAGAGATGTATTGTGGGTTTGAGTTTGACAATCAGCAGCTCCAAGATTGGGTATAAAGTTGCCTACCAACATCATCTCCCAAACCTTACACAAATGGGAATGTGTGTGGATACAATCTCTTATGTAGAAAAACATCTTTGATTGCAAATCATATCCCCATGAAAATAGGATTGTTAGCGCATTATGTTATATATATATACAATGTATCAATTCCTATGTAAAGAAAGTTAGTTCCTATGTAAAGAAAGACTAACATGGGTATTTTCACCAATATATTAAACCATGTAATATACTATATATACCTTGTAGTCAGGGATGACAATATGGGTCTGGCCTGCGTTGGCCTGTTAGAATTATAGTTAAGTGATTAAATTCACCATTTCCTAAAATGTTAAATTCCACTCGTTGGGCCTCCACTTATTAAGAGGAAGTTTAGGCCCGCCCACATGTGAGTGAGAGTGTTAGAATTATGGTTAAGTGATTAAATTCACCACTTTTGGGAGAATCAGTAATTTAATAGGCCCATTTCTACTTGCTTTTGGATGGGATAGGTTACACCTGCCCGCTTGAAGGTTTAGGGGGTATGGTCGGGTCTTTTTTACTCCACTTGCAACAGGGTCAGGCCAAGATTGGCTCTGTTGCCTCAACCTTGACCTGGATATATTCAAAAATAGTCTCTATTACAAATTATACCTAAGTTTAGCAAATTTTCATTTTCATCCTAAAATTTCAAAAATTTCTTTCCTTCTTCTCTGTCCTTCATCTCCCTTTCTTTGTTTCTTCTCCAACATCACTGAATTAACAACTAATACAATTAGCACCATAAACCCAAAAATAAATACTTTATTTATTTATTTTATAGTTCCAAAAATAAACACTTACATCAAGGCAGCATAGACAAGGACACAATATGGAACACAATGCGCCATGAGACATGGTGACATGACACAGCAGGAATATGATAATAAATAAATTAATATTTATTTTAAGTATATTTTATATATTTTAGGGTATAATTTATGTTTATTTCAGGTGTATAAAATTATTTAGCCAATGTTAAATTATTTTATATACTTTAAATTTATGTTTATTTCAGGGTACAATTTAACATTCAGTAAATAATTAATAAAAGAAAAATAATTATAAATATAAAATAAAATGACACTGTCCTTGGTCATTTAATCCCATGATTCATCTTATTTCTTACTTTGTGGTGTTGATTGATTTCTCTTCCATGGCTTAAAAATTTTGAGATGAATTTCTTTTTTCTTTTTTTTTTCCTTTGCTTTTGTAGCTTGACGATTTTATTGAACTTTTGTTTGTTTGTTTGAATTTTAGCTTCAAGTTTTTTTTTTTTTGGGGGGGGGGGGCGGTGGAGGTGAGGAGGTTGGGGGAAGCATTTTTATATTAAGTTTAAAGGACATCTTTCAAAAAAATAGTTATGTGCCTCTTCCATTGGACTTCTATTCCCTTCCCCCTCCCCCCACCCTTCTCTCTCTCTCTCTCTCTCTCTCATTTTTAGAAGTAATGTATTTTATTGCATAAAAGCTACTTCATGTGTGAAAAAGGACAACGTAACCTAAAAGAATGTCAAGAATTACAATAAAACAAAAATGAAGCACTAAATTCTATGACAGTACTACTATCACTTAACCCAAGACATTTGACCACTCTTTGCTATCTAAGAAAGGAGGTTTTCAGCTAGAGTTTTGAAACTTCCACATTCTCACAAGTACGATTGCTCTGTTTCCTCCATTTATCCACATCAAACACAAGGGAGCTAAATTTTACATCACCAATAAGCATTTACCAAACCAGTTCTGCTGCTTCCGCCAGCCAACTAGGAGTTCCCACAAAGTTTTTTGCATTATCCATTGAAGCCCATATAGCTTCCCCCATCTTAGAAGCAAACCTACAATGAAGTAGCAAATGATCCGCTGTTTTTGCCCCTTTTCTACATAAACAACCCAAATCTACCAATATGATACCTCCTTTTTGAAGATTTTCATTGGTCAAGATCTTTCCCCAACAGGCTGTCCCACACAAAGAAAGCAGCCCTCCTCGATGCTGCAGCACACCAAATACCCCTCCAAGGGAAATTACTCACTGTATGGGTATGCAACAGACCATAATAAGACTTTACATAGAACATTTCATTCCCACTTAGTTGCCATTTCATCCTAGCAGAGTCTGCCCCTAAGTTTCCTTCATCCCTTTCCTAGCCCTAGAGACACCATCTGCCAAGCCAGGCTTGTCTTCTTCATTGTCCTACCCCATAGTTGTGTTTGTAGGAAGCCCACACGATACCACTATAACCAGGGAGGGCTCGTGGTCTGACCACAAGCCCAGAAACTGATGTTGGAGTGTGCTTCAATCAGTCCTCCCTTATGTCCCTGTGGTACACCAATATCAGAAAGCCATCAATCTCCTCATCAGTGGCCTCCTTTTCAACAGTTGTCTCCTCCCCTTCAAAGCCCGTCTTCTTGAAAAAGTCACTGAAACTATGCTCTGGCCCCTTTTCTTTCAATAGGTTGCATGCCTAAAGCTCCTCCCAAGTGGGCTTATCCTTTGTGGGCTGATGTAGGCCATCCACCAACACATTGAGTCCACACAAGCCTACTGAACCAAAGTGACGGGCTTCGTCTTTTAAAAGACTTGAGGCCTTGAGCTTCAATCGATGAAGATTTTGGCCTTGTTGCTCAGCCCACCTACCTTTACCACTTCATTTCATTTCTCTAATGGGCTGGCCCAATAGGCCCGACACAACCCCATCTAATTGGCCTCTATTCATAACATTCACATTTTAAACATCTAGACATCTGGATATTGTGAAGTCCTTAAATATGGCACAAAATGTGGGAATTGGGGACTTTTGTGCGTCACAACTTTTGCCATAATTCTGATTTGGTCAACTATGAGTGGTGGAGAAAAAATGATGGGTTCATGTGAAAGTGAAAGTAATTGTCCAACACTTATAGTCAGCCACTTCAGCAAGCTGTGACAAAAGTTGTGTCAAATGGTGTGGTCCTAGAAGAATTTTTTATGAGAAAGTCTACAAGCACAACTTTTACCACAACTTTGATATGGTCAACTATGAGTGGTGAAGAAAAAGAGATGGGTTCATGTGAAAATGATTGTCCACCACTCACCGTCAACCATTTCAGCAAGTTGTGGCAAATGGCATGGTCCTAGAAGAACCACTTCAGCAAGTCCTAGCAAATGGTGTGATCCTAGAATTGCTTTTTTGATTCTGTCATTCTTGGGTCAACTTCTCTCTTCCTAGAAGCTTCCTTAGTTCCTTATTGGGATCAGCATTTAAGACCAATGATTTAGTGCAGCAGGTTGTCCCCTAGCCCTGGTGCAGTGGCTTTCTCCTTTCTTGGTGGTTACTCTGTTGGTTTATCAATTGGCGCCTCCCCTAACAAAATCTGCCAGATCCCCACTGCAAACACCTCCCACCCGCTTCCATTCTCCCCTTCTGGTACGTGAACCACCCCTTGATTGCCTCTGCTGTGAAATAGTAACCTGCCATGGAGGTTTGTGTTAGAGTTTGTACTAGTTAGTTTTTATTTATTTATATTAGCATGTTAATAAGGGTATTTTTGTAATCATGCTATAAATCCAAATATAAATATTTGTTAAGGTGTGGGTTTGACTAATTACACCCTAAACCTTTTCTTTCTCTGTCTCTCTCTATTCTTCTCTTCCTTGTTCTTCTCACTAAATCATCATACTTTACAACTGTAACTGTTTGCATACCAAGTGATATATATATATATATATATTTATTTATTTATTTATATATATATATAGCCATAGCCATGTACCCATCTCTATGGCTGTGGAAGGAGTCATTTGAGTTGGATATTTTTTCAGCTTCAAATTGGCTGAGAAGCCAATTTAGCCCCTCGCGTCCCAGTGGTAATTCTCCTGCTTTCCTTTGGCCTTTTTGTTCCTGTATATTATAGGGATTGCTCTGGGCAAAATTTGCTGAATAGTAACTTTTTGGAAAATTTTTGTGTGAATAGCATGCAGCTGAACTTATTTAGTAAAGTAGACTCTTTCTAGAACTCGAGTTTGTCAAACTCGAGTTCCAACCCAAAATCAAGTTTACAAAACTTGATTTCAATTGGTTTAGTCGTTTGACGTGGATTAAAAAAAAAAAAAACGTGGAACTCGAGTTTAGTAAACTCGAGTTCCAATCGGGTTAAAAAAATCGTGGAATTCAAATTGTTTTTGGTTATTAGTAATTTTCGCCTGTTGACACAGAAATTGGGCAATGGTTGGTTGTTTGGTGTTGGGGAAGACGGCTAGGCTGTGGATTGGCTGTGGGTGTGTTTGGCATGGATGGGTAACCTGGAGCTGTATATGTGTATGCTATGTTGGTTGAGAGGAGAAAATCTTTCTTGTGGATTGGTGGCAGAGGCAGGGGCGGAGCTGTGTGTATCAGTGGGGGGCATGGCCCCCCATTTAAAAAGAAAAATGCTGTAGAGTAGGTAAAACTAATGCCCCAATTCAGTCTTTTCATGAGCTAGCCACCCCAGCACAAGATTTGGCCCCCCCCAACTTGTCTTTGCCCCTTAGTTTGTTTTACATGTTTTCATCTTTTGCCCATTAGTTTTTCCCCATCTCCCTTTCAACATGTCAACAACCGATATTTTTACTAGCTTCTTTAGTTGAGCTTTTCCCAAAATACTCTATAGCTTTTACCTTCCAACCATCCAAAAAATTTTAATCCCTCAGTACTCTCACATTCTTTTCAATTTCACCTCATTAAAACTCTTCCTTAACAAAGCATATCCTAAGAAAAAAATATATCTTCTAACAATAATACCAAGCTATGTGAATTTTGAGAGGTACACAATTCTTGTTTTGCCTTTTCATTTCTATTATAGTTCAATCTTTAATTACTAATCATATGATTATGGTTTATGGTGTTCTAATTAAGTTAAATTTCTATATATTTGAGAGGTACAAAAGTGATCTTGAATTTATTGTTTTCACTATAATAATCTAATTTGGTTGAATTTAGATCCAATTTATTTTATGCTTGCTAACCGTTATTTTGTTATATTTGATTTCTATTAATATTATTTGCTCTTGACATTTAGTCTAGCTTTATTATATACTTATATTTTATTTTTATGAATGTTATGGACCTATAATTGTTTAAGGTATAGGAGAAGCTCAAGGGAAAAAAATTACCTTAAAATGATCAATTGGTCGTTTAGTTTTATTAGTATTTTGGGTACTAATAAGAATTACATTGATTAAAAATTTCTAACAAAAATTTTGCACTATTATACGTACTTCAAGTTAATTGAAACACTTTTCTTTTTCTTTTTTGAAAACTAATGCATGTGACTAATAGTTAGTTTTAGGTATTAAAAAAAAAAAAGTCATCTAAGTAGTGGGCGTGGGCTTTAAAGAGAACTAATAAAAGCTAATACAATAGTTTTGCCTCGGCCCCCAAAGTAAAATTCTTGGCTCCGCCCATGGGCAGAGGGAGTTGGGGTCCTTTTGGGTGATACCAAACATCTCCAGAGACTGTCTGAGGATGTTATTGTGTGTTGCATTGTGGGGGCAACATTTGTGGCAAGGCATGGGTCAGTTGCTTGGGGGGACAGGGTTAGTGGTGGAGGCAATGCTTTTTGTAGGGGCAAGAGTGGTGTAGGCAAGGTTCCTGGTAGAGGACAGGATGGGGAGGGGCTGGTGGTCAGGTTTGCTCATTTTTGTATCTTCAATGGATTTTCAATTGATAAGATGCAAACAAAGACCCCATGGTACACCAAGTGTCTGGATGCACACCAAGTGTCTGGAGACTTCAGGTTGAATTTTCTTGAACTCAATAAAATTAGTTACATATAATTTTGACATTATCTAGAAAAACACAAAAGGGTAAATAAAAATAAACATATTTTCACTTTCTCTTATTAAACTCGTCATTGCTAGAACTTATTTGGCCCCAACAATCCTACAGTCCTAACTCTGCCCCTGGCCATATCCCATAAAGAATCAATTTTTTGTATTTTGCCACGGACTGTATCCAAAATTTTGTGAAAAATGTTTGTCTAACCTTGTAATGAACTGATAAATTCAACTTGCTCCACTCCCCAGTGGATATATCTTATAACCAACCCCAAAAAACACCCACATTAGCTCATGCAAATTTGTGCAAAATAGGATTCTAGCTACAGTAATTGCGCAAATACATGGTTACTATTCATATGCAAATTTTTTTTTAATATTCTCTTTACTCAGAGAGAGAGAGAGAGAGAGAGAGAGAGAGAGAGAGAGAGAGAGGTGATTTGGGAGAGCAATAAAAATTGATAAAGAAATAATATTTAAATGAAATGTAGAGAAAATTAAATAATCTAATGTGGGTGTTTAGGAAAAGTGGTTGTTTAAAAAGAAAAAGAAAAAGTAGGTTTTTATGCTAAAATAGACATGAATTTTTGCACGAGTTTATGCGAATGCTCTTAGTGTGTGTATACGCGCTGCTCTTTCACACTGAGTGGTTTACTCGATATTTTTTAATATTTTCAGTCATGTTTTGGGTAATGTTCTTTTCCTTCTGCTGATACCTTCTTATCTTATTTGTGTGTTAATTTTGTCCCAGGAATCAAGAAAATATATAGTCAAAAGCAGACCCATGCCCAAGCCCTTGAAATACTTCTTTGCTTTTGTAGAAAAATATCTGGTTTTGATGAATCACAACTCCAGAAGGCTTCTGCTTATGAAGCTATGTTGGAAGCTGCCAAGCATGGAATTGTTGAGTTTATAATTGAGATGACTCGAGTTAGTCCTGATCTTCTATGGGTTGTTGATGAGGATTTAAGAGGCATATTTTCTCATGCAATTCTATGTCGCCGAGAAAAAATTTTCAACTACATATTTCAACTTAAAGGAAGCAGGCAGTTAGTTACATCTCACATAGATGCGTTTGATAATAACATGTTGCATTTGGCAGGAATGTTAGCACCTTCCTCTGAGCTTGATCGCAGACCTGGTGCAGCTCTTCAGATGCAAAGGGAACTTCAATGGTTTAAGGTCTTCATTCCTCTTGCTCACTTTATCTAAACTATTTTGGTTAATTAGTGATATATTACTAGTTCTCATGCTGTTTCCAGAATCATGGTCTGAATATCATATAAATAAACACTTCTATACAACATCAGTGCACAGATTACTTCCAAAACATGTAATGCAACTTGACCTTTTAGATGAGAATGTCTCTTTTGGTCCATTTCTATGTGGCTTTTGTTTTGTTCAATTTTTATGGCCCCAGACTACGTGCTAAATGGACTTTCCGAAAGAGGATTCCTATTCGGCCCAATAGGGTGAGCAGCAGAAAATGGTAACAGTCTTGGGTCAAATACGAAGTAAAAGTAATATATTGTCAAGGCCCAAACTGAAGATTATGCTAAAAAATGAATATAGACCCAAACAGAACCAGCTGAAATCTATAACTCAAAAAGCATAATCGATTGTTTGTATGAATTGCTTAGAGAAGTCTCAAATTATTTCTATCTTATTCTACAGACTACAGATATCAAAAATGTTTATCTCAAAAAAAAAAAAAACAAAAAATGTTTACTTGGACCTCAACTTGCACTAAACTTTAATTTTGACTTTTGGTACACTAACACATTCATTTTATTATGTACTTTAAAAATCTTAGGACTTTTTTTGTTGTTGAAATAAATAGATGTAGCCCCATTCCTAATGGATTGACCTCCAAATAACATATCCAAATTATAAAAAATCCCTCCGAAATTTACACCTTTCAGAGAGGCGCAAAAACGAAAGTCTATGAGATTTCTTTTGTAACTGGATAACCAGCTCTAAAACAAAATAAATACTCGTTATAACGAAATGAAATTCTATTATCTATTATCTATAACACTATCTCTAACTAACCTATAAAATAATTATCTATAACTATAAATAAATAGAAATAGAATACATGTTTAGTTTATTATTATTATTATATAAACTATCAAAAAAAGATATACAAATTTCTAATAGATTAGATATAAGATAAAATCTCAAAGACTCCAACAATTCAATATATTATTCATTAAATACATGTATACAATGTTATATTTGTTATTTTTCAATTGCAAGGACCTGGATGAGAAGAAACTCTCATGTCCAGTTCTGTAGTAGAGATGGAATTGAAAAGAACCATCAACTATAACCCCAAAAGAACTAGAATTTGTAAACAACATAAAGGAAGAATGAAAGGAATATCTTATCGAGGTAATTGTATTTGCTTTGGTAGATATGCTCTTTAGGCACTTAAACCTGTGTGGATCATGTCTAGGAGTGTTATGACGAATTTGATTGGGAAGTACAATGACTGAGAATGTTGTTATGTTTGAGCTTAGCTTATTTAAGAATTGAGTTTAAACTTAAGCTTGAATTAGGCTAAAAGCCAATATATATAAGTTTTTTTTCCAAGTTAATTCCAAATTGTTCATGAATAGCTTGCTTCATAAATTGTTCAACATTAAAACAAATATGGAAATTATAACATTAGGCTTTTTTTTTTTTTTTTTAATTTTTTAATATTGAAATTATAAAACAAGGATTAGACCATTCACATGTGCAAAATTTCTTATATATTTTAGCATAATAATCTTTTTGTTTATTTTACTTAACCACTTTTCAAAACACCAACATTAGATTATCTATTCTAAACTATACTTCATTAAAAGATCAATTTTAAATTATTATTTTTTTATTTTTCACACATATACTATCCACTCTTTTCCTTCATTTTCGGGGAAACATAAATAAAGAATAAAAAATTGAAACAAACAAACAACCATGTTTGTGTATATTTACACAAATACTATAGCAAAAATGCATTTTGCAAAATTGACGCATAAGCTGATGTAGTAGGTATTTTTTAAGATTGATTGAACAGAATTTGGCCCTTACACTATTTTATAACATCTTAATAAGATTACTATTGTTATACTTAAATCCAAACACCCATGTTTAAAAATTTAAGAAAAGAAAAATACATACTAATGTTATATATGATATGACAGCTTATGGGGATAGTTTAACAAAGTTTCTCTTCAAACTAATCTGGAGAAAAATTCTTTAAAGTTTAAACTTCTCATATATTTATTTTTTGAGTGTGAATTTTGAAAATCTAACAATTGAGTTTCATGTTTCTTATGTTCTTAATATATATATCAAATTTCATTCAAATCGGATGTTATTTACTATTTGATCAATAAACTTTTTTTTATACATATTTTTAAATTACAAAAAGTTGAAATTTTAACATTTGTTTAATGATATAGAAATTAATAATTGATCTTCATGAAATTTTGCAAGCAAGAAGATAAAATTTAACGGTTATATTTTCAAAATTCACACTTAATATAAAGATATATGAAAATTTGTTTGGTTTAGTTTATTTCCTTTGTAGGAAAAAGTCTAGAATCATAAAACTTTTCACAACTTTTTTTCATAAATATAACTTGATAGAGTGTGATCGGTGAAAAAAAAAAAAAAAAAAAAGTTTATGCTTAAGTAATAGCTAGCCAGTATGCGTGAGATTTCAGAGTAAGTGAGTTGATGCGTAACTACTACTTTTGTCCTTTTGTAGATTTGGTTAAATACTAACGTTAAAAATTCAAAATGGGGGACCACGTCCGTACCCCACAGACACACAGTGACATGTATGTACGACGAATATTAGTTAGTTATAGTTCTCGTCTAGAAGAGGTGGGTGATGTCATGTGCTTTCTAGACTTCCACAATGCCATTCTATATATGCTATCTATTCTAACCAATATTTTCAAACCTTGAATGGTTTGTTTCTCAAAAAAAAAAAAAAATTTTCAAACTTGGTAGACCGTGGCGTTGGACATAAATTTGAACACAAGATAAGATCTTATTCGCACGCTACGCGTGAACTGCGATATTTTCTATCGGTTGGTGTGTGAACTGAATCATCACATATTTGAATTAGTCCTCATCTAGAAGACTATTTTATAATCTATTATATGTATCTTGTATACGTGCAGCTCCACTAGCTAGCAAATAATTGAATTAACTGTTCTTTTACTAACATATATTTGCATATTTGTTAACGTGCAATTGAATCCAATCACTACTTGTTATGGATCTATGGTCTGTTAAAGCGTGTGGTCTTAAACTTTTTTAAAAATTAATTCATAATTCCTAACATTATTGTTTGACTAAGCCTCCGTTTGGATACTAATGAAAAATAAAAATTATTTCACTATTCAGCTTATTTTTGCTACTATTCATGAGCCCTACTGCACTTTTTGATATATTTCATAGGTCTCACTGTACTATTTCAGTAAATTTTTACTTTTATTTATAGTACTTTCAGCAATAAGTTTTCAGTTTCAGCAAAATAAGTAGTATCTAAACAGACCCTAAGTGCAAAATAAAAGGAGAATAGAATCGAAGTTGGAAGGAAAAGAATGGGAAGAAAAAAGAAAGGATGATTCAATCTACACATAAGTAGTTTATGAATAGAGAGTAATCAAAATGATATTTTGTTTAATGTATACAATCAAAGAGATATTTAGAATATAATCTTTCTATTTTGTTGTGAAACATAGTTTTGATACTATTTACTAAGAAATAAATATCATCAATTTAAGAAGTTTTATGTGTCTCTTGAGGATTCAAAGTTGAGCAAATAATAAGCTATTCCACTACATGCGCATTAAACCAATTATTTAATTCTCATAACTGAGAATATATTGCAATGTTGAAAATATCTAATGGATAACATTGCTCAATTATAAATTATTTTATTTATTTATTTATAATTTGATAGTTACAATGGAAGAGTGCGAATTTGAATCTCAAATATTTTCGTTGAATTATGAAGTAATCAATCATAAGTAGGATTTTGAAGACATTCTAACAAGGTGGAATGTTAGTCATAGAGTAGTAATAAACTGAAACAGTTGAGAAGAATATAACAATAATTTACTCAATTCTTGTGCTTTTAAGATTACATTAAATTATTTGATGACGGTTTATTAATTATAAGGATATAATAATAATTTTATATAGAAAGTATCATATTTTTTTGTTTCCTCACTTATTATATTATTTTATTGTTGTGGTGGGCAAAAAGTGAGTAAGGTTTATGGCAGGTACAAACTTGCTGCTTTTGCTCACACAATTAATTTTTGAGAGATGGGATGCCCAATCAACCTTAAATGCCCTTAACAAGATGAAAATACTTAAGTTGGTGTGCTAGAATTAATTCCACACATAGACAGAAAGTCTTTTATAAGGAACAGTCTTGAAATGCATATATAGGGGTCCTCGGGTTTAGTTCGAGATAGAGGTTACAAGTAGTTTTAAGTCTCCCGCCCCTCCTTTTGATCCAGGGGCTTCTTGGCTTTATATATTCAGCCAAGATGTATCTGAGCCCTACATTTGAAAGGTCAGGATTGGATTTCATTGATACTTGTCTCATCAAGGCCTTACTAGAAGGTTTCTACACTGACGTATGAGCTAGGTGGACACTGTTCAAATGTCATTTCCTCATTAATGCGGCCAGCTAAGTGGTTGCAGTGTATTAAATGCAGAGGTGATGGTTGCTTTATCCATCCTCTTTCCTTTCTTCCCCGCTTAGTGACAAATTTTTCTCTTCGCCCTCGATTTGTGCCCGACAACCTTTAGCCTTGGTTCTCGGCTTTTAGAGGTCAGGTTGGCATCCTCGGAGTCCTCATCCAATGTTGTCTTTTTTGCACTTACATAAGGTTACTTGTATTTTTCCGAGGACATTCTACTGGTGCTCACCTAGGTTTGTCTCCTCGGCTTTGTTTCTAATCCCTCTATTTGTATTCTCGGATCCTCGTCCCCTCACAATTGTGTATGTGAAAATATATCTATACTCTATAGTCTTTAATGTTGTGATAAGTTACCAAGCCAAAAGTTTAAATTGTTGGTAAAAAATGCATTTTAGGCCTCTAATACGACTTATTACTAATTTTAATCAATTAATGATTCAAGATTAGGTTCAGGCAGTTAATTAACTTAAGCACAATATTAATCTTGGATAATCAAGCACAAGAAACACATCACATGAACAACTCACACATAAAGAGACAATAATTTGCTCACGGAGTGGAAACCGAATAGATAAAAACACTTCAAGGCAAAGCTCAACTCAACAAGTTTATTGCCGAAGCTTGTTGCAGTACATAAGTTACTCATGCGACTTTCTGTGCATGGGGTCAAACTAAGTATTTGAGTTCCCCATTATTGCTAGCAGATAAGACTTTTCCTTGTTCCTTCAATGTTACTTGATATTGCAAGTCGATCTGCAAACTATAAAACCAATTTTCGGTCACTCTTTAAGGCTTTTTAAATATTTCTCTATGGTCTAAATGAAACTCCAATACATAAGTGTTTGGTAGTAAACAACCTCTCAAGTATGGTCAATTGGAGAGGTAGAAAGAACTAGAAATAAAGGATTATCAAGGTTTTGCATTGCCGTCCTCATTCTTCTTAAATTATAAATTTTTGTATATATATATAATGGTGTAGGCTTTTGATATGATTGGCCACAAAATCTATATGTAATAATAATAATAATAATAATAATAATTGTGGGGACAAATAACCAAGATTCACGCATCTTGGGCCGTGGGCTCTGTCCGAGGAGGTCTCATGGGCCGAGCAATGTGGCAGCTATCAAAGCATTCTACTTTCGAAAGATTCGCACATAGGACCGGCGATTCCGTCCGAGGAGGGTATAGTCCTCGGATATAAAGTTTTCGGTTCAAGGAAGAATCCCAGTGGCTAAAGTAATCTTCCTGGAATCCCCTATGACAGAAACAAACTCGGTGAGCTTACTGGGAAGGAAAAGATCCCCGAAAATATCTAAAGAAAAGCTGCTACCACCACATTAAATACCCTGCAACTACTTTTCTGGCCGCATTTATGTGGAGAAGACCTCTGAACAGTGCTACCAAGACTATGACCTCTCACAGGGAGGCCAAAGAAAAAATCTGGTGGGATAAGTATCAAGGGGCACCTTAGATGAATGACAAGTGTAAGGATAGGATGCTTAGAAGATGATTATATAATGCCATTCCTCCTCCATTGGAGGAGGACGGATTTTGGAAAAAGGGAAGAGAGAGAAAAACAGAAGGAGAAAGGAAGATTTGTAACGTGAACAACACAACACAAGGGTTCCTCCTCGGACCTATATAAAACAGAATTATTCCAAGTTATTTTGGTGTGCTTTGGGCCTTCTAAACTGCTTCTTAGTTTGTCTTTGAGAATAGGAAAAACGAAGCCCTCACCATTCGAATCTAATTCTTAAGCCCACTCTCTACAAATACATGTTGCAGTGGACTTATTGGGCCCGGGTCTTGCGCGCTTTGGACTGGGGTGTACTAATTCGTTACACTACAATTGGCGCCGTCTGTGGGAAGAATTTGTATGATAGTGAGCGCGACGTTTCACCATGGTAGGATCAGGTCCCCACCCACAGGAATCCAGGGGCTCCCATCAACAAGACGCCTTCCATAATCTTGAGCGTAGGAGAGATAGGGAGGGTAGCCCACATACCACACAAACTAGCGGAAGTCATCCGCAAATGGGGAATCACTTTCCTCAGGAACGAAGTAACAGAGCCATGCAAAGGGAGATCGATGATTTGAAGCGGGAGCTACGCCATGCGCATCGACGACGAGCCCCTTCTAGTTCTGGTGTTTTCTCAAATGATGAAGATGATGTTACGTACAAACGCGACCCTAGGACACCGTCGAGCGAGCCTTTCCCCTATCACGGGGAAAACGTTCATAAGCGAAAGCGTAAGAGTCCACCTCTGAAGGGGCTGGAGAATGACGCCATGAACAAGGCGTTGAATCAAATTTCTAGGTCCCCCTTTACGCATCGCATCGAAAGGGCAGAGCTTCCTCGGCGATTCCATCAACCCACTTTCACCACTTATTACGGCTGAACGGATCCAGTAGAGCACGTGAGCCAATTCAACCAGAAGATGGCCGTCTATTCTAAGGACGAGGCCTTGATGTGTAAAGTCTTTCCTTCCAGTTTGGGGCCCGTGGCCATGAGGTGGTTCGATGGGTTGAGACCTAACTCCATAAGTTCCTTTAAGGAGCTTACGCAGGCTTTTGGTTCTCGTTTTATCACATGCAGTAGGGTGCCTCGCCCTTTGGATTCTTTACTGTCTTTGTCCATGCGGGAGGGGGAAATCCTGAAAACGTACTCGGACAGATATTGGGAGACGTATAACGACTCACTTGAGTGTTTTTTCTTTCAAGATTATTGTTTTATTTTTTTTTTCCCCACTTACAAGTCAATTATATTAGCTAAAAAAGAGCTTAAGTTGCAGTTTGCTAAATTAATTGCCCTAACTCCAAAGGTGAGATGAATAAACAGTTTTTCTGCACAACCCATACAGGCAAAATGATTTTTGTAATTTACAGGAACACTTGCAACTTGGGGATACAATAGTTAAGACCCATCATCTTGCCTTACACTCATTGTTCCCCATCGACTCAAGCATCAAAGCCATTCTCAAGATCTCCTAAATAATGACCCTCCGTCCCACAATAGTTAATAGCCTCTCCTTTTTAGGTATTCCAAAATATATGAAACTTTTTAGTTAATAGCCTCTCCTTTTTAGCCTCTACTTTTTCTTTTCAAAAAATAAAAAATAAAAAATAAAGAATTGTGCTACCGTTAATACAAAGTAAATGATATCTGAGGAAGATCACTATAATTGTACTTTTCATCAATTATCTTGTCATTTCAAAAAGTTCCAATTATTTGGGGATGAAGCACCAATTTATTGTCCTGCCAAGAGCATGTGATTCAGTGGCATAGTCTGGTCTTGCCCAGTGGGAGAACCTAGATTCAAATCCCTCTTCCCCTAGATGTAAGCAAAAAAGAAGTAGAAGAATGAAAAAAGAAAAAAAGAAATCAATAATCTTGTCAAAAATCCATGAATTGACACAACCCTCAAACGTGAAATTACAAAATGGAGAATGTAATGCATACAGTTTTCCATTTGTCCTAATGCCATGTAGTTTTGTCCCAAAAATTATATTTTTCATTTTTATTTTTGTACACAGCATTTATACCACATTCATATTACCAAAACTAACACGAGGAGAAAGGCTAGATTATAAACCAAATTGGAAGTGTACATTTGGCCACAGTTTTTTTTTTTGGATAACATTGGCCACAACTTAAAAAAATATTTTTGCCTATCGATTTATTGTTTCCCTGTACATTAAATTATTCTTGAAGAAGAACGTAGGTTGAACCTAGTCTTCACAATGTAGTTTTAGTAGCATTCTTATTAGCTATTAAAAAAACCATTGCAGGCAGTGGAGAGCATTGTGCCTCGTAAGTGTAAGGAAGCTTTAAACATAGATGGCAAAAAGCCTCGTGAATTGTTCAGTCAAAACCATGAGGACTTAAGGAAGGAGGGGGAGAAATGGGCAAAGGAGACAGCAAGTTCTTTTACAATTGTGGGAACTCTCATAATTACCATTATGTTCTCTGCAGCTTTCACAGTTCCTGGTGGTAGTGATCAGAATACGGGCACCCCATTCTACTTAAATCACATGATATTTACCGTTTTCATAATATCTGATGCAATGTCTCTTTGTGCTTCCTCAACTTCAGTGTTGATGTTTCTAGGAATTCTCACATCACGCTATGCTGAAGAAGATTTTCTCAATGTCTTGCCCACTAAGCTGCTTATAGGTCTTTCCACCCTTTTCTTCTCTGTTGTGACGATGATGATTTCCTTTTGTGCTGCCCTTTCTATTGTGGTACAAATAGAGTTGCAGATAGTGACTGTGGCCATCGTGTTTGCTAGCATTCCGGTCATTATATTTGTACCATTACACCTTCCACTCTTTGCTGAAATTTTCAATTCTACATTCAGGCCAGAAATTCTCAATAGGAAAATGAACTAGTTTCACATAATCACTTTGCAACGTTTCCTCAGCTGCAAATATTTTGGCTACAGTTGCTAAATGTTTAATGAAACATTATTTCAATCATATTTTGTGTTTTTAGAATTTTAGTATAAACTAGTCGTAGACCCACACATTAAACATGATATATAATTATTATGTCATTTGGTATATTAGTTTAGTTTATAAGAATATTTAATTTTAGGTTGGTTTCACAAAAGTGATTTATTGTAATTTGGAATAATTAAATCAAAAGTAATGAATTCCATAATCATATTTATCATAACATCACTTTTTAAAATTTATTTATTGGAGAAGTGCTCTATTTCAATTCTGAAAGCTTAATTCTGCTATAGTCGGTTTACTAATTTGTACGTCTCCAAGTCAGTTGAACGCATTTCACATGTTAAAGGTAATTTCATATATCCACAAGGGCAAGGGCATTGATGATCTTAATGACCAACTCCATTTCTTTGCATGCTTGTATTTTGGCAGGCAGAATTTGTAACAATTTAAATCTCTTCGTTTATGCTTTTGGAAGATGGTTTTCATACGTTTTAGGTCCTAAAGTTCTGTTCATTTTATCTCTTTCATTAATTTAATTACAATTTCAAATACATATTATGTGCTTTTGAAATTTGAATATTAGGGAGAGGAATCTTTTCATTTTAGGGGGGGGGGGGGGATAATTCGGTTCTTCAAAAAATTTGATCACTTCTTTTCTTTTTCTTTTTTTTCTTTTTTTTTTCCAATCCTAATTTTCTTACGTTTGGGTTTAAAATAGATTTGTGTTTTGTATTTTCATTTATTTGATTATTGTTTTCTATGTTTTTCTATTACGTTCCATCTCTCATAAGTTTTCTCATTCTTATTTTATTTTTCTTTTCAAATTGTTGTGTTTTCTTTGTTTTTTATTCTCATATTTGCCTTTTCTTTAATTGACAATTCCTTGAGATAAAATTCATGAATTTGATTTTTTTTTTTTAACATTTTGAAATGTGGGTTTCTAGGGTCTTGGATGCTAAAAACCTTTGTTTCCTTTTTTCTATTCGATTTGTAAATGTTAAAGGTACATTTTATGTGCTTTGGATATTAGGGAGTGAAAATTTGTATTTTGATGTGATTTTAAGTTTTTGCCTTCTGATTTAGAATATTGGTTTCATTGGGTTTTCGGTCTCAAACAATGTTTTTTTTTTCTTTGTTTCCTTTTTTTTAGTTACAAATTATTTAGATATGTCTAGTTGTCAATATTAGAGAGAGAAAATTAGGAATTTAAAATTTTCCCCTCTAATACTGTAGTAAATTCCAAACATCATTGATTTCACTACTTTCTATATAATTGGAATCAAATATCAATTTACTCCAAATTTGCTAGTATTTGGCTATTTGCAAAACATATTGCCTCTCTCTCTGTTCCTTTGAATTATGTATGCTTGGAGGCTTTTTTATTTATTTTAAATATTACTTTCCATACACTAAATTCAAGGTTTATGCATTTCCAGTCATTGAAAAACCTAGATGTGTGATGAGATGTCCCAAAAAATTTAATACACTCACAAATGCATAAATCTCATGACACTCCTAGATTTTCGATGATTGGAAAATGCATAAATCTCAATGACAAATGTTTAAACCTCCCCCCCCTTGATTTTGAGAAACTTGAAAGTTTTGATAAACTTGTTCTTGACATACCTAAAATAAAAAGGTTTGTTGGTAAACCCAATCCCATGACTTTTACAAAAAATTGGTATTCAAAACCTACTCCTCGTGATATGCAATTTGAAGAAGGTTGTTTCAAACCCAATTTTCTGTTTCTGTTGACAAACTCTATGAATGGAATATTGATGGTTTACTTGAACAAGAAGTTCTTAACAAAATGAATCATATGTCTATGGTTGCTAATGCTTATGTTACCAATCATAATCTTGATCATGGTGAAATTGTTGATCTTTTCACTATTGGTTTTTCTGGAACTCTTCGTCATTGGTGGGATAAATACTTGACTGAAGATTCTAGAGAATTTATCAAAAATTCTGTTAAAAAGATGATGATGGTACTATTTTTTATGAAAGAATTGGTCGAGGTATTCGTAATGGAGTTAATACTTTGATCTATGCTATTATTAAACATTTTATTGGTACTTCCAATATTACTTCTCATATTAGTGACTATTTGAATAACTTACGATGCCCTACTATGTCTGGTTATAGATGGTATCAAGATGTTTTTGTTTCTAGGGTAATGCTTTGTGAAGACTGTTTGAAACCCTATTGGAAAGAGAAGTTTATTGCTGGTCTGCCTTATTTTTTTCTCATAAGGTAAAGGAAGAATTAATTGATAAAACTGATACAATTAATTATGATGACTTAATCTATGGTGATATTTTTAGCACTATTAAAAAACTTGGTATTAACATGTGTAATGATCAAAAAAATGTTAAAACAACAATTAAAAAACAGTAAAAAAGCTAAATATGAAATGGGTAATTTTTGTGAACAATTTGGTTTACCCCCTATTGCCTCTTCCTGGAAAAAAGGGAAAAAGAAACATGATAAAATCTATAGAGATTATAAACATAAAAGGTAAAAAAAAAAAAAAAAAAAAACAAAGATACACTAAACCTGATGATTTCTATGCTAAAAAGAAAAATGTTTACAAAAAACATGATAAACAGAAATCTGGTAAAGGAAAATGCTTTAATTGTGGAAAATATGGTCACTATAGTAAAAAGTGCAAGCAAAAACTTGGTAAATTAAAAAACAAATCTAATATTTTAAATATTGATAATAGTGATAAAGAAGATTTGATTCGGATCCTTGAGTCACGATCTTCTGATTCATCTGATACTAATATATTTAACCTCAAGTGAATCAAAGTATCAATTAGCAAGTGAATCTTCTGATCCCCCTGATATTAAAATTGGTTGTCGAGATTCCTGTTGTAATACAATAAATATTTTAACCAAAGGTCGCAAAACAATAAATGTTTAAACCAAAGGAGAAGAACAAGAAAACCTGCTAATAAATTTAATAAGCCAAATTGATAACCTTGTGCTAAAAGAAGAATATCTTAAGAAGTTCAAGAAAACTATGATTAAAGAAGAAAATGATAAAAGAGTAAAGCAACTTGATGAAATCTTGGAAAGGTTTGATAAAAAGAAATCCAAAGAAATAACTGTTAATGATTTACAACATGAAATTACTAATATTAAGAGGGAAATCATTAAATTAAAAATCAAAAATTGATAAACATCGTGATGATGAACATTCTGATAGTGGGCATGATGATGAGCACAATAATGAAGACAATCCTAGTCAACAAGTTGCTTTTTCTAATACTATTCTTATTGATACTAATAGACTCAGACTGATTAAGAGGCTTATTCCTCCAAAATGGTTTTCAAAGGTAAAATTGTTGTTTGCCATGAGTGTGAATTCAATGTTATTGCCATGATTGATTCAGGAGCTAATATGAATTGCATTCAAGAAGGCATAGTTCCTAGTATATACTATGAAAAATTTACCGAGAAACTGTTTTCTACTAATGGAATTCAAATGAAAATTAAATATGAATTGAATAATGCTCATGTCTGCCATGATAATGTCTATTTAAAGATCCCTTATGTTCTTGTTAAAAACATGATTGATAAAGTATTTCTTGGAATCCCTTTCATTAATTCTTTGTATCCTTTCATTTTTGAACATGATGGTATTACTACTGACCCCTTTGGGTAAAAAGTAAAATTTAAGTTTGCTTCTAGATTTGAAATTGATACTGATGATTGTTTAAACTTGATCCATGCTAAAACTAAACATTTAAATTGTTTAAAACAAGAAGTCAAATATAAAAGAATTGTAGAACAACTTTCTGATAAACTATTACAATAAAAAATTGATAACTTTTATAAAAAATTAATTGATGAAGTTTGTTATGATCTCTCCAATGCTTTTTGGCGTAGGAAAAAACATATTGTTGGGTAACACATGTTAAGGATTTTAATGAAAAGAACATTTAAGGCTCATCCTATTCAAATGAATATTGAAACTGTTGAGTTCTGTAAAAAAGAAATTCATGATTTTCTTGATGAGAAGCTGATCAAGAAAGTAAATCTCCCTGGTCATGTGCTACTTTCTATGTTAAAAAAAAAATGTTGAAATTGAAAGAGGGACTCCTCGCTTAGTTATTAATTACAAACCTTTAAATAAAGTGTTAGAATGGATTAAGTATCCTATCCCTAATAAGAATGACCTAATACATAGGTTAAGTGATGCTGTCGTATTTTCTAAATTCGACATGAAATCTCGGTTTTGGTTAAGTATAAAACTGCTTTCACCACTCCCTTTGGATATTATGAGTAGAATGTTATGCCTTTTGGCCTTAAGAATGCCCATAGTGAATGTTTCACCACTCCCTTTGGATATCTTTAATTCCTTTAGCCATTTCACCATTGTTTACATTGATTATGTCCTTGTTTACTCCAAACATAATGTTCTTGATGTCATCAAACATAATGGTCTTGTTGTCTCTGCTAAGAAAATCAAACTATTTCAAACAAAGATTTGTTTCCTTGGCTATAATATTTCTGAGAGACAAATTCGTCCCATCGATAGAGCTATCTAATTTGCTGACAAATTCCCTGATGTCATTACTGACAAAACACAATTGCAAAGATTCCTTGGGTCTTTGAACTACATTGCTAAGTTTTATAAGGATTTGAGGAAATAATGCAAACCACTCTTTGATTGGTTACTAAACAATCCTCCTCCTTGGTCTAATATCCACACTTCTCTTGTTAAACAGATCAAGTCTCATGTTAAAACTTTACCTTGTCTTGGTATTCCTACTATTAGCGCCTTTAAAATTGTTGAAATTGATGCATCTGACATTGGTTATGGAGGTATTCTGAAACAACTTGTTTCCCCATACTCATCCAAACAAAAAGTTCACTTCCATTCTGGAGTCTAGAATTCTGCACAAATTAATTACAGTACTATTAAAAAGGAAATTTTACTAGTGGTACTATGTATTTCAAAATTTCAACGTGATTTACTAAACCAAAAGTATTTACTACATATTGATTGTAAAAGTACTAAGTATGTTATAGAAAAAGATGTTGAAAACATTGCTTCAAAACATATTTTTGCCAGATGGCAAGCTATTTTAAGTGTTTTTTATTTTGATATTGAATATATTAAAGGTTCTCATGTAGACACCTCATTTTGTACTCGATTAATAAACTTTAGTCCCCAGTCCCAATGATGAGCTTGACATGTCTACAAAAGGTATTGAAGTTATTTTGATAGTTTGGAAGTAATCATAACTCAAAAGTGCTCAAATTGCTTTGAAAACAATGTTGAAAAATGACCTTTGCTCACTGTTTTGACCATAACTTTTGATCCAAAAAGCGATTTTGAATGAGGTTTATTTCATTGGAAAGTAGACATCCTGGGTTTCAATTTGAACACAAAGTTTGCCTATGTTGGACTTAAATTTAGTGAGTTATAACCGTTTAAAGTTGGGTCATCAAAGCTGTCATAATTAGGATTTTTGGGACGTATGCGTACGCATGAAGCATGCATACGTATGCATACACTTACTTGTGTACACAGGCCAATTTCCAGAGGCCTAGAACTTTATTTTTTAGGGCCCAAAGCCTCCCTCTTTGATGGGCCTTGGCGCCTAGACCCTTTGGAGAGTCCAAAACCCTCTAAATGAGTCTAAAAACCCTATTTTAAACATATAAATACAACCTTATGCCTCCAAACTCAAACCCTAGCTAGAAAAAGTGCTTCTTTGCTTTCAAAACCATTTTTTCTCACTCAAAAACCCTAGGGTAGTAGCCACCACATTTTTTACAGAGATTCAAAACCTTTTTCTAAGCACAAAACTAAGGCAGAAACTTGTTCTTAAGGGGATTTCTAAAAAAAATTTTCAAAACCTTTTGATTTTGAGTTGCGATTACCTATGAACTATTGAATAATTTGATTCCTTTGATTATTACTTGATCTTGTTGTGTAGGCACTGAGGATTCGGTTAAAATATCAATCAAGTTGTATTCCATAAGCAAGGTGAGTCTCTCTTCATAGCTTTTCTTTTATTTGGATTATTTTTGTGTTCTTGTCGTTCTTAATTTTATTTATGTGTTATATATTCTTAGAAATATGATTTGATTTGTTTGGGTTCGATTTGTTGTGTCTCATAATGTTTTGATTAATGAGTTGAATGATTGGATATATTGATAAACATGTTTTGATGTGTTAAATGTTGCTCTTGTTTGTTGTTAGATCCAATGCATGTTTAGGAATAGTTTTTGTTTTGTTTATTTTCATTTTGTTTATCTTTGATATCTTTGTTGATAGTTTAGGTTGTTTAGTTATGTATTAGAAGCATGCTAGGTTTTGTTTGACTGTTGTTTGTTCTTGCTTTAAAATTGTGTTTCTGGGCATGTATGCGTGCCTTTAGTATGCGTGCACATATTTATGTATGCATACGCATCCTCGTGCCTAGAAACGCAGATTTAGGGTTTTTGATTTTTGATTTGTTTTGTTTTGTTTTGTTTTGTTTTAATCATATATTTAGGTTTTGTTGAGTCTAGTTTTCACATGTTTAGCATTAGGGTTAGTAGAATAACATGTTTCACGTGCTTTGATTGTTGAATTGATGATTAGGGTTTATAACTTTGATGAATCACATGAACATGCATATGAACATGAACATGCATTAATGCATAGGTGCTGAGGTGTTATGGTGTAGTGAGGTAAGTGAAGGTAAGTTATGCATATAAATATGAACATGCATCTTTGAATATGATGATTAGTCTCCTTGATTGATGAATACCATGATGCTAGGTTTGAATGATTGAATATGCTTAATTAAATGCATTGTTGATGCTACTGCCTTTGATGTGCTTGCTGCCCTTGGATATATATTCCTAGATGAATGGTAGGGTTTTATGCTATGGATGAGTGTGGGATAGATGCCATGTTGTTTGCTTATATGTATGCTAGTGTGTGTGTGAGTTTCAGATGCAATATTGAACATGTCTTTAATGAGATTAAGACGTAAAACACAATGAGTGGAAGCTGACTTGTGATTCGGACAATTTTGGGAAGATTTTGGGTGCCTAACACCTTCCCAAAATCGTACCTAAACTCCGAACCCATACTCTGGTAGTAAGATCAGTCCTTCCACGTAATGGCACTATATAAATGGTTCCTAAACCATAAAACTAGGTGGCAACTCCTTTTCTTTGCTCCGGTCCACTTGGCTGAGGCGTACTCTCCAAACCACGCGTTGCGCCCACATCTCAAAACTCTATCCTTGATTTTCTCACCCATGAATTTTTAGAGTGCCATAATGGCAAGCTGAAGATCAAAAGATAAACAACTTGCTACAAATGATGATAAACAACTGGTCAAGCATGAACCTGCTTCACCAGTTGAAGTTGTCAGTCGCTTTACTACCCTTGGTACTGTTGCTAAACCCAATTATTTAACTGTTCTAGCATCCACATATGATCCATATGTGATTTCCACTGCTACTCATCCCATTCAAACTACTTTTCCCACAAATCCCAATGCTTCTAGTTAAGTTAAAAACAATATTGCCAAAACTTGTTTTCTATTGAACCCAACAAGGCTATGATTGCAGATCCCTAAAAACTTGCTAAAGATTATTTTCCTCTAAACTTTCACTAGATTCTTGAAAATACTAGTAAAGACCTGAAGTATTACTCTGCTATCCTGTTACATGAAAAGTCAATCTTCATCAAACCTATAAATGATAAATTTGACGTATCCAAAATCATTTAACACAGTGTTTTCATTCTCAATATAACTACTAAAGAGAAATGGGGACTTCGTTTTGCTACTACAAAACAATTACCTGGTTCAACTGTTCCCTACTCCTATCATGATTACATCCATGCTTGGTTCAAGTTCATGCTCCATCAAGATGCAACTATGACTCATTCATGGTTTATTAATTTTGATAAGAATTTTCGATCACAGCTCCCCATTTGGTTTATCCGTTGGTGGACACAATTTGGTCCTATCACTGATATTTTTCCAAGGCCCCTGACTGGTGTGGACATAACGGGGAGTTGCCACCTAGTTTTTGCAATGGTCTAGGAACCATATATATAGCGTCCTCTCGAGGAAGGAACATTGATCTTACTACCAGAGATATGGGTTTGGAGTTAAGGTACGGTCTTGGGAAGGTGTTAGGCACCTAAAACCGCCCAACCCTAGGGTTGGCTTCCTCTCATTGTGTCTTATGTTTTAACCCTATTAAAGGCATACTCAATATTGTTATCTAACTCACGCACACACTAGCATACATCTAAGCATATAACATGGTATCAATCATTCCTAACCATACATCTATCATGGCAATCAACCAAAGCCTAACATTCATTTAATCATGCACATCCAAACATACATCTAGCATACATGTCATATCATCATGGCATCTCGTCACACCATAAACCCTAATGATGCTCCTATCTCACATCATAAACCCTAACATACATCTAACATGTCAAACCAACCTAGCATTCATCTAACATGGTGTAGCATAAACCCTAGCACGCATCCAATATCATGTCATCACATCCAAGGCAGAAGCATATTAAAATCAAGGTACAAGCAAAACCAACAAATCATGTCATCATCCAAGACATTAAGAACACAATTGTATCGTCAAACCTAAACAAAACCATGCATGTACATTGTGAATGCATGACTTACCTTTACTTACCTTGCAGCAACTCAGCACCTATGGCGTCATGCATGAACATATGAATGAATGACATAGCATTAAAGCAAGAGACTTTAAGAGAAAACCCTAATCTAACATACAATAACAAACAAACATATGAACAGAGAAACATAAACTTAAAAGGCATACAAGAAGACTAAAGCAGAGGCATATGATATAAATAAAAGAAAGAACAGAAGCATAAAACTTGAATTGGGGTTTCTGGGCACAAGTATGCGTGCGCATACATAGGCTTGCGTATGCAGGCCAGTTGTATGCGTACGCATACTTTAAGCTTGCGTACACATGCAAGAAGCACGCGCACGTAGACACGCCCAAAACCCTAACCCAGAAACAAAAAAGCAGAAAATAACTTAAAAGCTTAAATCTAACATCCTATTAGGCTCAAAACAAAGGGAAAGCAAAACCTTAATCTAAACAAACATGTTATAACATAAACAAAGAAAAAAACAAGATCAAAAGCAAAAATGAAAAAGAAAAGAATATCTAAAAGCAAAAGCTCCTAGGCTTGATTTTTGACCGTTCCCCTTAGTCAAATCTATTCACAAATCAATAAAAATGTGAATAGTAATCTTAAAATTCAAAGATTAAGGCCAGAAAAGGCCTTAATCAAATAAAATTGATTTGAGGATGTTTTGTGAAAAACTCCCTCTTTGATTCACTATTTCTAGTGAATCTTAGTATTTTCCCGTGGGATTTCTGTGTCTTTTGAAACGGTACCATGTATGGCTATTTATATTGTGAAAATGGGGGTTTGGAACGGCTCCTAGATGATATGTGATTCATTCCAAACCTCAGTCTTTAATGCTGAAAACTTGCCTTTCATAGATTTCTGAAACCCTACCCGCGTGTGCAAGCTCGTGCTTGCGTACTCAGGCTGTGCAGGCTTTAAGGCTGCGTACGCAGGCCGAGGGTTTTCTTTGGCTTTTATTTTCAAAAAATAGATTTTTTGCTCATTAAAAAGTTATATTTTCCATTTTAACACCTCTCAAGTCAATTTGTAATCTGATTGAGCCCTAAACCAACCTTGGGTCTTAGAGTTTCGACATCATTGCAAAACGAGGGCCCGAGTTGTAAGGGGTACAAATATGGTGTCTACAGATGCCCCTTTTAAAATGAGGTGTCTACAGATGCCCCTCTTTTGATTCGTGAGCTTATCTTATAGAATCAAAAGAATAAGAGACAAAACATTTTGTTTCGATGTATGGCTTGGGCCCAACCCACGTACACGGCACACAACACGCATACGGCACACAACACGCATACATGGGGTGAGGTGCGACTCCGCAGAGTCGCATGGGATTCGTATGTCTGAATTCCCACATTTGTTGCTCCGGAAATGAGCAACGACAGGTTCATTATCTCAGAACCTGTTTTGCCAATTGCAAGCAAAGGGTGAGTGACTCACTATCCTAGAGTCACTTAAAAAGAAAAACAAACAAAGGTTCTCTTACGAGCTCAAACAACTAAACAAACAGGGGTGCTCTTACAAGCTTAAAAGGATATATATCTGTGGTGTCCATCTGGGGCTTTTGCCTCAAACTTCTCCAGGTGGCTTGTGCCTCTTGTCTTCTCCATCTCTATCTCTACCTGTTCTGGTGAGGCTCTTGCCTCGAGGTGACCTTAGTCTCTATCTCTATCTCTACCTCTTCTACTATGTCTACATATTCAATTCCTTCGGGATATGTGCACGAGTCTGTCTATTTTGACCCGCAAGGGAGTCTTGGGTGAATGATCCACTGGGGATGATAATGGGGAACTCACTAGGGAGTATGATTTTCTTGAAGTTTTGGTAACCCTCGAGGGAGCCTCCTTATTGGGGAAAGAGAACTTGCTGAGAAGTTTGGTGATGATTTTGACCTACGAGGAAGTCTTTGAAGATATGTGATCAACTGGGGAAGATTTTCTTTTTCTTTATGTCTCATTGGGAACTTGTGTTGACTCTACCCATGAGGGGGTTTCATTAACTTCACGGGGATTACCTTCTTCATAACTCACGAGGGGGTTGCCATTGTGCCTTAGACCCACGGGGGGTCCCTTCATGATATTGTATCTTACTGGGGATTTGTTTGAAAATTTGAACTCACAAGGGAGTTCTTTTGGTGACTTATGGTCTGCTGAGGGATTCTCTTGATGCTTTCAATTTGCAGTGGATACTTGTGTTGGTTTTTGTGTCTTTTATCCAAATGAGGACATTTTGGTCATTTTAACATGTTCTTGGATTTTTCATTTGCACTTCCTACCTTCTGGGAACCCACTGGGGATTTGAGGGATTTTTTTTCTTCTAAACTATACATAGTTTAATGGTGGCCTAAACTACATGTAGTTTAGTCACCAAATGTGTTCC
Source organism: Notholithocarpus densiflorus (assembly GCA_030021035.2). NCBI lineage: Eukaryota > Viridiplantae > Streptophyta > Magnoliopsida > Fagales > Fagaceae > Notholithocarpus > Notholithocarpus densiflorus. The sequence continues at coordinate 324,422 of JARYZH020000019.1, read as the reverse complement.
CGCCCCTTCATTTTTCCTTAACGGTTACCAATCATTTTTTTTCCTCTTCATCTTCTTCATCTCTTCATATTCTCTCTAACTCTTCAACTTATTCTTTCTCTCTACAAAAGCCTCTGTCCTCTCTCTCTCCCTTTCACAATCTGATTTCTTCTCTCTCATTCTCTTTGAAACTCTCTCCCTCTCTAAACTTCCTCATCTCCTCCATGGCACCCAAGTCCAAAAAGACCTCCTACGTGCTCTCAAGCGATGCTTTCAACCTCACTCGTTGGAGTGGGGCAAAGAGGTTGATGGAACCCCCTCCGCTGACATTCCATTTTAATCTGTTTTTGGACTTGTAAATGCTTGGATTTTGTTGTGGGATGGGTTTAGATGAAAACCTGACACCTTAAAAGGGGCAGGAACATGTTTAGGATGGGTTTTGGTTGAGATATGCTTGAAAATGTCAAAGAATACTTCTCTACATGGGTTCATGCGTACGAGGATTCAAGCTAGCGTACATGGCCTATGTTCATGCGTACGCAGGCTTGTTTTTTAGAGTATGCGTACATGGGCTTCAACTTGCATACGCGTGCTTAATGTCTGCGTATGCAGAGTTGGGCTCACGCACGCATGCCGCCAAGCAGAAACCCTATCTTGACCGTTTGAACTCCTTTTTCGTCTGTTTCTCATCCAATTGCATATGTAACACTTCCTTTCATTATTTATGCATCTGAATGTGATTTTAACATTATTTTGCACCTCATTGGAAATCAAAAACTCTCTTTTCGTTGTTCCTTGATCCACATTGTGAATCTAACATCACCATACTCCTTTTTGCAGGCTATGTCCTCGTACTTTGGTAGGGGCAGCACTAATCGCGTGGTTGAGTGGTACGAGGACCTTGCCGAGGCGACAAAGGCTCACGTTTATTCTGCGGGCGTCTAGCCCATTATTTGTATTCTGCCGGAGAGGTTGGCAAGCGCCATCTTGGTGCAATCTTTTGCCGAGAGGTGGTGGGACACTACCCACACCTTCCATATTGCTAAGAGGGAGATGACTGTGACTCCCCGTGATTTTCATCATATGACCGGCCTTAGGTATGATGGTGCCATCATAAACTTGGAGGGCGAGTCGGGCACTCGGTTGGCAATCGACTTGCTCTGGAGGAGATACTCCACAGACACGATTCGCTATTTCGACATTGAGGCGGGTTACCGACCTCTTCCACATGAGATAGCTGAGGACTGTGCCCGGATGGCTAGGGCATTCTTGCTGTACATTCTAGGGGCATATCTCTTTGCCAATGGGGGACAAACAGTATCCTTGAGGTGGTTAGCCCTCTTCCATGACTTCGGGGATGCTGGGGGAGCTAACTGGGGGCAGGCGTGTCTTGCCTATCTGTACTCGTGCCAGGATACACTTAGTCGGGGGACCCTGCACCAACTGATGGGACCTTGGAAGCTTTTGGAGGTTAGTTTCTTTCTCTTTTCTTTTGTAGCTCTTGTACATGCTAAAGAAAATTGTAACCTATGTTTTTGCAAACTGTCTTCATACTCTATTTTGTCTTGCAAACTGTCATCTTGCAAACTGTATTCACTTATACACTATATTCTTGTAAATTGTATTAATCTTGTACACTGTATTCAATGCCTTTTATTGTGTTCCTCACATGCTTCTTATGCTTTCCTTCTAACTTCATGCATTTTTACAGATCAATTGGAACCCATGGGCTGGCATTCCTCCTACTGCCACTCCCGACTTAGAGGCATCTGCTGTTGTCGTCTTTGGGATCACCTAGCCTTTCGAGGGCGTGGGTTTGAGGATGCTGTACTTGGCGGAGTGGGTGCATTGCCAATTGGTGGTTAAGGATGCCCCACAGGTACCTTTGGATCTGCCGGAGTTCATGCTTGCCCTACTCTCCATGACCAATGCCGAGTATGCCTTGTGGAGTCTTGGTGTGGCCTACGTTAACCGGCTTAGGAAGGAGTTGGACTATGATGAGTTCAACCGTACCCCTAATTAGTTTGGGAAAGGGGGTATAAAGCTATTTAATTTGCCCGAAAAGGGAAAAAGCCCATTTTGTCCCATTAGAATGATATAGCTTTTGACCAGATAATTAAACTTTTAATTTCACGTATGCAAGCGATACATACCTGTCCACCATTCTTGCGATAGCAATGGAAGCCTCATCTTTGAGATAAATAATAGATGCAATGCTCATAAAAGCTACCTAAAAAAGTTGAAGATCAATAAAGAGTAAGTGAGTAATCTAAACCTTGCTTCGCATGATGCATGAGCATGATGCGTTTTTGCTTGGAGGGAGGGGGTGGGGATGCGCTCTTTTGATCACAACAATGAAACTTTATAAATAATTATCTCAATAAAATAAGGGGTAAGAGTTCTACCTATAATCAAGACACAATAACTCATAGAGAGGTTCACCTCTCTCTCGGTTGAAATATCGATCGATCCAACTCTTAGTTGACACTTGGGTTGACCCAATTGCCAGCCTTACTTCACTGGTCTTATTTTTTCCACTTGTTTATTATTGTCTCCTTCACTCTACCTCTACTAAAAAGATAAGAACACTTTTCCACTTCCAAAATGGGGATTAAACAACATTTCTCCAATACCCAAATGAGTTCTAACTTGTATTGCAACCTATTTGGATATACAATAAATATTCTCTAGTTTCTTTTTTATTTGCTTAACTTTTTAGTATGTGAAAAAAATAAACGAGTCATATAGGGTTGATCCAACTAGGTAAAAACTCGATAAAGATCCTTAGGTTTTGCAATCTGTCTTAGTTCAACCCATTTCAAATGCAAATCTATCTCAGATGAATGCACTTGAAATCGAGATCATGCTCTTTGGAATAAGATTTGGTTTTTCTGTTATTTAGTTTTTTTGTGCATGAGATTTTAAAATTTTTATTTTCTTGGATATTGTTTTTCACAATTGAATTATTGAAGTTAGTTTTGGATTTAATTTGATAATATTAATTTGAAAATGTCAAGAGTATTATAATTTAACTTACAGTACCACTTAGTTGAAAACGTTTAGGATAATTTTCATTTGGGATAATAACTATGTAAGAAGTTCTTATATCTTAATAAGGTGAAAACTTTACTAGTGTTTGGCTGTTATGGCATGCCTAGCTCATTCTTTGGAATGGAGACATGATAGAATTGTACACTCTAATGCCATTATCTAAAACAATATGAAACATGCGTAAATTATTGTCCAAGGACCTCGATTTCAAGAATATATATTGCATCCCGCTTATGGTGATTTCTATAGGACTTGATTTAGGTCCAGTGCATCTAGTGCATTGGACCTAGTCAAATGGTGACACATGTTTAAAAATGGACACATGTCATCATCTCAACGGGTCCAGTACTACTGGACACTAGACCTAAGCCTGTCCCATTTCTGTATTCCTTCTCAGCCAAACTGACAGTACCATTTTTCCACAATCTATATTCTATACACAAACCCACACACATTTGAGTTCTACTTTATTCTCACTCACTGAGACACCAGATTTTCACAACAAAACACCAAACACAATAAATTTCAAAACCATTCATGCAAAAACAAAAAACCACAATAGCCAAACATTCAACCCATACACCTCTATTCACAAAAACAAATCCACACGCCTCTTAGACCTTCTTTAGGCCTCGGATTAGAGAGAGAGATATCGAGTTTGGTTGGGAGAATCACCTCGATGGTTGTTTGAACTCAGTGGGTTTCAGCCATGGAGGTCCAATATGGGTTTGGGCTTGTACTAGAAAGAAAAATAGAGAGAGGGAAAGACCAATTCGGTGAAGAAAGGGAGGATTGGGTTGGGTCTTGCTTGACCCATTTGATGAGGTCTAACTCGTGCCAGTCAAGTCTGAACTCAATCCTTAGGACCAGCCCAGCAACTAAACTCCCTTGGTCTAAGTCTAGCTCTCTCATGGCCCAGTCTGAAACTTGCATGTCATGCCCAGAAAATAAAGTAATAAACCCAGCTCAAATTCTAGCCCAATCCAAAATCAACAAATCTCCACACTTTAAAATCTCAGCCCAATCGGCCCAATAGTTTTTCTCAAGCCCACTTAACCTTATACCCAAAAACAAACAACCAGCCCATTCACATAAACTTTCTACAACATAACACTTTGGCCCCCAAACATTCATAAATTGCATTTTGGCCCTTAAGTCAACGGAAACCTTCTCTCCAAACTAAGAGAAACTATTCAAACTCTTTATATATCTTTTTATTGCATGTGATTTTTGAAAATAAAACTGTTAGATTGCATGTTCTTAATATATTCTCTATGCTTGCAAAATTTCAAGAAGATTAAAAATCAATAACAATGTCATCAATGAAATATTTAAATTTCAAGTTTTTGGTAAAAAATTATGCACAAGACATAAACTTATAGATTAAATAGTAAATAACATCTGATTTGAACGAAATTTAACATGCATGTTAAGAACATAAAGAACATGTAATCCACCGGTTAGATTTTCAAAATTCACATTTAATAAAAAGATATATGATGAGATTAGAATGTTTCTCTTTAAACTATTTTGGACAAAAACCTTGTCCAAGGTCACTAATTTCCTTTTCATTTCCATTAAAATTAATAAATGAAGTGTAATACCCCGATTTGATTTTATGATCACCACCGTCATCGTCATTATTAATATAGAATTGAGGTACTATATGTGCGTGCACTGTAAGATGGGAGTAGACATTTTTGTGGTGTTGCCAAAATAGGTGAGAAAATTAAAGTTTTAGTGCATACAATTTAGTGCGGCAGTTAAAATAATAAATAAATAAAAGAGGAAGATGTTTTATGGGCCTCTTGGAGACTGAAGAGATAAGTTCAAGTGGGCTTTAAACTCCAGCCCACTACCCCACCAAGTCCACATCTTTGATGTGTTAAAATATAGGGTAGAAGAAAAGATAAATTAGGGTTTTCATTAGGGTTTCTTAGTAAAAGTGGATGTCAAAGAAAATTTGAGAGGGAGAGAAAGAGGTAGCGTGACAAGAAGAAGGAGGCAAAATTGTTTAAGGGCATAAAGTTTGGCTACGAAATCAAGGTGAGAACCCCATCTTAATATTACTATACTATTTATAAATCTTGATATATATTTATGGTTTTGGCAACGTGGTAAGATTAAGTCATGCCAATTTGATTACAGTGGAAAGATATCTGTATATTAGCGTTATTGAAATAAAGATCTGATGGTTATACTCTTATGTTTATGGTAGTGTTGTAATTTATATTGGTTACCCGTTGAATTTGAGTACTTTGGGTCTAACAAGAGATGATATATATTAGATTAAATTGCTAGTAGTCAGTACACGATTTCACTAGGTTGCCTATGGTTAGTATTTTAGAACAAAATCATGGAATTTCAAATCTTAAACATGAATATGGCTTTAATGATTGGGGTTATATATATATTAGGATGGCTTTAACGTTGTTCATTGGTTATATATATTAGGATGGCTTTGACGTTTTTCTTTGGGGTTATAGATATTAGATCCTAGTTGCCCACTGTGTGTATATTCTAGAACAAAGTCACGGCTATAGAGCCAAATTCATGTTGAGGTTTTACTTTTCGTTTAGGACATATATTAAATCCTAAAGTTTTGGCTACTGCCTATGAGTTTTGATAAATTCAAGGAAACATATTTTTGGGTAGAGATGCCTTGCATCAGTGTTATTATTTAATTAAACTAAGTATAATCTTAGTGAGTTAGTTTGTGTAATTCGATAAGCTTTATATTTTGTGGAGGATATTAAGTACTTTCCACAGTTAATTATAGGTCCTATTTAAGAGTATTTTGAGACTTTTTGGAGGGAGTTTCGGCTAGACTTTTAGAGTGATTCAAGTGCTGTAAGTAATTATGCATAATATGCACAAGTTTTGGTCATTAGGTTCTTTGAAGTCAAAAGTTTTCAAAAGTAATGTTTTTAAGCTTACGTTTTCTAAAGTTTATCAAAATGCATTTATTTATGTCATTTAAAGAGAAACTTCGACTTTTAAATAATGTTTTAAAGAGAAATTTTGAATTTTAAATAAAGTTTTGAACATCTAAATCTCATTTAAAAGAGGATGTCTAAACAAAACTATTTTCAGAAAGGAATTGAGTTTCAAGATAAGTTTTCTAAAAAGGTTCTTGTTCTTTAAGTTGTTTAAAACCAAGTGATTTTAAAGTCATATTCTTATTTTTCAAATGGTATTTAAGACATTTCTTTTAGCAAATTGGGTTTTCAAACTTACTCAAGAATTGTAAAAATATTTATATAAACTCTTCAGTTCTTATTCATTCCCTAAGAGAGTCAAGCATCCTTTAATTTATGTTTCAATTCGATATTGTGATCTTCGATATGCCTCTTTATTTGGAATAATTGTTAATATTATGAAAATTATTATATTTTGTATAAACTTTGCTTTTGCGATATGTGACTCAAAGTAAGTGTTTTTAGAATTGATCAAGTATATGTGTAAGCCCGCTCACAAGGTTGTATGTGAGAATAAGTGTTGATCCCTCACTAGCAGGGGTTAGATGTTGGTATCCGCTCATAGGATTGTATGTGAGAATATGTGATATGTGTATATGTGACACTATGCTCTGATCAATTACATGTATGTGTTTTCGAATGATTTTAAGATGTGATTCATTATATGTTTTGGAATAATTATATTTGATATCATTGAGTGAATTTGTGAAAAATCAAAATACTTGTGCTTTGTTTGACTCTATTCTGTTGTGTATTGTGTATAATTGCTTACTGGATGTGTGGCTCACCCCATCAATTACAAATTTCAGATTAAAGTTTAGTTGGGAGACAAAACCTTTGGATTACTTCGTAAGGTGCAAGGTAGAGCATGAGAGTTTTTAGGCCACGTCAATAATACTTGAAGCCTTAAAGAATTTTTAGTTATTTTTATTCCGCTTTAGATTTTATAGTATTTGGAGATTATTTCTAAATTGTGGATTTTAGTTATTGTAAGAGATTTATTAAGAGTATTGTTTATTTGGAGTTTATTGAATTATGTTTAAATGAATTATGCTTATTGAATTATGTAAGATTAGCAAGTTAGTCATGCATCTAAATTCATATTCTATGGATTTGGGTCGTGACATGAAGTGTCTTTTGCAATAATTTTGTCAATAAATTCACATGTTGGTTGATTAGATTTGCATGATATTCTCTTTGGAATTCACATGTTTATTATGCTAATATGTTTATCTCATCATTGCCAATTGCAGTTTATTTGATATATTGTGTTCATGTCATTTCCCTCTTGGATGTGTGTGTATCTTCATGCCATCTCCATAGGTGGTATTGAAGGTTCTCTGTCCCACAATAAAAGGCTTGATGTTTACACCACTTTTAAAGAAAAACAAAAAAAAAAAATTCTAAAACCCTTATAGGATATTTTCCAACTAAAAATCATTTGATGTTCCCTAAAAACCCTTGGAGGGTATTTTACATAAGCCCATGACCCATCAAAATAAGCCGACAAATCCCCCATCCCCTAAGCACCAATCATTTCATTAGTGTTTTATTTTGCAGTGCTAAGTAATAAACTTCTAATGGAGTGACTAAGTGAGGTAGATTTCTTGCACTTAGAATAATTCATCTATGCATGCCTAATTGTATTTTCTCACATGCTAGTACATAGTATCTTGTATGCTAGTAACTAGTATCTCACATGCCATGCATTCTCACATGCACACACATTTTCACATGCAATTTCACATGCTCACGTGTACATGCATCCTCATGTGTTTCCTTGAATCCAAATGCCCAATAAATGAGTCACACTTCAAATCAATTAAGCCTATGGCCCATCAATAAGCCAACAAATCCCCATCCCCTAAGCACTAATCTTTTCATTAGTGTTTATTCTGTAATGCTAAAATTTTTAATGGAGTGAGTTAGGTTTCTTGCACAGAATAATTTATCTATGCATGCCTCATGTGCACATGTATCTCACATGCACAAACATTTTCACATGCTCACATGTACATGCATCCTCACATGTTTCCTTGAATCCAAATGCCAAATAAATGAGTCACACTTCAAATGATAGAAATTAGGATTAAATCAAAATAATGTACTATCTTAGAATAGACATTGTAGGGTGCCTAACAGCTTCTCTACACATAATAGAACTTTTGAGTTCATGTCTTTTATTCAAGACATTTGCTTTACCCTTTAACTTAGGAACCTTTAGGAAAATCCTTAGTTAAATAGGTATAAAGGGATTAGACATATAGGTGACCAATGGCACCCAATGGTTAGTGGTGATTCTAAAAGGGAAGGATAAAGAATAGACTCACACCCACATCACCCTAGTGTAGGACACAAATCACACACTTGGATTACACGTTGCCAATAAGCTCCTCACATATAGGAGGTTGGTACTTGAGATATGCACATTGGCCATTTTTTCCAGTGTCAACAATGAAAAAAATAAAAGGGCCATACAAGGTTCACCCAATTAGTTAAAAACTCGATAAAGATTGTAGGTTTTGCAATTTGTTTTAGTTCAACCCATTTCAAACATAGACTTAGCTTAGATGAATGCACTTGAAACTAGATCAAGCTCTTTGGAATAAGATCTGGTTTTTCTGTGATTTAGTTTTTGTGCGCATGAGATTTTAGATTTTTATTTTCTTGAAGATTTTTTTTTTCACATACAATTGAATTATTGTGGTTAGTTTTGGATATAATTTGATAATATTCGTTCGAGAATGTCAAGAGCCTTATAATTGAATTGACAACACCTCCTAGTGTTTTCAACAGAAACGTTTAGAATAATTTTTATTTGAGGAATGGGGATAATTACAATATAAGAAGGTCTTAGATCTTAATAAGGTGAAAATTTTACAAGTGTTCGGCTGTTATCGCATGCCTATCTCCTCCTTTGGAACGAAGACATGATAGAATTGTACACTCCAATGTCATTATCTAAAACAATATGAAACATGGTTAAATTATTGTCGAAGAGCCTCGATTTCAAGAATATATTGCGTCCCTTGTTATGTTAACTAGTCGCACACCCACGCATTGCGCGTGATAATTTTTTTAGGGTTATCTCATAAATATATTATTGTTTTACTTTTGTCTATGTAACTTATGTAAAATTCTTATATGGTAAAATTATCCAAATTATGCTATGTATTAGAATAATATTATATTCTTTATAATGCAATAGGATAACATTTAACAATCAAAGAGAACAAAAAAGAAAAAAACTTAAAACACAAAACTAAATTGCATCAACTCAAAGTAGAGTTCTTAAAAATACAAAAAATTAATAACCTAAAGCAAAGATGCAAGAAAAATAAAAAAATCCACCAAAAAATTGAGAGAGAGAAATAACATTTTTTGTGAGCGAAAATTATGCATAGAAATATAGAATAGAAAAGATAATGAAAAATTTATAACAAGAGGATAAGAATAAGAAGAAACAAAATAAATGAAGATAAAGAGAAAGATGAAGAGTGATATTAAGGTAGACGGTAGTGGGGAGATGAAAATGTGAAATAAATGAGAAATGTTGAAGAAAATGTAAATGTAAAAAAAAAAAATGAGTACGATTTTATAAGGAAATTTTTATTTATTTGTATTTAATTAAAACATTATATGTTTAATTTTTTTAAAATTAAAAAAATGAGAAAATATTAATAATTAAATAATATGGCGGATATGACTGAATTTAAATGGTCAATTGTAGTAGTGCTATTGATATTAGCTGGAGTATATATATATATATATATATATATATATATATATAAATATATGTATATATATATATATTTTGCAACTTGAAAAATGATAAACCCTATCCATATAACTAAATTAAATTTACTTTATGATGTTGAGTTAAGAAAACAAATTGGTGGTTACCAAAAAGCTAAGCATTTTTTTTTAATAGAATAAACCTGAAAGCTAAACATGAATTGTCTTGTTTTATTGCTTGTCATTTGGGTGAAATTGAAGCCTCGCATAAATTAATGAAGCCTCATTAGACCTATCAACCATTATAGCTCTAAAGAATACCAATAACAAAAACTTAGCATAAATCAATACTTACCCTTTGCAAGTGAAGAGGCTACACATTCAATCTAACGTACATCATTACCCAACAATGTTTCAACTCACCACACAACAAAGTAATCATGTAAATGAACTATGAAATATCCATTTGGTGTAACGATCGATGGTATGTAGCTTTCAGGAAAAAAATATGTAATAGTGGTAAATTAAACAACAATACTATTCAATTACTCAGATTTATCACGATATAAGGAGAACATGAATGCATTATGACCTCTTTGTTCCTTATGTTACAGTTGATTTTTAATTCAAATGATTTAGATGGCCTAATTAGTAGGGTATATGCTCCACAAACTTTCAAAAGATTAGAAACATTAGTTACATAGACAGACCAAACATTAGTTTCTCTCGCACTACTTTTGAGGAACAATGTATAACTTACAGGAGTCGATCCCTATAAAGCAAATTATTGTAGAATTTATTTTACTTTTATTTTGTTTTTCATATTAATTGATCAATAGAATCCATGGCCCATACAAAATTTAAACGGTTGGAATTAAGAAGAAATAGATTTCTAAATATATAAATAGAATAGTTTTTGTTTGAAGTCAATCACTGCACATGAGGAGAGAAAAAAAAATCAAATGAAAAGATAACATATCAAGTCTAAAGGAATTTCATAGAACAAATGTCATGTTGTACAAAAATAACATATATAGAACAACTAAATAGGTGAATTCAAAGCAACCCAAACTGAGAATTTAAAGAAAAAAACATGTAATAAAATTAAAAATTAAAGAGAGAAAAAAACTTAAATTACAAAACTAAATCGCATCAGTTCAGTATAAAGTTCCAAAGAACACAACAATTACCAACGTAAAGCAGAGATGCAAGAAAAATAAAAAATTCACCAAAAAATTGAGAGAGAGAGAGAGAGAGAGAGAGAGAGAGAGAGAGAGAGAGAAACTTTTTTTGTGAGGGAAAAGCATGTAAAGAAGGGAAGAGAGAATGACAAATTTATAGTAAGTGTGTGTGAATAAGAAAGGACAAAAAAAAGGAAGATGAAGGCAAAGATGAAGAGTGATATTAAGGTAGAGGGTAGTGGGGAGATGAAAAGGTAAGGGATAGAGAAAGGTTATAGAAAGTGTAAATATTAAAAAAAATGAGTAAATGTTAAAAAAAATTATAGGAAGATTGGAAATAAAAATGATAATGATGTGGACGCCGATGTGGCACAACTGGAGCATAGCAACAATAAATGCTACGCTTCAACTTTTAGATATATATATATAGATGATTGCAATTATTTACTCTTAATAAGATGAAAACTTTACATGTGTTCAGCTGTTATCGCGTGCCTAGCTCATCCTTTGAAATGAAGACATGATAGAATTGTACACTCCAATGTCATTATCTAAAACAATATGAAACATGCTTAAATTATTGTCGAAGAGCCTTGGCTTCAAGAATATATTGTGTCCCTTGTTATGTTAATGATTGCCAAATATGTATATATATACACACATGGACAAGTGTGGGGCTTGGGAAAAGGGACTAGTAACATGCCTACGAAAGTTATTGATAAGTATAATTTGATTTTTTAGGTCGGTTTTTAGACTCTAGAATTAACGTTTAGCTTAAAATTCACTTACTGGTCTTCTTTGCTCACTCCACCACATTCCGGAAAAGAGATGATAAGAGTGGAATTTTGAAAGCATAGGTGGGATGTTAAAATGTGTATAGTGGTATGGGCTTATCTTATCGGGTTTGCCAAACTTTCATAGGGATTAGAAACATACGTGTATTTGCCAAACTTTCATAGGGATTAGAAACATACGTATATTATAGCGGTGCAATAATGACGGATATTTGCCAAACTTTCATAGGGATTAGAAACATATGTATGCAATTTTATCCGACAAGACAAAAACATTGACCAAATAATTTGAGAACTTAGTATATATCACATTCATTTTGTATGTATACCAGCTATACATACCATTCTATTTCTCCATTTTAAATGGAGATATAAAAAAAAATGTAATCATATTACACTCATGCAAATGTGAACGTAGTACATACTAGATAGAGTGTAAAAATTGAAAAAATTGTGTACATCGCACATGCAAATGTGATGTAGTATACAAAGTGTAAGAAATAGTGTGAAGCAATATTTTTCCTTTTTAAGTATATCATACCGCCTAATGGGGACAAAAAACTTACATACATTTTTTTTTTTGGTTCAATCTGGTATCTCGGGCTATTTATAGGTGAACAATTTTAGAGGATACTTACTAACTTGACATAAAAGATATAGCTTCAATGGCTCTTGATACCATACCTTTATGGCTTCCTCTTCTCCTTGTTCTCCCTCTTCTGTTGCTCATGAGAAAAAAGATGGATGAGCGGAGTTCAAAGAACCTTCCACCAAGCCCTCCTAAGCTCCCTATTATAGGTAACTTGCACCAACTTGGTGTGTTGCCTCACCAATCTTTGTGGCAACTCTCCAAGAAATATGGCTCTGTGATGCTCCTTCAACTCGGTGGCATAAGAACTGTCATAATATCTTCTGCTGAGGCAGCAAGAGAAGTCTTAAAAGTTAATGATCTTGCCTGTTGTAGTAGACCTTCCTTAGCTTGCCCTAAAGTTTTTTCCTACAATTATAGGGACATCTCTTTTTCACCTTATGGTGATTACTGGAGAGAGATAAGGAAAATATGTGTTCTTGAGCTTTTTAGCGTGAAGAGGGTGCAATCCTATCAGTTCATTCGGGAAGAAGAAGTTGCTTTGCTTGTGGATTCTATATCTCACTATGCATCTTCTGCAACCCCTATTGATCTTTCTGAGAAGTTGTTTGCCTTTACTGCAAGTATAACTTTTAGGATTGGTTTTGGTAAGAGTTTCCGCGGGAGTGGTTTAGACAATGAAAGGTTTCAAGCACTGGTTCATGAGGTAGTGTCCATGATAGGAAGCTACAATGCAACTGAATTCTTTCCCTTCGTGGGATGGATTATAGACACTTTCTCTGGTAGATTTAAAAGGATTGAAAGGGTTTTTCATGAGTTGGATACTTTATTCCAACAGGTCATTGATCTCCATCTTGATCCTGAGAGGACAAAGCCAGAGCATGAAGACATTATCGATGTGCTACTGAGAATTGAAAGGGAGCAAGCTGAGTCTGGCGATGCTGCTCGGTTCACAAAACATAACATTAAGGCAGTAATCTTGGTAAGCTGCCAATCTTTTATTAATCCCATGTTTTTTTTTTTTTTTTAACTTTACTTACCTTATCAAATTAGCCCATGTTTATCTACTTACCTGTTACTATATTTGTTTATAAGGATATATTTTTAGGTGGAGTTGACACTAGTGTAATTACCTTGATATGGGCGATGGCAGAGCTTGCTAAGAACCCTAAATTGATGAAAAAAGCACAAGATGAAGTTAGAAATTTCATTGGAAATAAAGGGAAAGTCACTAAAAGCGACACTGACCACCTTCATTATCTAAAGATGATAGTCAAAGAAACTTTTAGATTGCATCCTCCAGGAACTCTACTTCTTCCAAGAGAAACCATGTCACACTTTAAGATCAATGGTTATGACATTTACCCAAAAATGTTAGTACAAGTTAATGCCTGGGCAATAGGACGAGATCCAAAATACTGGGAGAACCCAGAAGAATTCATCCCAGAAAGGTTCATGGATAACTCCATTGATTATAAAGGTCAAAATTTTGAGTTATTGACATTTGGATCTGGTCGAAGAAGTTGTCCTGGGATGTATATGGCAACAACAACAATTGAGCTTGCACTTGCAAATCTTTTATATTGTTTCAATTGGAAATTACCTGATGGGATGAAAGAGGAGGATATCAACATGGACGAGGAAGCTGGTCCTAGCATTACTACCAGTAAGAAAACAGCTTTGAACCTTGTGCCAATCAAATTATTTTAAAATATTAGTATATGTCAGCACTCTTCCCCTCCCTTTCTTCTCTCCCCCGTCTCACTCCGTTCCAAATATAATCTTCATAGGAATAGTTGCTTTTATGTAATATATACAGGGTTGGGCTTGTGTCCAGTGACCAGTTTCATTGGACTGGCTGAGATGTGAACACGTGTCCAATTTTGGACATGTATCCGTATCTTAGCGTGTCCAGTGGAACTGGTCACTAGACAGAAGCCTCTCCCATATATATTGCTAAGCACTTTGAAATAAATGGTGGCTATGTTTTGGCTTTTGCGATCATGGATCATTTTTCTTTCTTATAAATAAATGGCAGGAATTGAAAGATAATTTGTGTTTGTCTTTATTACCTATGGTGGTGTTATGGAATACAAAACTACTATTTCTATTCCATTTTATACTTCACTAATCATAATTTGTTATGATGTATTCATTTTATTTTTCCTATAAAATAACTAAAATTTAAAATATATAAAAAAAATAAAAAATAAAAACACATGGCATATCACAATCAATAGAGTATAAAGTATTTTTGTATTCTTTCCATTCCTACTTTCTTCTTTAGCATTCTTGTACATGGTGAAATTCAACTGAAATACTTGTACCAAGATGCCTCTGCTCCTAGTGTTCCTATTGACCTTCCTCATCTACCTTGGATGGTCTATGCTTATGGCCTTGACGATTTTGCTAGGGAGTGTCCCGTGCCTCATAATACAAATGTCATGGGTTATCCTTTTCCAGACGGCACACGGGCAGTGAGTTCACTTCCACTTATTTCTTTGCTTCTTCTTCTCTTGCATCTTTCAACTGCTCATTATAACTTGTTTTCCTTCAAATTTCAGCTCACTATTTAGGAGCATGAGGAGTTAGTTTGGCTGGCTAGGAATCTCAAGCTGGAGGTGACTTAGTATTCAAAGGACTTATACGGCCCCAGAGGACTAGCTTATCCCAACAATGATGATGATGATGATGATGATGATGATAACGGTGGTGGTGATAGTGGTGAGGACTCGGAGGCAACCCCTAGTTATCAGCCAAGGAAGAGGCGCTTTCGATGATCCCTGCATGACAGACTGACAGAAACACAACACACAGCATAGCATATCTCTTTTTTGTTGCTTTTATTATTTTTTTCTTTTAGCACACATTTTTGCATTTTTGATTTGATTTGAGACATTGGGTTGTATTTTAAGAACATCTTTACATTCATGCTTTTATTTGGGATATGTACTTAATTTACAACTTATGGAGGTAAATGCACAATTCTATGCTTTTCTTGGTCTTTGATGCTTGAAAATTTGAGCTTGAGTTGTGTCTTGAATAGTCCTTCGGGCTATACAAACCATAGGAGAAGCATGTGGAAGAAAACCATACTCAAAACAGAGAAAACTAGGTCTCTGCCTCTCATTGTGTGTGCGTGTACATGAGCTCACGTACACAGCCTTGACCCTACGTATGCAAGTTTGACTATGCATATGCGTGCTATGGGTCAGAAAAACCCTAGCTGCCCCCCTCTAGTATAAAATAGCCGTTGGGGACTCCCAAACCTAACCAAACGTATTTTCCTCTTAGAAAACATTCTTTTAAGGCTTTCCAATGGCAGAATTCTCCCCCTTCGAAGTCTCGACTTGGATTAGGAAGCTTGGCCCTAGTTTCAAAGAGGCTGTCATTCCTTATGGTCTCTCTTACATTTTTCCATACCATCAAATCAAGGTGGATGAACCTTTTCTTCATGCTGCTGCCAATTATTAGATCCCTACTTCGCATGTTTTTCAATTCAACGGTGTAGAGATATGCCCCACTCTTGAGGAGTTCAATGCAATCATGGGTGAACCTTTGGTGAACGACCTTTTCTTTCCTACCATGGGTGGTGATCTTCCCACCTTGATTCAAGCTTTGTTGGGTGTTCCTCTTGAAAAGGCAAAGTAGTGGTGTGTTTTTGGCAAGTTGAATGTTCGTCTCATCTTTGCATAGTTCTCTCGACTAGCTATCCCAACGATCGATATACCGCGCTCCCGATTTCTCAATGCCTTCTATCTATGTATGCTTGCAAGATACTTCTTGGTTCATAAGACCTATTGTGTGGATCATAGGGTGTGCTTGGTGGTTGTCGATTTGAGGAATAGAAATCTTGCAAGCATAATCTTGGCTAAAACCCTTAATGGCTTGGATGCATTTCATAGGAAGGAAGCAAACTTCTTTGCGGGAGGCCCTCTCCTTCTTTAGGTATGAACCTAACCTAGTTGGATTCCTCTAATTTTTGCATGGATTGCCTTTTGGTTTTCAATCCATTAAGGCACCTTATATCATCTTTTCCATTTTTTTTTCATCTCTTTTTTATCTTCTTCTTCTTCTTCATATTTTTATTTTTTATTTTTCACTCATGCTCTCTCTCTTTTCTCCTTCCTTTCCCTTCTTTTGTAGATATGACTGTCTGAGAGGCTTCGTTTGCTTCAACCTCCAGCTATTCCTCATAGTCAATATCTTCCCAAGCATTATTGTGACCATAGGCCCAAGCGTGCTTAGATGAGCTTTGAAGAGTTTACTGAGCTCATGGAGCGCATTGATGCCACAGACATCCAATGGGTGGTGGAGTGGTGGCGCATCTTAAGCATGGCTCACCGTAGCCACAAGGACAACTGTGTTCCTTTGGTGGGACTTCGCTATTGCTCTTACTACTCCACATGTCGCATTACCAGACAGTTTGGTGACCGTTAAGGGGCTCTTAGTGATGATGGATCTTTCCATACCTTGGAGTTCACTGATAGGACTTTGAGCAGAATCCGTGAGGCTTGGCCACGACGGAGGGTGACTAGAGACATCTGTCCTCCTCAATTTCTTCATCCAACTTCGGGGTACTAGAAGTGGCTACAAGATGACATGAAATGGGTCCTTATAGATGAAATAGCTTACAAGAAGTCCAGTAAAAGGAAGAGGGCTGAATGACAGACTTGATATGGCCCAAATTATACTTTTCTGCACTTTATGATTATCATGTCTTTTCTTTTGAATTTAATAAAGAATTAGAATGTTCCAAATCCCCTATGAAAAAAATTTATCATCTTTAAATTTGAGCAATAAGAGAATCATTTATTTATTATCTTTGCTTATTGTCTTTATTTTTCTCTCTCTTTTTTTATTTTTTTTTATTTTCTTTTTTCCACGCCATGTAATTTTTACCCATGACGTCCTTGAAGGAATTTTCGTCATGACCATGGTCTTCCCCCTATCTTTTGCCAAGACCACCCTTTTCGGGTTTTCAACCTAGCAGACTTTGTTCTTTTCTTTTCTTTTCTTTTCAAACATTTTTATTGGGCGAAGCATCTCTTCCCCATTTAGATCTGTAATCCTTGTAGCACATGTTAGGATTAGTGCCCTTAAATCCTTTTGTATGATGCTATGTATGATATTAAGTATGACATTATGTATGACTTAATATTATGAATGATAAAGTTGTTTTATTATTATCTAAAATGATGGTAACATGAATATTTGGGCATTATCATATAGTCCATGAGATGCATAGTATGTGATTTATGTGAAAAGTCACAGAAGATATAAATCACAAGTTATTTGTAAACTCAGAATTTTAGTTCGTAGTCGGTGATGAAATTGGGCATTTCATCTGCGAAGACTATAACATATCAACTAAGATGATTTGTCTTGATCATGGAAGTGAAGACTTCTAGTTGATGTGTTGATATGTTTTAAGAGTTAAGACATATTGAACTGGACCGCTGCGAGATTTATTATTCTCCTGAAGACTGTAAAAAGAATAATAAATCTCACGACTTATATTTACATGAACTCTTAATCCTGAGAGAATAATGGACCTGATCATGGAGTATACTTTGATATATCAGGAGTGAGATCTAAGGTAACGGTCAAAACCTCAGTATGTTGGGCAGCCACATTTAGTGTTGATGGAACATATATTCTCAAGAAGGAATTCATAATCTCTTAACGGAGATATAAAATATTCCCTTGAGATAAGTTTAATGGGTTCAGTTATTCAGAGAGTTAGGCCTAACCACTTTAGTGAGGAATTACTAAAGTATATATTTATAAAATTGGTTTTCATAAATATATGATGAATAACTTAAAAGGATTAAACCGGGTACTCAAGGATTAAGATGTAGTAATCTACAAAGTGGCAGTCTTCATTCATGACTTTGTATTACTACGAATATTTTATGAAGGGGTTGCATGTACAATAAAGTCTTGGGATATAATTTATTAATAAGGCCTAGAGTGCAATTATATTTATATAGTGGTATTAAATATAATTAATGGTAACTTTGGACTTGTCAAGAGTTGACAGAAAAGCCCAAGGCCCATTGGAGCTAGAGTCTTATTTGTTCCCTTTTGGTCCCACTCCAAGCCACATACTAAAGCCCAATTGGAAAGGTCCAAAAGGCTAGCCTAATTAGATAATCAATTATAAGGAGAGAAACATACAGAATTTGTGCAATGAACATAAAATGGTTTGTATGTGAGGGTTAGACATTCTCTCATTCTCCCTTGAAAAAATTCATAGAAACTGATTGAGAGACCACACTTCTTGGGCACAAGTGGAATTGGAGTGAAGATTAAAAGTGTTCTCAAGAACTTCTGATCTTTGGTTTTGAAATTCACCACACCAAGGTACACTCTCTTATTCTTGAATTCTGAAATTTACATAGTACATGTTATCAATTGTGAATGAAGTAGATCCATTAATTTTTCCGCTGCATATGTTTTGTATGCGATACAAACATGTATTTTTCCATCAGCACCCCCTGACATGATCTTCTTGATAATGAAAGGCCCAGACCATCTTGGCTTTATCTTTCCTCTTGGATCAAAAGTTTCATCTCTAAGCACTTTTAAGACCAAGTCCCTTTCTTTAAGGTTTCTAAGTTACACTTTTTTATTAAATGCTCTAGCAATTCTCTTTTGGTACCCTTGTGCATGGTATTGTGCCCTAGCTCTTGTCTTATCTATTAAGGCCAATTGCTCATATCTTGCCTTCACCCAATCTTCTTCCATGACCTTGGTTTCTACTAGCATTCTCAAAGATTGTATCTCCACCTCGATTGGAAGCACCGCTTCACTACCATAGACCAAAGAGTGAGGTGTTGCCCCAGTTGATGCATGGATAGAAGTTCTGTAACTCCATAAAACAAATGGGAGTTTCTCGGCCCAATCCTTGTATGTCACTACCATTTTGGCATTCTTGATGTTCTTATTTGCTGCTTCTATGGTCCCATTAGTCTATAGTCGGTATTGTGAAGACTTGTCATGTTCAATGCTGTACAACTCTATAATCCCTTCGAACCTCCCCTTCGAAGTGGGAGCCATTATCCGAGATGATCTCTTGGGGTACTCCATATCGGTAGATAATGTTATTCTCTATGAACCGAGCCCTATGCTTGGCTTTCAACATGGAGTAGGAGGCCGTTTCCACCCACTTGGTGAAGTAGTTGATTGCCACTAAGATGTACTCATGTCTATTGAAGGTTTTAGGGGCTATTCTTCCAATCACATCTATGCCCCAAACTGAGAAAGGACAAGGAGTGGTCATGCTGTATAATTCACTAGGCGGTACGTGGTTCAAGTTCGCATGCGTTTGGTAGTCATGACAACTCTTCACAAAGTCCACACAATCTATTTCCATCATGCTCTAATGGTACCCTATATTTAGAATCTTCTTGGCTAACATTCTCCTATTCATATGAGGACCACAACTCCCTTGATGAACTTCCTCCATAACTCTTTCCGCTTCTTCTTTCTTTAGGAAACGAAGGTGTATACCATCATAGGATCTTCTACCACATAGGATGTATTGCATTGCCATCATCCTAATTGAACGACGCTCTCTCTTGTCGGCACCATCCAGATATGCCTCCAACTCTAAGAATTTCATGATGTCATAATACAAAGGAACCCCTTCCTTTTCAATAGCCAAAATCAACGACTCACCTTTCTCTTTGTGTACTAATTCATAACTCTGCTCAATCTCTAAGGGTCGTGTCCACACTCCTTCAAGTATTTTAACCATGGATGCCAAAGTAGCTAAGGCGTTTGCAAATTGATTCTGAACTCTAAGGATGATCGTGTTTTCAACTTTTTCAAAAGTTTTGGTCAAATCCTCTAGATATTGCTGATAAGGTTTCAAATGTTCATCATTTACCTTCCACAACTTCTGGGCTTGAGCTATAACCAAAGTCGAATCTTCAAACACCTTTGCCTCTTTTACCCCTAACTCTTGGAGAGCTTCCATTCAAGCGATACAAGCTTCATATTTTTAGCCATGTTATTAGTTGCTTTAAAGTTCAACTTGACAACCAAAGGCACATGGGATCCATCGGGGGTAATCAAAAGTACTCCTATCCTATTCCCATATTGGTTTACAGCTCCATCGAAATACATTTTCCATGCCCCTTACTTGATGTCCAAGATTTCCTCATTCAGGAAGTCTTCTTTTCCATCCTCTCCCTCTATAGGATTCTCGGCACAAAAATCAGACACGATGCTCTCCTTGATAGTCTTCCTTGCCACATACTTCAAATTGAATTCTGCTAATAGGATCGACCATCTTGATAGTCTTCCGCTCAAAGCTAGTTTCTCAAACGAGTACTTCAAGGGATCCATTCTAGCTACTACCCATATTTGGAATGGTAGGATGATGTGTCTTAACTTCTGTACGGCCCATACGAGTGCAAAGCATGACTTCTCTATAGGGGTATACCTAGTCTCATAATCATGGAATCTTTTACTCAAATAGTACACTGCCCTCTCATTCTTATCGTTGTCTTCTTGTGAAAGCATGCTCCCAACCGCATTTCCTATGATAGAGAGGTATAGTAGTAAAGGCTTTCCTTGTTGTGGAGGTACTAGGATAGGTGGATGGAGAAGGTATTCCTTGATAAGTTCAAAAGCTTTCTGATATTCATCATTCCATATGTGGGGTTCATTCTTCCTTAGGAGCTTGAAGATGGGCTCACAAGTGGAAGTGAGCTTGGTAATGAATCAACTGATATATTGTAGTCGACCTAGGAATCCTCTTATTTCCTTCTCATTCTTGGGTGGAGGCATCTCCAATATGGCTTTAATCTTGGATGGATCTACTTCTATCCCTCTATCACTTACTAGGAAGCCTAGCAATTTCCCAGCTGTTACTCCGAAGGTACACTTTTGGGGATTCAATCTCAATCTATACTCCTTGAATCTTTCGAAGAACTTTCTTAAGTTAATGATGTGACCTCCTTTATCCTTGGATTTTGCAATCATGTCATCAACATACACCTCAACCTCATTATGCATCATATCATGTAGCAAAGCTATGACCATCCTTTGATAAGTTGCACCTGCATTTTTGAGCCCAAATGGCATTACTGTGTAGCAATAGATCCCTCATTCCATGGTGAAAGTGGTCTTAGTCATATCCCTAGAGGCCATCTTGATTTGGTTATATCCTGAGAAACCATCCATAAAAGACATTAAGGCACTACTGGTCATGTTACCCACTAGGACATCTATATGGGGAAGGGGGATATCATCCTTAGGGCAAGCCTGATTCAAATCCCTAAAATCCACACACATCCTCACCTTTTCATCCTTCTTGGGTACGGGCACAACATTGACTATCCATTTGTCTTGGTGCACGGGCTTAATGAACCCTACTTTCAACTATTTCGTGACCTCTTCTTTGATCATTAAGAGCCATTTGGTTCTCATGCGCCTCAACTTTTGCTTAACGGGTACCATGTGGGCATGGGTATCAATATGATGTTGGGCAATCTCGGGATCAATTCCGGGCATATCTCAATCGGACCATGCAAACACTTCTTGAAATTCTATGAGAAACTTTTTGAGATCTTTTCTTTCTTCTTCACTTAGGGTTAAGCCAATTTTAATTAAGCGTGGATTCTCATTATTGCCCAAATTAAGAGTTTCAAAAGTTGGTTCCATAGGTTCAATTTTCTTTTCCAACTGTTTATTAATTTCATTTTCAAATTCATTAGAATCATTCAAGTGTAGAATTTCAATATTATGGGACACATCAAAATAAGCCAAATTAAAATTCATCTTATTGAAAATGTTAAAAAGTACATTAGGACTTGCATTACAAAATTTCTTTTCCCCACTCTTAGAAAACCTAACCCAAGTCCAATTATTAAGTTGCCCCACAGCAGGAACGATGAAGGTAGAAGGACCACTTGGCTCCTCGATGGCGATGGCGAACATGTCCCCCTCCATCTTTAACATAGTCTCCATTGCTTCAGCATCCATGTAGTCCACCTAGTCGACTTCTTTTGGAACCTTTTTCCATAGTAGGCTTCTTCTTGAAAGTGAGCTTCTCATTGAAGAACATCTCCCATCCCGGATATACTTGTCCATCCTTGACTACCCAAATCTCGGGAAAGCCATAAAAAGGAAAGTCTCCTCCTTCCTTTATGAAGTTTCCATTGAGGGTTCCAAGGTTCTTCTTGATTCTGTTACAACCTTCAAAGAATCCTAAACCTTCTTTGGTCAGTTGAGTCTTGAAATTGGGCAATTCAGCCATCCCTTTTTCCTTCTTTTCCATGACCCATACCAGGCATGTACCCCATGTTCTTTATCATCGCAATCACCTCATGACTACAATATAGGACCAAATCTGAAGTATACCTTTCATCATTCAATCCATAATCAGCCATGTTCACAAATTCAAAGCCACTCATTTGGAACTCACTTCCTCCTTCCTTAAGTCCACAAACCGGTGCTAAGATCTCACCATCACCAAGCACTACAGCAATTCCTCCCTTCCATGGGATTTTCATCTTTTGGTGTAGAGAAGAGGGGATATCCCCAATAGGATGAAGCCATGCCCTTCCTAAAAGATGGTTGTAGTTAGGAGTGATGTCCATGATATGGAACTCGACACTCGTTTCGAATGGGCCAAAATTGCAAGGAACTTTGAAGGTTCCCATAAATTTCCTTGAAGTGTTATCATATGCCCTAATAGTTAAAGGAGAGGGAATGATTGTCTTTATATCTAGGCCAATAGTGAGAGCAGTCCTAAGAGGGTATTCATTCAATGTAGATCCATTATCAATAAGCACCACTGGAACTTTGGCACCCATGCATTCAATGGCGATTTGCAATGGTCTCATGTGAGTGGCTCCTTCGAGAGGAAGGTCTTCGTTGGAAAAGGCAAGTAAATGGTGAGATGGAGCCCCGACTCCCATAAGAGATAACACTTCCTGTGGTGTAATTTCTATAGGCACCTCTTTCCCATTCAAAGCATCCAAGAGAGCACTACGATGCTTGTGAGAGGCCATAAGCAAACCCCATACCGATACATGAGCTTGAGTCTTCTTCAATTGAGTTAAAACCCTATCTTTTTCCTCTTTATCTTCCTTTCCTTTAGGTTTCGTGGGTTTATACCCTTCTTCTATGTCCCTGCTAGGATGGTCCTTTTCTAAGAAGGATGGTTTATAGTGTTTCCCACTCCTCATAATGTTTGCCACTCTGTCCTCTATGACTCTTTTCTTCATCTCGGTTATTCCCTTGGGAAGTATCCCCCCAAATAGCCTCCGCATTTTTCAAATCCTCATATTCTTTATCCCATATTCCTTGAACTTCCACAGCATTAACTTCTACGATCTCTATCAACTTTGAACAATCCCATTCAATCTCATCAATTTGCACCCAATTCTGATATGGAGGAGGAGCTTGGCGATAATTAGGCAAAGGGTTCTTCCTAATACTAGGCTTAGTGATGATGTTGGGATTTGGGAGGGTTCCATTGTCTATGAGGTCTTGTATTTCGAGTTTTAGGCGGAAGCAATTGTCGGTTTTATGGCCAGGTTTTTGGTGGAAGTGGCAATATTCATTGAGGTTCCAAGTAGGAGGTACCGATTAGGCATAGGTGTGGGATCTAGAGGCTTGATGAATCCTTTGGAAGACAGATTCCCATATGCTTGGGCAAGGGTCATACCTAGATCATAAAATTCTCGACGGGCTTTCTTTGTGAAATTTGGGTAGGCTAAGGTTTGTTGAGGTATGATGGCACTTACATTCACGGGATTGGGTGCTTTAAAGGTAGTTGCTCCTCCTCCATATGTCTTCTTGATTTTACTCTCACCTTTCTCCAATTGTCCATTGTTGATGGCATCCTCTATCCTAGTTCCATAATCACATAAATCTCCAAAGGAACTAATAGGCGATGACAAGAGCCTAATATTATATACCGGAAGCAAGTTCTTGATAATCATGTTGATTTGGTCTTTCTCATTTGGCCTATTAACCATCCTTGATGCCTTCCCCTTCCATCTAGTCATGTACTCGAAAAATGTCTCCTTCACTCCTTGTTTGGTGGTTTCTAAGTCTCTTAGGGTTACATCAATCATGGTATTGAAGATGAATTAGTCCATAAACAACTCCACCAGCTCATTCCACACCTTAGTCTTGCTTGGATCTAGAATATAGTACCCTCTTGATGCTCCTCCCGTGAGTGAGAGGGGAAATGCTTGCAAGGTTTGCTTCTCATCCAACCCCTTCATTTTAGCAATGCTTAGGTACCGCCTAACATATTGCTTTGGATCTCCAATTCCATCAAACTTTTTTTCATCAGAAATCTTGAACTTTGAAGGTAGTGCAATGAGAGTTTTGGAGCTTATGCCCCCCTCGTTGTAGAGACAATCATCCATTCCTTAGGCCTTACAAAGGGCTAGTTGCATTTTTTATATCTTCTCTCTCATGGCTATGGTTTCTGCCGTAAGTTTTTCAAATTGCTTGTTCCTTTCATAATCAGTTTTGTCTCTTTCATCCTAATCCTCCCCTTCTTCCTCATTGAGAACGTCTACACGTGGGGGTTTCTTCAACTTGGCTTCTTCTAGCTTGGTAAGGCGACTTCCCATCTTTTTGAGAACATCACTTTGTTCTTTCATTGCCTTGAAAATATTTTGTGCGACCTCATTGCTAATTGGAGTGGCGATTGTTTCTTGAGATGATTCCCCTTCTTGGAACACTTCTTCTTGATGTGTGTCCTCAAATTTGACCAAACCTCTTTTGTGCTTTTCTCAAATCCAAATTGGAGTGAGGACGTGTTTTCTTGATCTTGGTGGTGCAATGGTGCCTGAAAAGAAGTCCCATTTTTATTAAGTCCATGTCCCATTTAAAATGTTCCTTTTATTTTTAGATGTTTTTAGAAAGTCTTTAAGTCCATTTTAATGAAGGTCCAATTACAAAATCACTCTCTTCCCACTCATGGACCTTGCCCCTTGTTTCATTGTCCATTTACAATAATGCTCTCATTTTACTCTCATGGGCTTTTATTAGAATGTACTTAGAGATTTCCATCCCTTTGTCTCAAATATGGGCCTATAATGTATTCATCACCTTTGGGCTCTTCCTTTTTCATTTCATTATCATCATTTTTTTTAAGTAGCCCTTTAGCTAGAATATATTGTAGCCTTCCTCCCAAGGTCCATGAAGTTCTCATCATTTTGGGCCTAGGCATACAACAAAGAGGCCCAAGATTAGGGAAATTCATATTGACTTTGTAGGATTTGGATGCTAAGTCTATAGCATACTTGTTATCTTGGGCCCAAAGTCCTCTTTTCCAAAAAGGCTTCTTGATTTGGGCTTATGATAGCAATTAGGCTATGGTCTTATGAACATTTCAAGTTAAGATATACTTTTAGATTTAGGGATAAACCTCTTATATGTGAGAATTTCTTTTCTTTTATCCCCATTGTCATAGGGTATGCCATAACTTTAGGGTCATCCTTCCAATTTTATATCTTTTATTTGTCCTTTAGAATTAGGTGAGCACAAGATATATGGTTGAACAAACAAGAGATATAAAGGGTATCCTCTTTTGATAGGATCTAGGATCTCTAAGTGTGGGTAGGCTCCCTAGAGCTAAAGAGATAGATAAATAGGTCACTCACAACTAGGTGGGCCATGATTCCAACCGAGGTCCTAAGTGGACCTTTGTGGATTGGTGGCAAACCGTTAATGTACTTAAAGCCCATCATAGGCAATGACACACATTGTGAGTTGGTGGGATGAACTTCGATAGACTTGGGCTCGAATGGAGCCTTCCATCTTCCCACTTATCACCAACTGAGGTTAAGGGACAATCGAACCAAGTGAATGTGTGTGCAACAAGTATTAATAAGCCTTTGTTAAGGTTTACGCATAGGACACATAGGAAATAAACTCACTATCCCCAGTGGAGTCGCCACTGTGGACATAACGGGGAGTTGCCACCTAGTTTTTGCAATGGTCTAGGAACTATATATATAGCGTCCACTCGAGGAAGGACCATTACCAGAGATATGGGTTTGGAGTTAAGGTACAGTCTTGGGAAGGTGTTAGACACCTAAAACTGCCCAACTCTAGGGTTGGCTTCCTCTCGTTGTGTCTTATCTCTTAACCCTATTAAAGGCATACTCATTATTGTTATCTAACTCACTCACATACTAGCATACATCTAAGCACACAACATGACATCAATCATTCCTAACCATACATCTATCATGGCAATCAACCAAAGCCTAACATTCATCTAATCATGCACATCCTAACATACATCTAGCATACATGTCATATCATCATGGCATCTTGTCACACCACAAACCCTAATCATGCTCCTATCTCACATCATAAACCCTGACATACATCTAGCATACATGTCAAACTAACCTAGCATTCATCTAACATGGTGTAACATAAACCCCAGCATACATCTAGTATCATGTCATCACATCCAAGGCAGAAGCATATTAAAATCAAGGTACAAGCAAAGCCAACAAATCATGTCATCATCCAAGACATTAAGAACACAATTGTATTGTCAAACCTAAACAAAACCATGCTTGTACATTGTGAATGCATGACTTACCTTTACTTACCTTGCAACAACTCAGCACCTATGGCATCATGCATGAACATATGAATGAATGGCATAGCATTAAAGCAAGAGACTTTAAGAGAAAACCCTAATCTAACATACAATAACAAATAAACATGTGAACAGAGAAACATAAACTTAAAAGGTATACAAGAAGACTAAAGTAGAGGCATATGATGTAAAATAAAGAAAAGAACAAAAGCTCAAAACTAGAAATGGGGATTCTGGGCATGAGTATGCGTGCACATACATAGGCCTGTGTACGCTGGCTAGTTGTATGCGTACGCATACTTTGAGCCAGCATACGCATGCAAGAAGCACGCACACGCTAAACCCTAACCCAGAAACAGAAAAGCAAAAAATGACTTAAAAGCTTAAATCTAACATCCTATCAGGCTCAAAACAAAGGGAAAGCAAAACCTTAATCTAAACAAACATGTTATAACATAAACAAAGCAAAAAACAAGATCAAAAGCAAAATTAAAAGAAGAATTGAAAAGAAAGCTTAAAAAGAACACCTCAAAGCAAAAGCTCTTAGGCTTGATTGACTGTTCCCCTCAGTCAAATCTATTCACAAATCAATAAAAATGCAATTAGTAATCTTAAAATTCAAAGATCAAGGCCAGAAAAGGCCCTAATCAAATAAAATTTACTTGAGGATGTTTTGTGAAAAACTCCCTCTTTGATTCACTATTTCTAGTGAATCTTAGTATTTTCCTATGGGATTTCTGTGTCTTTTGTAAAGGTACTATGTATGGCTATTTATATTGTGAAAATGGTGGTTTGGAACGGTTCCCAAACGATGTGGGATTCATTCCAAGCCTTAGTCTTTAATGTAGAAAACTTGCCTTTCATAGGTTTCTGAAACCTTACCTGCGTGCGCAGGTCGGGGGTCGGGGGTTTTCTTTGGTCTTTTCCAAAAATAGATTTTTTGCTCATTAAAAAGTTTTATTTTCCATTTTAACACATCTCAAGTCAATTTGTAATCTGATTGGGCCCTAAACCAACCTTCGATCTTAGAATTTTGGCATCATTAGGGAACGGGGGCTCGAGTCTTAAGGTGTATAAAATGCGGTGTCTACAACTGGTTCCTTCAAATACTTTGCATCTGTTTTCATAACGGATGCACATGGTGCCAAGTTTCTTGCTACCCTACATTTTGATAGAAAATATAAAGTCCCCTGGATCCTGAATTGGCGATATGTTAAGGAAGGTGATGTCCTTGGCAGATATTGGCTTGTTAAATGGTGGGATAAGTTCTCCCACACCCAGGATGTTATTGTTAGGTTCTAAGACTTTAGGAACTAATGTATTAGAACTTCAATTTGTATATGTTCGCAAACTATGATCAAAACATTTAGTCTAGGTTTAAACTTGCTAAAAGTTTGGTTTAAATTAAATTTGGAATCGAGTAATTGCTGGAAATTACTATTCAATTTCTGCAAGGCTCGATAAATCGAAAATTAGATTCAATCGATCAAAAGTCGCAGATCAGCAAAAATTATCAAACGTAAAAAGGCCATAACTTATCTGTTTGAAGCCCAAATCACAATCCATTTTTTCCAGTATTTAAAGAACATCATAAGCTAACCCTAGGTAGGGTTTTCAAGGCTATTTAGAGAGAGATTAGAGTGCAGCTTGTGCCTCTTTTGTAGATCTAGGGTTTTGTACCCAAAAGCTCTCTAAGGTCTTTTGGTGGTTGTGTGTTGAATCTTTTATGAGATCTAGAGGTGTTTACCTTCATACACACACACTTAGGATTATCAAGATCAAGATTATGTCAAGAACATGGTGATCTCTTCAGTTGCTACATAAAGAACTTTAAAGAAGATTTGAGACCTTTGAGTGGAGTCTTAAAGTCACAAGTAGGAAAACTTGTGGTTGCTGCAGATCAAGGAAAGAAATAGTCCATGGACTCGGAGCTATCATGGGGTTGTGGTAGTAAGTTTTCTACTCAAGGTAGCAATACGATGTTAGTGGTCTAAGTTCTATTGTACAAACTTCAATTTTTTCATAGTGGATTTGCTTTTTACCTTGAGGATAGCTAGGTTAAATCCTCCCCAGGTTTTTTACCGGTTTGGTTTTCCTAGGTCATCATATCGTTTTGTTATTTATTTTTCTACTGCTTTACATGATATGATATTATTGTTTTAACCTAGATTTGAATAATATGTTGGGGTTTATGCCCTAAAATCCAATTTATTGGCATGTCATAAATAATTAAATAGTTTAATTATATGAGACTATCTATAAATGAACTAATGGGACATTATCTTAGTCCATGAGATGCATAATATGTGATTTATGTGAAAAGTCACAGAAAATATAAATCATAAGTTCTTTGTAAACTCAGAATTTTAGTTCGTAGTCGGTGATGAAATTGGGTGTTTCATCTGCGAAGACTATAACATATCAACTAAGATGATTTGTCTTGATCATGAAAGTGGAGACTTCTAGTTAGTATGTTGATATGTTTTAAGAGTTAAGACATATTGAACTGGACTGCTGTGAGATTTATTATTCCCCTAATGACTGTCAAATGAATAATAAATCTCACGACTTCTATTTACATCAACTCTAAATCCTGAGAGAATAATGGACTTGATCATGAGATGTAGGTTGCTTTGATATATCAGGAGTGAGATCTATAAGTCACGGTCAAAACCTCAGTATGTTGGGCAGTTGCATTTAGTGTTGATGGAACATATATTCTCAAGATGGAATTCATAATCTCTTAACGGAGATATAAAATATTTCATTGAGATAAGTTTAATGGGTTTGGTTATACAGAGTGTTGGGCCCAACCACTTTAGTAAGGAGTTACTAAAGTATATATTTTTGAAATTGGATTTCATAAATATATGGTGAATAACGTAAGGATTAAACCGGGTACTCAAGGATTAAGATGTAGTAATCTTTAAAGTAGCAGTCTACATTCATGACTTTGTATTACTACGAATATTTTAATGAAGGGGTTGCATGTATAATAAAGTCTTGGGATATAATTTATAGATAAGGCCTAGAGTGCAACTATATTTATATAGTGGTATTAAATATAGTTAATGGTAACTTTGGACTTGTCAAGAGTTGACAGAAAAGCCCAAGGCCCATTAGAGCTAGTGTCTTATTGGTCCCTTTTGGTCCCACTACAAGCCATATACTAGAGCCCAATTAGATAATCAGTTGTATATAAGGAGAGAAACATACAAAATTTAATTAAGGTTTTTCATAAGAAACTTTCATAAGGGTTTTCATTGAGATCACATAAGAAATGAAATGGTTTGTATGTGAGTGTTGGACACTCTTTATTCTCTCCTTGGAAATTGATTGAGAGACCACACATCTTGGGCGTTAGTGGAATTGAAGTGAAGATTAAAAGTGTTCCCAAGTACTTCTAATCATTTGTTTTGAATTTCACTGCACCAAGGTACGCTTTCTTGTTATTAAATTCTGAAACTTACATAGTACATGTTATCAATTGCGAATGAAGTAGATCCGTTATTTTTCCGCTGCGTATGTTTTGTATGCGATACAAACATGTATTTTTCTAACATAATAAACCTAAGTATTCACTTGGTTAATTAATTAGGTTAAACAATCTAGTTTACAGGGATCTAAAAACGTACAGTTATTAACAATGTTACCTGGGATTTCCATGTTAACCCCACTACACAAGTCAGAGCTCAAGTTTCGGCTTACCCCCTATTCAGGCAACCATGCCTCGTCCTACTACATCTGCTACTACACCTGCTCAGTCATCTACTAAGTCCAAAAAGAAGAAGTCTGCCTTTGATGGACTTAGTAAAACTACCTTAATTGCCCTGTTAGAATAGTATTGGAAGGATGAAGAAGAAGTTGCAAATGTTAACTCAAAAGAAGAGGAAGATAACCAAGAATTCGAGTCATCCTCAGAGGCCTCTGTTGCTAATAATGATGATTCTTATTATCCATATAATTTGGAATTATTTGGGCATGACACAGTAACTACTCCAGACTTAGCTGAGGATTAACTCTGTCAATAGTAAAAAGTCAATTTTACTGACCTGCTGTGAATAGTAAAAAAGTAAATTTTACTATCCACTATTCATTGTTTAAATAGTGTTTTTATTTTTGCTTATAAAAGGTCTGTCCCTTTCAGGTTAGCAGCATAACTTATTTTTTCTAGTTTCATATTCCATTTAGTTTTGAAGCTACCTTCAGAAGGTCTTAAGCTTGTAACCCTTTCCCTGCTCAAAATGCATTGTCATTAATGTCATTATTAAAAATTACTTATTGCTTTCCACCTAAGCTTGCCTAATTAATAGCATTTTTTTTTGTCTCGACCTTATTTTATTATTGTTTTTTTTTTTTTTTTTTTTTTTGAGAATGTCTCTCCCATTTTTTTTTTTTTTTTTTGGTTGAGAAAAATGTCTCTCCCTTATTAATTACATTAACAACTACGTTTGTTTTTGTAACAAGATGCCCTCTTTACTCACTTGCCAATCGGTCAAGTATTAAGCTAGCTGGGGTTTTTGTTGCCAATCTACACCACATGCATCGTTCTCTCCTACTCCTATAAGAACTTAACACTCAATGCAGTCAGGCTTTGCTTTTTCTCAACTTAACATATTGTTCACGGGGAACAAACTTGATCTCTTCAGCTTTTAAAGGGTATGTTTGGTTGGGGTGAAAACAGGGAGGATGGAAAATAAGGTGGAAAATGACATTTTCCACTGTTTAGTTGAGGAGAGAACAAGAAAGATAGAAAATAGGGGGGAAAATTTTCCCTCCGGACCCACCTTTTTTTATCCTCCCAATTTGGAAGAAAAATGAGGAGGGAAAAGTGCTGAAAGATGCACTTTACACAAATACCTTCAATTTAAGTTGCATTTTTTTTCTTTCTTCTCTCTTCCCTGGGCAGCAACGTTGCTCTTTTTTTTTTTTTTTTTTTTTTTTTTTTTTTTTATTTATGGGCAATCACGTTGCCAGTTGTCACTTTTTTTTTTTTCTTGGGCATTAACATTGCCTCTTTTTTTTCTAATTTTTTTTTTCTTTTGATTTTTTAGGGCTTGGGCGTGATAGTTTATTTTTATTTATACTAGATGTGATTTTTTTTGGAACATGTTTTTTATTTTTATAAAAAATTTTGGGTGATTGCTATTTTTTGTGTGGTTATTTGTCACTTTTTAAAAAAAAAAAAAAAAAAAAATTTGGAATCATTCTTTAATAAGGGTATATGAGTAAATTTATTCAAACTCATTTTTTCCATCCCTCAACTTTTCCACTCCCAACCAAACAAAAAGGAGAGAAAATAAAATCTTTTCTATCCTCTCACTTTTCCATCTTCCCACAATTTTCTATTCTCCTACTTTTCCACTCCTCCATCCAAACGAACCCTTTTATGTATATAAATATATATATATATATAAATATATATATATATACACATATATATCACTTTAAAGCCTACAAAGCATTTACTATTCAAGTAACAATGCTTCTAATATCATGATTAATATGATACAAAATTAAGACTCAACTTCAACAAAATTATTCTTAAAAACTCATTATTTAAAAAGAAGGTGTTACAAACCAATACGATTCTTGGATAGAATAAAAGTCATTGAGGAGAAATTTGCAATTTCTTTTGAATCTAAATTCAAATGAGAAAAGAATGGAGAAAAAAGGGCTTGAAAGGAAAAGTATTTGTAAATCATACAAAGCTATGAATTTTGATCGCATGTATGTAGGGGCTTTTTTTTAAAAAAAAAAAAAAATTTATTGTCAAATATTTTTCATTCATGATCTGAACGTAAAGAAGATTTTTGTGGGAAATTAGAGCATGAAATCACATTCTCTAGTAAATAGAATTTTTTCCTTTTACGATACCACTCATATTGTAAATAAATTTGAGGTTGAATTTGAAATGCACGTTGATTTGTAAGATCTAAGACACATTTCCCTCGGATGGTTTTTTGGAGCCAAAGATAAGTTATGGGGCTTGGCATCAATTGTCATCTAAGAATACAAATGAGAAGACTAGATAAGTTTTCATCATCAATGTATATATGTGCTAATAATTTGCTTGCAAAAGGTTAGAAATATAGAAGAATGGATTATCATTTACGGAAAATTAGGTGCCTTTTTCGCTTATATTGAACTTTATTACTCGGGTGCATTTTTTATAGTGCACTTCTCACATGTAAATGAAAATAAAAATAAAATAATAAAATAATAAATTTTTTTTGATAAGTATTGATATAAGACATTATTCTGTAAAAAAGAAGATGATTTGGACCAAAGATAGTATAGTTGCTTAAAATTTTGGTATTAAACTTAAAGAATTATTCAAGAAACACTGTGGTTAAAGGTAGAAATAAAGGCTTACAAGAAATTTTTTTTAATGACTGTCATTGACCTTTTAGCATTACGCACTACTAATATGTTCTCGAGGAAAAGCTAATTGACCCGACATAAAATTAAATTTTTTATTACAAAGATTCACTCAACTGAATTCTGATAAGATCATCAATCCATCTTCTTTCTAATATGTGGTTCCAATCCCTATTATTCTCTTTATACGTCTAGAAAACAGGAAAAAAAAATTCAATCACAAATATAAGAAGCTAGAAAAAGACAATCAATAGCATAAAGGTCAAATTGTCTTACATACCTTTTTCTCTTTGGGAATACCAGCTTGAGCTGTTCATATTTGAATAACATAAATAAAAAATTAAAATAATACATAAATACATTAGAATCCACACAATTAGAAGAAAATCATACGCAAACCTGATTCCACCAAGAAATTAAGACAGTGAAGCACCTTTTGACATGATTATTCTTCTGACTACAAATGTTTGGATTGAAAAAAAAAGAAAAAAGAAAAAAAGATTTACAAACGTGATAAGGTAGAAGAGAGAAACTAAAAAGAAAGTTATTGAGTTGTAATAGTCACTTTTAAATTTGAATTTCAAAACATGGGAAACATTGTGCTGCAATGTGAACTTGTAAAACTTCCTTCCATTTTTTAGATGAAGCAGTTTATCTGGAACGTGTGATGTGACATGGATTTGTAAAACTTCCTTCAAATTGTTTTTTTTTAAAGAAACAATTTTATCCAAATTTTGTTTTGTTTTTTTTAAGGCATCCAAATTTTTTGTTATGGATGCTCGCTATGTGACTACTTTTTAGAATTAAAAATTGGGAAAAACTTAAATTAAATTCCTTAGATACCCCTTTTAAAATTCAGCCATTTGTCTAAATACTTAATTGAGGCTATAGAGAAAATAGTGTTGAGCATCCGTTTCTGTCTTCTTTTTATTTTCTTCCCTGTTAAAATTCATTTAGAATTCCATATCAAAATAACACGAAAGTGAGATCAAGAGTTTCAATTTCATTCAACGTTGGACATCTTTGTGAGATACGTGTCCTTATTTTGCTTCCTGTACTTTATTATTGTGAAATGGTGACAATCCTTTTTTTTTGAGATCAAACGATAAAAGACTTTCATTGATTTGAAAAAATGTGTACAATCCACTACATATTCTAGCACTGGGTTCAAGTGAGCTGGCCAAGCTGCCAAGACCCGAGTAAGTTACAATAGTGAGTTCAGTGTGTGCGCTGTAGGCGTTGGTATTCTGTGATCAATCCGTTGGCAAGTTCAAGTATCACCTTTGGGTGAGTCTGAATATGCTCGAAGTATAGTCTATTTCTTGCGTTCCAGATTGCCCGCGTCGTGACAGCCCACCTCTCCAACTCGCGCTGGTCCATTTTCAGTTGCAGCTGATGAAAAAGGATGAAAAAATCTGTGGCTGTGTTGCTGCACTTCTGAGCCCTGCCCTTAAAAATAGCCCACACATTTCGTGCCAGTGGACATTCCCACAAGATGTGGCTCACTGTTTCAGACCTGTGATGGCAGATTTCGCAATGTGGCTCCACATTAACTCGTCGCTGATGGAGATTGTCCCTAGTTGGTAGGCAGTTTGAGCATGCTCTCCATAGAAATGTGCGAACTTTCGGCGGAACATTAAGGGACCAGATTTTGTTCCACACCAGAGAATGTTCACGGGCCATGGAGTGCTCTGCCCAGTTCGGATTGCTCAGCCGCATTGCCACTCTGTATGCCGTCTTCACCGAGAATTTCTGTTTTCTGTTTTCCTTCCAGACCAACGTGTCCTTTGAGTGCAGATTGGTGAGTGGAATGTTCAAAATTTCTTGCCGAGTTCTATCTGTGAAGATGGCATGGATTTTCCCTCTATCCCATTGCCTAGTGTCTTCATCAATGAGATCACAGACCCGCAACTCATGAGAGACTTCATTCAAGGGTATTGGAGTATGTGACAGCCATTTGTGAGTAAACACCCCAATTGTTCTACCGTCCCCAACCCGCCAATATGATCCTGCCACCAGAATATCTCTAGCTGCCAGTAGGCTTCTCCACACAAAGGATGGGTTACTCCCTACTTCAGCCGTCATGAATGAACTGTTTGGGAAGTACCTGGCCTTGTATACCTTGTAGAACAAAGAGTGTGTATCCTCTATTAACCTCCATGCTTGCTTCGAGAGCATTGCTAGATTAAAAGAGTGAAGATCGCGAAATCCCATTCCTCCATTCTTTTTTTGAGTGCAAAGCTTCTTCTAATTAATCCAATGAATCTTCCTTTCATCTTGATGTTGTCCCCACCAATATTTTGCCACTAATGAGTTAATGTTGTCGCATAAGGATCTTGGTAATTTGAAGAGGCTCATGGAATATGTGGGAATTGCTTGTGCCACGGTTTTTATTAAGATCTCACGACCTGCCTTGGAGATAAACTTCTCTTTCCACCCCATCACACGCTTTGTAATTTTCTCCTGGAGGTCCTTGAAGGTGTTAACCTTTGAATTCCCAATAGCCATAGGAAGGCCAAGATACCTATGACATTGTGTCATTATTCTCGCACCCAACATTTGTTAAATCATTCCCCTCACTTCTGGCTTTGTGTTTTTACTGAAAAACAAGGATGTTTTCTGGTGGTTAATTGCTTGACCCGATGCTTCTTCATATTGACTCAGAATCTGCATCAAGTGTTGGCACTCCCCTACTGTGGCTTTGCAAAATAGCAGGCTATCATCTGCAAATAAGAGATGGGATATACACACCCCATGTTGGCTTGATAGAATCCCAGTGAGCACTCGGTCTTCTATTGCTTTTTGTAATAGTGCTGAAAGGCCTTCAGCACATAGGAGGAAAAGGTAAGGAGATAATGGGTCTCCTCCTTGCCTAATACCCCTTGATTGATTGATGAATCCTTTTGGTTCGCCATTAATCAAGACCGAATAGGAAGCTGTAGTAACTGTCTCCATAGCCAAATGAACCCATCTATGGTCAAAGCCCATTTTCAGCATAATACCCTTCAAAAAATTCCAATCCACCCGGTCATAGGCTTTACTAATGTCCAGTTTAACTGCCATCTGTCCCACCTTCCCTTTTCTTCTCATCCTCATTCTGTGTAAAATCTCATAAGCAACTGTAGTGTTGTCAATAATAAGCCGGTTTGGAACAAATGCACTATGGGATTCAGATATAATATCAGGCAATACATGCTTTAAACGATTAGCAATAACCTTATAGAGTAATCGGGATACAACATTTCCCAAACTTATGGGTCTATAATCACTCATGCATTTCGGGTCTTTCTTTTTAGGGATTAGAATAATATGTGTACGGTTCATTTTCCTCAACATATGGCCAGAATGTAAAACTAATAAAACAACATTTATGACATCGGTGCCTACAATGTGCCAATATTTCTGGAAAAAGAAGGGAGACATACCATCCGGCCCCGGTGATTTTGATGGGTGCATTTGAAATAGGGCATACCTGACCTCCTCCGTGGTGTACCTTTGTGTGAGGTTGTCGTTCATTTGTGGGGTGATCCGCCTTTCAACTGTTCGTAGGACACTGTCAATATTATTTGAGTCTGCCGAGGTGAACAGATTCTGGAAATAGGATTCGGCGACTTGAGCTATCTGGTCCTCTGAGGTACAGCAATTCCCTTCACTGTCAAGCACCCCCGATATATGATTTTTTCGTCGGCGTTGGCTGGCACGTTGATGAAAATACTTTGTATTTTTGTCCCCTGCTAGCAACCATATTGACCGGGATCGTTGTCGCCATGCTAGCTCCTCTTGGTGTATTAGGGTGCTAATTTCTCCCTTCAGTTCTTTGATGGTATTGACATGATCAGCATTATTCAACTGACATAGTTCCTCAAGCCTTTTTTCTTTTTCTTTCAATTGTGTCTGTGAGTACCCAAAGGTAGTTCTGCTCCAATCAAGTAATGCAAATCTGCACCTTTTAATTTTTTCAAACAGTCTAGCCATTGGACTCCCCGATAACACATCTGCTTCCCAACTGGTTTGGATGATCATTTCACAATCCGGATGAGTGGCCCATTTTTCCTCAAATCTTCTTGGCATTTTCTTCTTTGCATTCACTAGCCTGTGTGGTTGTGTTATGATAAGGATTGGGTTGTGGTCTGAGTATGGAGCGTGTATGTGTCTGACTTGGGCTTGGGGAAACATATCTCTCCATTCAACCGTGGCACATGCCCTATCCAGCCTTTCCTGCACAAAATCATCCCCATCACGTCCATTATTCCATGTGTAAATATTACCTTGGAAGCTTAGATCCACCAATCTGCATTGTAGAAGGGTTGCGCGGAATTGTTACATAAGGGCCATAGGCTTTGGCAGACGCCCCTGTTTCTCATCTGAGTTCAAACTCTCGTTAAAGTCGCCGCAATAGAGCCAAGGGATTGAATGTCTAGTATGGAGGTGCTTAAGTAATTGCCAAGATTTATGTTTCATCATCTCATCTGGCCAACCATAAAAACCAATCAGTCTCCAAGGATTATCAGTGTCGTTCATAATCAGTGCATCAATGTGACTAAGAGTGAAAGTTTGGACATGTAGCTCTATCTCCTCCATCCACAATAAAGCTAGACCTCCACAACGTCGGACATTGGGTACTGCTAACATGCCACGATAAGGAAGGTCCGCCTGAATCAGCCTCATCTCTGCTATGGATCGCTTTGTTTCCATTAGAAACAAAATTTTGGAAGCTTTTTCCCTCACAAGGTGAGAGAGAACATCCACTACTCGTTGGTTCCCAAGCCCTCGGCAGTTCCAACTTAGGATTTTCATTGTTCTCGGCGAGGCTGTCCAGCAGCCTCCACTGTTGAAGAATTGTGAATTTGTTGATAGTTTCCCATACCCTTGCTTTTCTTTCCATTCTATCGTGCCTCCTCTTCAGAAAGCTGGTTTGTCTCAGTTTGGTTTCTCTTTGATCCGCATAAGGTTGAGTCTCTAGGATTTGCACATCCGTTGGTTACCACGTTGTGTGGTATTTTTTTCCACGTGGCTGCCTTACCATCCTTACGTGGCTTTGAAGTTTTATTCGGCACACGCCTCTGTTCCCGTGGTTGAGAAACAGGGGAATGTATCTGGGCG
Source organism: Notholithocarpus densiflorus (assembly GCA_030021035.2). Lineage (NCBI taxonomy): Eukaryota > Viridiplantae > Streptophyta > Magnoliopsida > Fagales > Fagaceae > Notholithocarpus > Notholithocarpus densiflorus. The sequence continues at coordinate 286,032 of JARYZH020000019.1, read as the reverse complement.
GATTCCTCATAATTAACTGGTACAATAATGAGGTTTTCTTCCACCGTTATATCCTCATTTATTTTAGAAACGGAAAAATCCATTTCAGTAACTACACTTTCCATTTGAGGATGGTCATCCCCAATTGATTGTGTGCAATTGACTCCTTGATTTAATGCTTCATCCATTTCCTGTAGCTCCGTAACAACCGTTGGCCTTAAATCGTTGCCAGGCTGGATGTTAATACCATTAATGGCGTCTCCACCTGTTTGAGCTGTGGTTGTAGTAGTGGTTTCCGGCGTTGTCTTCGTCGCAGGTGGGCGGTGAGCTTTCGGTTCTGCCCCTACTTCCATCCTACGATAGCCCGTCTTCAGCCATTCTCCGTAAGGCCTATCTGCCATTGGTCCATTCTGTTGGTCTGGGCAGTCCTTGGCTTCATGGCCAAACTTCCCACATTGGTAGCATAATCCGACCAACCTCTCATATTTGAATCCTATCCGTACTTGATTGCCCTATGGATTTGCAACCCAGCCATCCCGTCGAATTGGTTTGTCTAGAGGAATCTCAATTCGAATTCTAATGAACCAGGCTTGATCCGAAGAGAAAGTTTTATTATCCACCTCCACCACGTTCCCTAATCCTCTGCCAATATCCCACCCTGCCTCTTCATTGATCAAGTCAAACGGTAAGCCCCACACTTGGACCTAAATAGGAAGGGTTGTGAAGGTAACTGAGTTGGCCGTGAGACCCCTCTCCCATCGGCGAAGGACCAACAGATTATTATCAAAGCTCCAAGGGCCATTGTGCATTACCCATAATAATTGACTCTCCATTTTAAATCGGAACTGAAATAGCCCTTCACCCACGTCAACAATCTTCAAGTCATTCCCCAACTTCCATGCAGCCCGTAGTGTAGCCTTTGCCGCTCTCTGGTTATATGGCTTCGTTGTGAGGAACCTGCCTAGAAGTGTGAGAGATCATTCTTCAATAATTTTCTCTCGATGGGACAGTCGCACTTGTACTACTTCTCCTTCTTCTTCAGTGAGTTGGATGTTTTGAAGTCTCTCAATGAAGTCATCCATCTTTGCTTGTTACAGGTCCACTGTCCTCAGTCAGTGGAAAAGAGAGCTCACCTAAACATGAGAGAGAAAAGACTCACCTAAACTTCAGAAGTAAAATTCTAGTTTTTTTAAATGGTGACAATCCTTGAATGTTCTATCATGTTGGCTTTCGCTCCCTGTTATAGTTGTAATCTCTTTGTTCTTCAATAAAGTTCTATCATTCAAGTAAAAAAAAAAAGGAAAAACACAAGTGAAAATCAATCACTCTGAAAATTTTGAGATATGTCCCTGCCTTAATCATAGTCTTGGTATTTGGACGAGGAGCTCACTGAGTTTGACTCATCATATGGCACCATTCGATCTCTACTCTCAGCTCTACTCCTCTTCTTCTTCAACCTAAATTCCTTCGATCTAAGGTTTCCAAAACCCAATGGAACCACAGCCTTCTTAGCCTCGGTCCTTGATCTCTCATCTCCCACCTCCACAACTCACCACTATGGCACAAAGCTCGGGAATTCTTTTCTATTCTCTCATCTCATCTCTTAGAACAATAGCATTTGTTGTGCTAAGCCAAATGATATTCTACCACACCAAAACCCTACTTTATTTATTTTAGCATAGCATTTAATAATAAACTTTACATCTCACTTCTATTTTAACATTACAATACATTAAAATAATAACCTTTGAGAAAAAGCACCACCACCATCAACAACCAATACTACCACCAGATCAACCCAACCAACTAAATCGCTACCTTGCCTCTTGTGGGCACAAGCGTTCACGACGAGTCATCCCCCTTTGTGGGAAGTACACCTTAGCCTAGGGTGGACTATGGTAGAGGGTGTAAATGGAGTCACCACCTAGTTAGGTCTAGGAACCATGGATATAACGCCCTTCGTGGAAGGACTGATCTTTACCAGAGCAAGTGTCCGGAGTTTAGGTATGGGGATGGGAAGGTGTTAGGCACCAACCCCACCCGACCCATGGGCCGGCTTCCACTTATTGTATTCCAAATCTTAATCTCATTAAAGACATATTTAACATGTTATTCTAACTCACACACACTTAAACATGCATCTAAAGGCAAACAAACATGGCATAATCATCCCAAGCCTAGCATTCCTCTATTATGGCATTAAGCATACATTTTCCAAGGGCGAAAACATCATAAGGCAGATTCAAACAAGCATGTCACGATATCTAAACCTCAACATCATGGGATTCAACCAAGCATATTCATGTTCATCAACTATCACACTCATCATCTAAATCAAATGCATGTTCATGTGATTACGCATGACTTACCTCACTTACTTCATTGCATCATAGCACCTATGCATTAATGCATATCCATCGTATATGCATGTTCATGGTATTCAAAAAATTTAAAACCATAATAATCATCAAAGAGATAAACAAACAAAGCAAAAAAAAAAAAAAAAAAAAAAAAAAAAAAAAAAAACAGAGAAACAAAGACTCAAAGAAACATAAACTAAATTAAACAGAGACTAAAACACATAAAGAAAAAAGAAGAAGAAAAAACTAGAAAATGAGGGTTTCTGAGCACGGATGTGCGTGCGTATACATAGGGCATACGTGCACAACCCAGCTGTATGCGTACGCACATCATGAGTATGCGTACGCATGCACACAACATGCGTACGCACACACGCCCAGAACACAAAACCCAGCAGACCAGAAAGGAAACTATGCCAAACCAAAGAGCTAACAACCTAACATGCTTTAAAACACAAACACAAAATAAACCTAGACTACACAAGCATGTTATAAACACATAAACACACACACACACACACACACACACACACATATATATATATATATATACACAAGAAACAAAGAAAACTGAAGAGCCAAAGTTAGAACCTTTACCTTAACACTAGAACTCTTTAGAGCTTGATTTTGATTGTTCCTCTCAGTCAATCTATTCATAACCAAATAAAAATAGGTTAGCAAACTTTAGAACTCAAAGATCAAGGCTAGAAAAGGTCCCAATCAAACAAAATTGACTTGAGGATGTTTTTTGAAAAAAATCCTTCTTTGATTCACTATTTTCTAGTGAATCTTGTGTGTTTTACCACTGTTTTCGTCCTCTTTTGAAACAGTACCTTTTATGGCTTTATATAGTTAAAAAATAGGGGTTTGGGGCGGCTCCCAAACGATATGGGATTCATTTCAAACCAGAATTAAGTGCAAAAAGCTTTCCTTACATAGGTTTTGGAACCCTAGCTACGTACGCATGCCCGTGGCTTGAGTGTGCGTATGCATACGCGTATATGCGTGCGCACACTTAGGGTTTCCTATGGCCTTTCTTTTCCAAAAATAATTTTATTCTTTCAAAAATAAATTATATTTTCCACTAACAATTTCCTCAAGTTAAATTTCATCTGATTTGGCCCTAAACCAACCTTGGGCTTTAGAGTGCTACCATCGTTGGGGAACAAGGGCCTAAGTCGTAAGGGGTACAAAATGCGGTGTCTATAGATGCCCCACTATTGATTCGTGAGCTCTGCTAAAAGAATCAAAAGAATAAGAGACAAAACATTTTGTTTCGATGTATGGCTTGGGTGCAACCCACGCACACGGCAAACAATACGCATACATGGGGTGGGGTGCAACTCCGCAGAGTTGCGTGGGATTTGAATGTCCGAAGTCCCACAGGTGTAACTCAAGAAATGAGTAACAACAGGTTCACTATCCCAGAACCTAGTTTGCCAATTGCAGGCAAAAGGCAAGTGACTCACTATCCTAGAGTCACTAAAAAGAAAAAATATATATATATATGGCTAACGGCCTCAACCATCAACCAAACAAACAAGGTGCTCTTATGAGCTAAAAGGATACATATATGTGGTGTCCATATGAGGCTCTTGCCTCAAACTTCTCCAGGTGGCTCTTGCCTTTGGGTGATTTCTATCTCTATTTCAATCTCTTTAATTCTGGGTGGCTCTGGCCTCTGTCTCAAACTCTTCTATTCTAGGTGGCTTGGGCCTCAGTTCTGGTGTACATGTTTGTAGACACCGCATTTTGTACCCCTTACGACTCGGGCCCCCATTCCCCAATGATGTTGAATTCTAAGACCCAAGGTTGGTTTAGGGCCTAATCAGATGTTAAATTGACTTGAGAAATGTTAAAATGGAAAATATAATTTTTAATGAGCAAATAAATCTATTTTTGGAAAAGTAAAGCCAAGAAAACCATGCTATGCGCATGTAAGAATCGGCCTGCGCACGCAGCTTTCTATATGCGCACGCAGGTACGATCTTGCGCACGCATAGAAAATTCTAGAAACATAAATAAAGCAAGTTTTCTGCATTAATGTTGAAGTTTGGAACAAATCCCACATTGCCTAGGAGTCGTTCCAAACTCCTATTTTCACACTATAAGTAGCCTTACATGGTATATTTTCAAAACACACAGAAATCTTGCGGGAAAACACTAAGATTCTCTAGAAATAGTGAATAAAAAAGGGAGTTTTTCACAAAACATCCTCAAGTCAATTTTCTTTTGATTAGGGCCTTTTCTGGCCTTGATCTTTGAGTTTAAGATTACTAATCACTCTTTTATTAAATTGTGAATAGATTTGATTGAGGAGAATGGTCAAAAATCAATCTTGAAGAGCATTTCTTTGAGGTATAGTTCTAACATTGTTCTTGTATTTTCTTTAGTTTAATTCTGCTTTTGTTTGTTTCTTTGCTTGTTTTATGTTTTAATATGCTTATGTAGTCTAGGTTTGCGTATTTGTATGTCTAAAAATCATGTTAAGATGTAAGATTTAGTGTTTTAAAGCTTGTTGTGTTTCTAGGGTTTTTGGGCAGAAACCCACGTGCGCATAATCTTGCTTGCGCATGCAGACTTGATTATGTGCACGCAGGGTTGTTCTTGCGTGCACATGAACTAGCCCAGAAACCCTAATTTTGTTTTATTTGTTTTTGATTCCGTTTTCATATGCAATACTTCTATTTAGACTCTTTCCCATGTTTTCATGCTTTTAAGCTTCTGTTTCACATGTTTAATTACTTGTTTGTCTCTCACATGTTAAAATTAGGGTTTGTTTTGTGTTGTCTTTATTTTAATGCCATGATCATGCATTCACATGCTTATGCATAAATGCCATAGGTGCTGAGTTGCTGCAAGTTAAATGAGGTAAGTCATGCATTCACAATGTACATGTATTTATTTGTGATATGATCTTGCTTAGGTTTGATGATATGATTGCGTTCTTAATGCTTTGGGTGATAACATGATTTTGTTTGTCTTGTTTCTGCCTTAATTTAATGTTTTATATGCTTTTGCCTTGGATGAGATATGACCATATGATGATGGTAGCACACTAAGGTTTATGTTATACCATGCTAGATGAATGCTAGGATGATGTGACATGTATGCTAGATGAATGTTAAGGGATGCCATGCTAGATGAATGTTAGGGTCTATGATGTGATGATATGCATGATTAGATGAATGTTAGGCTTTGGTTGATTGCCATGATAGATGTATGGTTAGGGATGATTGATGTCATGTTGATTGTTAAATGAATGTTAGTTTGTGTGTTTAAGTATAGATGCAATGTTAAGTGTGCCTTTAATAGAATTAAGACATAAGACACAATGAGAGGAAGCCAACCTTAGGGTTGGGCGGTTTTGGGTGCCTAACACCTTCCTAAGACCGTACCTTAAATCCGAACCCATATATCTGGTTGTAAGATTAATGGTCCTTCCTCGAGAGGACGCTATATATGGTTCCTAGACCATTGCAAAAACTACGTGGCAACTCCCAACATTTTCGTTGTGTCCACAGTGGCGACTCCATTGGGGATTGCGAGTCTAATTCCTGTGTGTCCTATGTCTTAACCTTAATAAAGGCTCATTCAATACTTGTTTGCACACACATTCAATTGGTTCATTTTTCCCTCTACCTTGGTTGGTGATGAGTGGGAAGATGGAAGGCTCCATTTGGGCCCAAGTCTTTCGAAATTCATCCCACCAACTCATAATCGGTGCCATCGCCTATAATGGGCTTTGAGTACGTCAAAGGTTTGCCACCTATCCACAAAAATCCACTTAGGCCCTCGGTTGGAATCATGGCCCACCTAGTGGTGAGTGACCTACTTATCTATCCCTTTAGCCTTAGGGAAGCTTACCTACACTTAAAGAGATCCTAGATCCTATCCAAAATAGGGTACCCTTTATATATCTCTTGTTTGTTCAACCATATATCTTGTGATCATCTAATTCTAAAGGACAAATAAAAGATGTTAAAATGGGAGGATGACCTTAAAGTTATGGTATACCCTAAGACGATAAGGATAAAAGAAAAGAAATTCTCACATATAAGAGGCTTATCCTTAAAATCCAAAGGTATATCTTAACTTGAAAGGTTCATAAGACCATAGCCTAATTGCTATCATAAGCCCAAATCATAAAGCCCTTTTGGAAAAGAGGACTTTGGGCCTAAGATAACAAGTATGCTATGGACTTAGCATCCAACATCCTAAAAAGTCAATATGAACTTCCTTAATCTTGGGCCTCTTTGTTGTATGCGTAGGCCCAAAACGATGAGAACTTCATGGACCCTAAGAGGAAGGCCACAATATATTCTAGCTAAAGGGTTACTTAAAAAAAAATGATGATAATGAAATGAAAAAGAAGAGCCCAAAGGTGATGAATATATTGTAAGCCCATGTTTGAGACAAAGGGTTGGAAATCTCTAAGTACATTCTAATGAAAGCCTATGAGAGTAAGGTGAGAGCATTATTGTAAGTGGACCAAAGCCCAATGAAACAAGGGGCAAGGATCATGAGAGGAAATGGAGTGAGTTTGTAATTGGGCCTTTATTAAAATGGACTTAAATATTTTCTAAGAACATCTAAAAATAAAAAGGAACCTTTTAATTGGGGCATGGTTTTAATGAAAAAAAAAATGGGACTTCTTTTCAGACACCATTGCACCACCAAAGTCAATAAAACACATCCCTACTCCAATTTGGATTCGAGCAAAGCACAGAAGACGGTAGGTCAAGATTGAGGACACACACCAAGAAAAAGTGTTCCAAGTAAGGGAATCATCTCAAGAAACAATGGCTGCTCCAATTAGCGATTAGGTTACACAAAATATTTTTAAGGCAATGGAAGAACAAAGTGATGTTCTCAAAAATATGGGAAGTCGCCTCACCAAGCTAGAAGAAGCCAAGTTGAAGAAACCCCCATGTGTAGAGGTTCTCGATGAAGAAGAAGGGAGGATTGAGATGAAAGAGACAAAACTAATTATGAAAGGAACAAGCAATTTGAAAAACTCACAGCGAAAACCATAGCCATGAGAGAGAAGATGGAGAAAATGCAACTAGCCTTTCACAAGGCCCAAGGGATGGATGATTATCTCTACAACATGGAGGGCATAAGCTCTAAAACTCCCTTCGCACTACCTCTGAAGTTCAAGATTTTCGATGCGGAAAAATTTGATGGAACTGGAGATCCAAAGCAACATGTTAGGAGGTACCTAAGCATTGCTGAAATGAAGGGGTTGAATGAGAAGCAAACTTTGCATGCTTTTCCTCTCTCACTCACGGGAGGTGCATCTAGATGGTACTATAGTTTCGATCATAGCAAGACTAAAGTGTGTAATGAGCTAGTAGAGTTTTTTGTGGGTCAATTCATCTTCAATACCATGATTGATGTGACTTTAAGAGATTTGGAGACCACTAAGCAAGGAGTAGGGGAAACATTCTCCAAATAAGTGACAAGGTGGAAGGGAAAGACATCTAGGATGGTTAATAGACTAAATGAGAAAGATCAAATCAACATGATTATCAAGAATTTTCTTCCGGCATATAATAGTAGGCTCTTGTCATCGCCTATTAGTTCTTTTGGAGAGTAGTGTGATTGTGGGATTAAGATAGAGGATGCCATCAACAATGGACAATTGGAGAAGGGTGAGGGCAAACCTCCGATCAAGAAGACATATGGAGGAGGAACAACTACCTCTAAAGCACTCAATCCCATGAATGTAAAAGCCATCATACCTCAACAAACCTTAGCCTACCTAAGCTTCACAAAGAAAGCCAGCCGAGAATTTTCCGACCTAGGAATGACCCTTGCCCAAGCATATGAAAATTTTTCTTCCAAAGGATTCATCAAGCCTTTAGATCCCACACCTATGCCTAATCATGTACTTTTACTTGGAACCTTAATGAGTATTATCACTTCCACCAGAAATCCGGCCATAAAACTGACAATTGCTTTTGCCTCAAACACGAAATACAAGACCTCATAGACAATGGAACCCTCCCAAATCCCAACATCATCACCAAACCTAGCATTAGGAAGAACCCTTTGCCTGATTATCATAGGGCTACTCCTTTATATCAAAATTGGGTGTAAATTGATGAGATTGTTCAAAGTTGATAGAGATCATAGAAGTTAATGTCGTGGACGTCCAAGGTAAATGGGATGAAGAAGATGAGATTCTAAAGAATGCAGTGGCCATGCGAGGGATACTTCCCAAAGGAATGATCGAGCTAAAGAAAAGAGTTATAGAGGACAATATTGCCAACATTACTAGGAGTGGGAAACACTACAAACCATCCTTTTTGGAGAATAATCATCATGGTAGGGACATAGGAGAAGGGTCTAAGCCCACGATACCTAAAGGGAAAGAGGAGGAAGAGGGAGAAGATCGAGTTTTAACTGAATTGAAGAAAACTCAAGCTCATGTGTCGGTATAAGGCTTACTTATGGCTTCTCACAAGCATTATAGTGCTCTCTTGGATGCTTTGAATGGAAAGGAAGTGCCCATAGAAACTACACCACAAGAAGTACTATCTGTCATGGGAGTTGAGGCCCCATCGCACCCTCTTCTTGCCTTTTCTAATTAAGAACTTCCTCCTAAATGAGCCACTCACTCTAGACCTTTACAGATCACCATTGAATGCATGGGTGCAGAGGTTCCTATGGTGTTGATTGATAATGGATTCGCTTTGAATATATGTCCTTTTAGGACCGCCCTTACCATTGGTTTAGATGTGGAAACAATCATACCCTCTCCTTTGACCGTTAGGGCATATAACAACACTTCAAGGAAGGTTATGGGTACTTTCAAAGCTCCTTGAAAAATTGGCTCAATAGAAATGATTGTGGAATTCCATGTCATGGACATCACCCCTAATTACAATATTCTTTTAGGAAGGGTATGTCTTCATCCTATTGGGGCTATTCCCTCTTCTCTACACCAAAAGATGAAGATCCCATGGAAGGGAGGGATTGCTGTAGTGCTCAGTGATGGTGAGATCCTAGCCCCGATTTGTGGACTTGAGGAAGGGAGAAGTGAGCTCCAAATGAATGGCTTCGAATTTGTGAACATGGCTGGTTATGGATTGAAGGATGAAAGGTATACTTCGGATTTAGTCCCATATTGTAGCCATGAGGTAATTGCAATGATGAAGAACATGGGGTATATGCCTAGTATGGGTCTTGGAAAAGAAGGAAAAGGGTGGCTGAATTCCCCAATTTCAAGACTCAATTGACCAAGGAAGGTTTAAGATTCTTTGAAGGCTGTGATGAAATCAAGAAGAACCTTGGCACCCTCAATGGGAACTTTGTGAAAGAAGGGGGAGACTTTCCTTTTTATGGCTTTCCTGAACTTTGGGTAGGTAAGAATGGAAAAGTGTATCCTGGTTGGGAGATATTCTTCAACAAGAAGCTTGCTTTCAAGGAGAAGCCTACGATGGTGATCAAGGAAGTTCAAGAAGAAGTCGACTGGGTGGACCACATGGATGCTAAAGCAATGGAGACTATGCTGAAGATGGAAGGGGATGTGTTCCCCATCACCAACGAGGAGCCAAGTGATCCTTCTGCCTTCATCGTGCCTATTATGGTGCAACTTATTAATTGAACTTGGGTTGGGTTTTCTGAAAATGTGGGAAAGAAAGTTTGTAATGCAAGTGCCAATGTACTTTTCAACATTTTTAATAAGATGAATTCTGATTTGGCTTATTTTGATGTGTCCAATAATGTTGAAATTCCGCACTTAAATGATTCCAATGAATTTGAAAATGAAATTAATAAAACTGGAAAAGAAAATTAAACCTATGGAACCAACATTTGAAACTCTTAATTTGGGCAATGATGAGAATCAACGTTTAATTAAAATTAGCTCAACCCTAAATGAAAGAGAAAGAAAAGATCTCAAAGAGTTGCTCACTAAATTTCAAAAGGTGTTTGCATGGTTCTATTAAGATATACCTGGTATTGATCCAAGATAGCTCAACACCACATTGATACTCATGCTCACATGGTGCCCGTCAAGTAGAAGTTGAGATGTATGAGGACTAAATGGCTTTTAAAGATCAAAGAAGAGGTCACCAAGCAATTAAAGGTACGGTTCATCAAACCTGTACACCAAGCCGAGTGGATAGCCGATGTTGTACCCGTACCTAAGAATGATGGGAAGGTAAGAATGTGAGTGGATTTTAGAGATTTGAACAAGAATTGCCCTAAGGATGATTTCCCTCTTCCACACATATATGTTTTAGTGGATAACACAGCTAGTAGTGCCTTGATGTCTTTCATGGATGGTTTCTTGGGGTATAACCAAATCAAGATGGCTTCTAGGGATATGACCAAAACCACCTTCACCACAGAATGAGGAATTTATTGCTACACTGTGATGCCATTCAGGCTCAAGAATGCAGGTGCAGCATACCAAAGAATGGCCACAGCTTTGTTACACGATATGATGCATAATAAGGTAGAGGTGCATGTTGATGACGTGATTATGAAATCTAAGGAAAGAGAAGGTCACATCATTAACTTGAGGAAGTTCTTCGAGAGGATCAAGGAGTATAGTTTGAGATTGAACTCGCATAAATGCACCTTTAGGGTAACCGTAGGAAAGTTGTTAGGCTTTTTGGTAAGTGATAGGGGGATAGAGGTTGACCCATCAAAGATCAAAGCCATATTAGAAATGCCTCCACCCAAGAGTGAGAAAGAGATAACAGGATTTTTGGGCCGATGAATGGAATGATGAATTTCAGAAAGCTTTTAAGCTCATTAAGGAATATCTCCTCCATCCATCTATCTTGGTACCCTCAATGCATGGAAAACCATTACTCCTATATCTCTCCATCATAGAAGATGCTGTTGGAAGTATGCTTGCACAAGAAGACCATGATAAGAATGAAAGAGTCGTATACTGCTTAAGCAAAAGGTTCCATGATTATGAGACTAGGTATACACCCATAGAAAAATAATGGTTTGCTCTCGTATGGGCTATACAGAAGTTGAGACACATTATTCTACCTTTCCAAATATGGGTAGTAGCCAGGATGGATCCATTGAAGTACTTGTTTAAGAAAACCACATTGAGTGGAAGACTATCGAGGTGGTTGATCCTATTAGCTGAATTCGATCTGAAGTATGTGGCAAGAAAGACTATCAAAGGAAGCATCATGTCAAATTTTTGTGTCGAGAACCCCGTGGAAGGAGAGGATGGTAGAGAAGTTTTCCGGATGAGGATATTTTGGATATTGAGCTAGGGGCATAAAAGATGTATTTCGATGGAGTCGTGAACCAATATGGAAATGGGATAGGAGTACTTTTAATCACTCCTAAAGGATCTCACATACCCTTGGCAGTTAAGTTTAACTTTGAGGCAACCAATAACATGGCTAAATATGAAGCTTGTATTGTCGAAATGGAAGCTCTCCGAGAATTGGGGGTGAAAGAGGCCAAGGTCTTTAGAGATTCGACTTTGGTTATAACTCAAGCACAAAGTTTGTGGAAAGTGAAGGAAGAATACTTAAAACCCTATTAGCAATATCTAGAGGATTTGACTAGGACTTTTGACAAGATTGAATATACAATCATCCCTAGAGCTTAGAATCAGTTTGCAGATGCCTTGGCTACTTTAGTTTCCATGGTTGAAATACCCGAAGGAGCATGGACATGACCCTTAGATATTGAACAAAGTTATAGGATGATACACAAAGAGAAGGGCAGAGCTTCAGTCTTGGTTATAGAAGAGGAAGGGATTCCTAGGTATTATGACATCATAAAATTCTTGGAATTTGGGGGTATATCCGGATGGTGCCGACAAGAGAGAGCGTTGTTCGATTAGGATGATGACAATGCAGTACATCTTATCTGGAGGTCAGCTCTATAGAAGATCCTATAATGGTATACATCTTCGTTGCCTAAAGAAGGAAGAAGCCGAGAAAGTCATGGAAGAAATTCATCAAGGGATTTGTGGTCGTCACATGAATAGGAGAATGTTAGCCAAGAAAATCTTAAGGATAAGGTAGTGACATACAAAGATTGGACTGAGAATGTGGCTCGATTCATAAAGAATAATATCATTTGTCAGTATTGGGGTACCTCAAGAGATTATCTCTGATAATGGTTCCCACTTCGAGGGAGAGTTTAGAACAATCATGGAACTGTATAATATTGAGCATCACAAGTCTTCACCATATCGACCACAAACCAATGGAGTCATAGAATCTGCCAATAAGAACATCAAGAACATCCTAGCCAAGATGGTAGTGACATACAAAGATTGGACCGAGAAACTTCCATTTGCTTTATGGAGCTACAGAACTTCTATCTGTGTGTCGACTAGGGCAACACCATACTCTTTGGTCTACGGCAGTGAAGCGGTGCTTTCCATTAAGGTGGAGATATAATCTTTGAGAGTGTTAGTGGAAACCAAGGTCCTAGAGGAAGATTGGGTGAAACAAAGATATGAGCAATTGGCTTTGATAGATGAGAAGAGAGCTAGGGCACAATATCGTGCACAAGGATTCCAAAAGAGGATTGCTAGAGCATTCAACAAAAAGGTGAGACCTAGAAACCTTAAAGAAGGGGATTTGGTCCTAAAATTGTTTAGAGATGAAATTTTTGATCCAAGAGGAAAGATGAAGCTGAGATTGCCTGGGCCTTTTATTATCAAGAGGATCACGTCAAGGGGCGCTACGAGAATTACAAATTTGGAGGGGGAAGAGATGCCTCACCCAATCAACATAGATAGACTCTGAAGATACCACATTAAAAAAAAGAAGCCTACTAGGTTGAAAACCCAAAAGGGTGGCCTAGGCAAAAGTTAAGGCAAAAGGACCTTTAGGTTGAAAACCCAAAAGGGAAATCTAGGCAAAAGATAGGGGCAAAGACCATGGGCATGGCGAAAATTCCTCAAAGGACGTCATGGGACAAAATTACATGGTAGGAAAAAAGAAAAGAAAAAGAAAAAGTAAAGAAAAATGATGACTATAAGCAAAGGTAATAAATGGGTGGTTCTCTCATTGCTCAAATTAAAAGATGATAAATTGTTTCTATAAGGGATGTGGAACATTCCAATCCTTTATTAAATTCATAAGAAAAGACATGAGAATCATAAAGTGCAGAAAAGTAAAATTTGGGGCATATCAAGGTGGTCGGTCAATCTTTTATTCTTTTGATTGGACTTTTTGTAAGTTTTCTCAGCTATGTGAACCCACTTCATGACAGCCTTAAGTCATTTCTTATATCCTAAAGTTGGATGAAAAAATTGGATCCTCTCATATGGCCATGTCTGGAAGAGGTAAAGGAGAAAGAGAGAAGGCGTGGGTGAAAAGAAAGGAAAGAGAGAGAAAAAAATGAAAGAAAATGAAAAAAATGATAAATAAGTTCAAAGATGATATAAGGAGCCTCGATGGGTTGAAAACCGAAAGGCAATCCATGCAAAAGTTAGAGGAATCCCGATAGGTCAAGGACCCAGGCAAAAATTAGGGATTGAAAGAGAGGGTCATCCATTTTAACTTGATGGCATGGGAAGATGCAAGGGAGAGACTAAAGGGACTACTCAGGGCACAATTCAAGCACAGAGTTTCCATGAACAACAGAATGTCATAAAGTTTCCTTGAGTTTGTAATTTAAGTACATATCCCATATAAAAGCATAAATGTAAAAGATGTTCTTAAAATACAACCCAATGTCTCAAACAATATCTAAAAGTGTAGGCATGTGTGCTAAAAAGAGAAAAAAAAATTATAAAAGCAACAAAAAGAGAAAGTATGCTATGTTATGTCTGTGTCTGTGTCTGTGTCTGTCTGTATATTTGCAGGTCACCGAAAGCGCCTCTTCCTCGATTGATGGCTTGGAGTTAACTCCAAGCCTCCAGCACCATCACCGCCATCATCACCACCACCATCATCATCATCACCGGTATCCTTGCCACCGTACAGCTGTCTGGAATACTAGTTAACTCTAGCTTGAGGTTTCCCGTGAGCCAAACGAGCTCCACATGCTCTTGAACAGTAGGCTGAATTTGGAAGGAAAGGTTGTTAAAACAAGTGTTGGGATGCAGGAAAAGAAAGGAAAGGGAACAAGAATGAAAGAGGACTCATCGCTTGTGTGCCTTCAGGAAAAAGGTAGCTTGTGACATTTGTATTGCGCCCAATAAGACGCTCCTGAGCAAAGCCGTCAGGGCCATAGGCATAGACCAACCAAGGCAAACAGAGAGGATCAATAATAGCACTGGCAGCAAGGCCCTCCTAACACAAGTGTTTCATTTGAATGTTACTAATGCACAAGAATGCAAATAATGACTGATTAAAGAAAGTGAGAGAAGCAAGAACACATACCAGAGCAGTGAGGAAAGGCATAAGGCGAGTCCCACTAAACTCCTTATAGTCTAGCTCATCTATGACCCGATTAGTAAAGGGGATGTCGGGCCCCTACAGGTCGTACTCCACATTTGTCATGGAATGCAAGCATGAATACTAGAGGGTCCATGGGGACCTGAGGTGTGTCCTCACCCGCCAGCTGGTAGCGCACCCTCTCTGTCAAGTAAATCACCCTCAATCCACCGCCTTCAAGGGACTGAGAGAGACTAGAAGCAACTATAGTAGCTGCCTCTAAGTTTAGGTCCACCATAGGAGTAGCTCCGGCCCAAGGACTCCACATGATCTATGACAACACATGGAGTTAGAAAGAGAACCTTAAGAAACATGCAAATAGTGTAAAGCAATATGTTTCTAACTTACATCATCGGTGTTAGGACATATGTGGAACTTGTTAGAAAATATGTTATTGTAAATTGATTAATCCTTTGACAAAACGCACTTTACTTATAAATGGGTAGATCTAGAATGTGTCTAGTACTTCAAGGAATAAGAGTTCAAGTCTAGTATTGAAACCATGCAAGTTTGTCCAAGAAACAAGTGAAGAAGTGATGTTCATTAAAGCTCGACAGATAGCTTAACAGATAATATCTATCGAGGTTTAATGCTGATGCTCGACAGCTGCTTGACAGAAACAATATCTATTGAGAATTATGAAATTTAAATTTCCAGATTTGTTTTCATGCATATCCAAGTGTATTTGTGTAGGGTTTCTTTTCTCACAACTCTAGACATATATAAGGATTATTTTAAGGGCCGTCAAAGGTGATGCAAATGTTGTTGCAATTGTTGTTGCACGCATATTATGACCAGAGACAAAATTTTCCTAATTCATCATATTCTTTGTAAAAGCTGCTGCGTCTTTGCGCCAAGGGTTTTGTAACCAAGGAGCTTCTTGATCTTCATCGTTTGGATGAACTGAAAAATTTTGCAGCCAACATCTTTCTCAAGTTGGTGTGTTAGTCACGTACTTGGATCCGTGCATCGATTGGCTAGTCACGTACTTGGAGCCGTGCATTGAAATGAGAGATTGTCACTACATTGCAAGTCCAATTAGGTATTGGGGTAAGGGTTCAACTGTAGGTTGGTATTAGGTACTGGGATTCCTTTTACTTGTAACCGCTTGTTTTGATAATAGTGGATTCTTAGGAGTGGTGATCTTAAATTCACCCGGTGGGGTTTTGCCTCAGTAGTTTAACCCATTTGTAAACAAATCACCCGTGTCAAATTTAATTTTTGCTGCATTTAGTTATTTGGTGATTTGTGTGTGTTAGGATTAGTGCCCTTAAATCCTATTGTATGATATTATGTATGACATTATGTATGACATTATGTATAACATGATGTATGACTTAATATTGTAATTAATAAAGTTATTTTATTATAATCTGAAATAATGGTAACATGAATATTTGGACATTATCATATAGTCCATGAGATGCATAGTACGTGATTTATGTGAAAAGTCACAGAAGATATAAATCACAAGTTCTTTGTAAACTCAGAATTTAGTTCATAGTCGGTGATGAAATTAGGCGTTTCATTTGCGAAGACTATAACATTTCAACTAAGATGATTTGTCTTGATTATGGAAGTGGTGACTTCTAGTTGATATGTTGATATGTTTTAAGAGTTAAGACATATTGAACTGGACCGCAGTGAGATTTATTATTCTCCTAACGATTGTCAATTGAATAATAAATCTCACGACTTATATTCACATGAACTCTTAATCCTGGGAGAATAATGGACCTGATCATGAAGTATAGGTTGCTTTGATATATCAGGAGTGAGATCTAAAGTAGCGGTCAAAACCTCAGTATGTTGGGTAGCCACATTTAGTGTTGATGGAACATATATTCTCAAGATGGAATTCATAGTCTCTTAACAGAGATACAAAATATTCCATTGAGATAAGTTTAATGGGTTTGTTATTCAGAATGTTAGGCCTAACTACTTTAGTAAATAGTTACTAAAGTATATATTTATGAAATTGGATTTCATAAATATATGATGAATAACTTAAAGGATTAAACCAGGTACTCAAGGATTAAAATGTAGTAATTCACAAAGTGGCAGTCTTCATTCATGACTTTGTGTTACTACGAATATTTTATGAAGGGGTTGCATGTACAATAAAGTCTTGGGATATAATTTATTAATAAGGCCTAGAGTGCAATTATATTTATAGAGTGGTATTAAATATAATTAATGGTAACTTTGGACTTGTCAAGAGTTGACAGAAAAGCCCAAGGCCCATTGGAGCTAGTGTCTTATTTGTTCCCTTTTAGTCCCACTCCAAGCCACACACTAAAGCCCAATTGGAAAGGCCCAAAAGGCTAGCCCAATTAGATAATTAGTTATAAGGAGAGAAACATATAGATTTTGGTAAGTACATGAAATGGTATGTATGTGAGTGTTGGACACTTTTTCATTCTCTTCTTGAACATACACGTATAACTGATTGAGAGACCACACATCTTGGGCATCAAATGGAATTGGAGTGAAGATTAAAAGTGTTCTCAAGAACTTCTGATTTTCGGTTTTAAATTTCACAGCATCAAGGTACACTCTCTTGTTCTTAAATTCTGAAACTTACATAGCATATGTTATCTATTGCGAATGAAGTAGATCCGTTAATTTTCCGCTGCGTATGTTTAGTATGCAATACAAATATGTATTTTTCTTACAGTTTGTGCTACCACTCTTATTGCAAGTAATTAAATCTAATTAATTAACTTGGCTAATTAATTGATTAATTTACCAAATGGGTCAATATATTCTTGGCCTATCAAGTGGTATCAGAGCGGGCACACTCTGATTAGGCTTAATCTTTGCTATGTGATCCATTGACCTCTGTTGTCATGGCTGCAAACGGCATAAAAAGATCTTTTATTTTAAATACATCGTGCTTTTCTAATCTCTATTTGATTGAGTGTTTCAGAAAATGCAAGTCTAAAAGTTATTTGAAAGCTATCTTGAGGATTATTGAAAAAGGTCTTAGTATAACAATGAAGAAACTAGACTGTCTCAGAATGAAAATGTGCAGAGGAGTTCGTTTGAGAAGGGTGAAACTTAAAGGCTTCCTTTTTAAATAGCAGATGAGAGAGAAAACCATTCCTATTGATTTGTCTTGTAAGCATGAGGTGTGCTTTATGATGAAATCTGCATTTAAGGTAATGGACACCTGTTTATGGTACCATGATAGTGGATGCTTAAGACACATGACTGGAGACTGTTCTCTCTTTAAGGTTTTCGAGTCTAAGAAAGGTGGAAATGTCACTTTTGGTGATGGGAGCAAATCACAGATTAAAGGGAAGGGAACCATCTCTCTACCTGGACTGCCAGACATTTCAAATGTATTATATATAGAAGGTCTGAGAGTGAACTTGTTGAGCATAAGTCAGACATGTGATCAAGACTTTATGGTGCTGTTCTCAAAAGGGAAATGCCATGTGTTGAATGAGTCTGTGAAGAAACTCATAAGCGGTGTCCGCTCTTTGGATAATTGCTATGGATTGGTACCTGATGCTGATATTGTGTGCAATAGCATTCATTTGCCAAATGAAGATCTATGGTGCCAAAGGACGGAACATGCTAGCTACAAACATCTGTCAATTGTATCTAAGCATGAATCAGTCTTGGGGATACAAAAGCTCAGCAGAGTTAACAATGTTGTGTGTGGACCGTCTTAGCTTGGGAAACAGACAAAAGCAAAACATCCAGGCACTTAGACATCAACTACATCTAGACCTTTGGAGCTACTACATCTGGATCTCATAGGTCCAACTAGAACCGAGTCTCTTGGAGGAAAGAGATATATCATGGTTGTGGTAGACGATTTCACCAGGTATACTTAGGTCATTCTTCTAAGATCCAAGTCAGATGCTTTTGAGCACATTGAAGCCTTGTATACAAGATTGCAAAATGAGAAGAACTTGAAGATTGATCGAATTCAAAGTGATCATGGTAAAGAATTTAAGAACTCATACATGGAATCCTTTTGCACTAGATTTGGTATATCTTAAGAATTCTCTGCTCCTATTACTCCTCAGCAAAATGGTGTAGTATAAAGAAAGAACAGAGTCATTTAGGAGATGGCTAAAGCCATGTTGCACAACAAGGATGTGGCTAGAGATTTATGGGGAGAAGCAGTTAATACCGTATGTCATACGGTTAACAGGGTGTGTTTTAGACCTGGTACAGAGAAGACTCCCTATGAATTGTGGAAGGGAAGAAAGCCAAATGTGAAGTATTTCAGAATCTTTGGAAGTACTTGCTTTATCCTTAAGGATAGAAAGAATGTGGGAAAATTTGACTCCCGAAGCGATGAAGGAATATTTTTGGGATACTCCTCCACTAGCAAAGCTTATCGGATTTACAACAAAAGAACCAAAAAGGTGATGGAAATAGTCAATGTTGTTATTGATAAAGCTTCAGATTCTGGTTCTGAGAAAATTAGTGAGGAAATTGTTAAGGTTTGTGCCCTAAAATCCTATTTATTGGCATGTTATAAATAATTAAACTGTTTAATTATATGAGCCTATTTATAAATGAACTAATGGGACATTATCATAGTCCATGAGATGCATAGTATGTGATTTAGTCATAAGATATAAATTATAAGTTCTTTGTAAACTCAGAATTTTAGTTCGCAGTCGGTGATGAAATTGGGCATTTCATCTGCGAAGACTATAACATATCAACTAAAATGATTTGTCTTGATCATGGAAGTGGAGACTTCTAGTTGATATGTTTTAAAAGTTAAGACATATTGAACTGGATCGCTGTGAGATTTATTTTTCTCTTAACGACTGTCAAATGAATAATAAATCTCACGACTTCTATTTACATGAACTCTTAATCCTGAGATACTAATGAACCTGATCATGAAGTGTAGGTTGCTTTGATATATCAAGAGTGAGATCTAAAGTCATGATCAAAATCTAAGTATGTTGGGCAGCCGCATTTAATGTTGATGGAACTTATATTCTCAAGATAGAATTCATAATCTCTTAACGGAGATATAAAATATTCCCTTGAGATAAGTTTAATGGGTTTGGTTATTCAGAGTGTTAGGCCTAACTACTTTAGTAAGGAGTTACTAAAGTATATATTTTTGAAATTGGATTTCATAAATATATGATGACTAACTTAAAAGGATTAAACCGGGTACTCAAGGATTAAGATGATGTAATCTTCAAAGTGGCAGTCAACATTCATGACTTTGTATTACTACAAATATTTTAATGAAATGGTTGCATGTATAATAAAGTCTTGGGATATAATTTATTAATAAGACCTAAAGTGCAATTATATTTATATAGTGGTATTAAATATAATTAATGGTAACTTTGGACTTGTCAAGAGTTGATAGAAAAGCCCAAGGCCCATTGGAGCTAGAGTCTTATTTGTTCCCTTTTGGTCCCACTCCAAGCCACATACTAAAGCCCAATTGGAATGGCCCACAAGGCTAGCCCAATTAGATAATCAATTATATATAAGGAGAGAAACGTACAGAATTTCATAAGGTTTTATAATGAATGAAATGGTGTGTATGCGAGTGTAAGCCACTCTCTTATTCTCCCTTGAACACATACGTGTAAACTGATTGAGAGACCACACTTCTTGGGCGGAAGTGGAATTGGAGTGAAGATTAAAAGTGTTCCCAAGTACTTCTAATCTTTGGTTTTGAATTTCACCGCACCAAGGTACGCTTTCTTGTTCTTGAATTCTTAAACTTACATAGTACATGTTATCAATTGCGAATGAAATAAATTCGTTAATTTTTCGCTGCGTATATTTTGTATGCAATAAAAAATGTATTTTTCCAGCAATTGGTATCCGAGCGGTCTTCAATTTCGAATTTGTATAACATGTTTTGTGAGTTTTGGAGTCAAAGATAGTAATTTCATTATGTTAGAAGATTATACAATCAATTTTTTGCATGGTTATTGAAATTATTGTTTGATGAAAACTGATATTGATTTTATGATATTGTTTAAAGTTTGATATTAAGTATGTAAGATTGAACTTTAAGGCTATAGCATCAATGGAATTCAGTTTTGATCTCAATCTGTTTCTGATGTGATCTAGAAACTATGTTTTGTTCAAATGTAACGTCAAAAACGGTTACCAGAAAAATTTGAAAAATTCAGTTTCATGAGTTTCGATCGATCGAGAATCACTTTCGATTGATCAAATGTTCTTTTCGATCGATCGAGTAGCGATCAAGAATCGATCGAGTCAACCCGAGACTTTGTGATGAATTTCTTCAATTTTTCGATCGATCGAGAATTCCTTTTGATCTATCAAATTTGTTTTTTTTTTATCGATCGAATAGGAATCGGGAACTGATCGAGTCATCCAGAAACTTTGAAATGGATTTAATGAAGATTTCGATCAATCAAGAAATATATTTGACCAATCAAAATGAATTGTTTTTGAATTTTTACTATGTGTTAAAACATAGATGAAGTGCAAGGTTATGTGTGATGAGATTACACATTGTTCTATATAAAATGATTAATTTTATGGTCCTTAAAAGTTAAGGACATTTATTAATCATTATCTAACTAAAAGACCTAATGAGATCAAAGATATTAGTTAAATAGAATTCTTAGTCCTAAATAGTTTGGGACTTGTCTTTTAAGAAACATTCTAATGAGATTAGAATTTTTGTATGATTAAAAGTCCTTAGTCTATATTAATTAGAAGTTTTAATGAGATTAAAGCTTTAATTAAAAGGTATATAGTTTCTAATGAGATTAGAATCTTTTAATTAGTAAATTAAGGATAGAGTTCTTTATAACTAATTTTTGATCCATTAGAGTTTAAGGAATCCTAAATAGTTTAGGACTTCCATTTTAGTTAGTGATTCTAATGAGATTAGAGTCTTCAACAAGTGCAAGGTTATTAGTTGTGATAGGATCACAATTATTTAAAGAAAAACCCAAATAACGAGTGGAAGTGTTGAAATAACCATTTTGTTAAGTTTATTGTAATGTAATAGGTACCTTTTCTTGGCCTTGAGCCTTGCATTCCATGTGGAGGGTATTTACTTCACGGATTACAAGGTTAAACTTCTTTGTGATTGCGCGAATATTCGTTACACTATTGTGACATGACTTAGTCAGATCACATCGAATTTAAACAATTAAACACATATGATGTGTAAGGTTAAAATTGTGATGAGATCACAATGATTTCAATACAATCCACTTGTTCTAAAATTTCTAGTGGGAGAGAGATACAAGGGTTGGATCTCACGGCCTCCATTATTGGTTCATAGTAGTGTGGGTAAACACCTCGTCTTGGCATATATGCCTCGCGATCCCAAAGGAGGGTGTTTACTTCATAGTACTACAAGATTGAACTTACCCGTTTAAAGTAATGTGAACAAGCACCTCGTCTTGGCGTATATGCCTCGCGATCCCAAAGGAGGGTGTTTTGCTTCATGGTACTACAAGTTTAAACACTATAAGGGAGATGAAATGTGGCTACACATGATTCTAGATAATGGTGTATACTAGACTAAGTGTAATGTTAACCTCCCAAAGGAGCTATGTCATTATTACTTAGAGGCTAAAGGAAGAGCAGCAAATTATTTTTGTTTGGTAAGAGTTACCATGATAGCATTAATATTGAGAATAGTTCTCTCCTGATCATAGTGATTGGTATGACCTCGCTACCGAGGAATATTAATTGCGGGATTAAGTTGTCGTTGCACCTAGTATAATATGGTTTTCAAGTTCCATATTATATGGTTATGGATGCAAAATATAATGTCTTTGTATTTATGTTCATAGTCTCAAAATAAAGTTGTCATAAATTTTTGTTCTCTAACTACCATTTTAATTGAATCACATTAACTAAGAAATAAGTTTGGACATGGTGCTTAAAGGAGCTTAAGTACATAAATATGTTTCGTTTCAGCATTGTCATAATTTCCTATGCATGATGCATTTATGGAAGATAGCTTATGATGTGATCACAGTCTCCATTGAAATGCTAAAATGTTTCATTGGTTTCTATCTCAATTGTGCTACAGCATGAGATGCAAGAGTTAGTACTAGACTTAGACTTTATATTAAGTCTAAATGAGATGTTTGGTATGAATCATATTAAGTGCTAAGAAAGGCATAAGGAGTTCCAATTCTATATCATTTTATGAAAATATTTTATTTTTAAATGAATTGGAATTCTTGGATGTGAGATTAAATTTTAATCTCATATGGATATGATCCATAAGTTCTTGTTAGAATCATTTTATCAATTCAGATTGTTTTGAAAATAAGTCAATTCTTTTTTATATTATCTGAATTGATGAGTGAGTTCTACGCAATGGAAGACATCCTAAAAGCTAAGGCTAGGATCAATATGATTTAGTGCCGGTTTGGATCTACGTCCACGCTGCGTTTTCACGTTTTCAGTTTTTTTTTTTTTTTTTTTCCTTGGACGCGCTTTTGGTACTGTTCACTATCCATGAACAGTGATTTTAGGCTTATGAACAGTAAAAAATAGAGTAAACAGTAACTTTTTACACATTAAAAAATTATTTTGCTACAGTGTTTTCAGTTTTCAGTTTTCAGTTTTCAGTTTCAGCAAAAATAAGTTGTATCCAAACGGACCCTTAATTCAAATTCTTAGCCTGAACCGAAAGGTAGGGGTGGTAAGAAGAGGAATTATAATACCAAACAGTTGGACAAGCTAGTTGCCCTAGTAATTGCCAAAAGGAAATTAGATTCAAAAGTATGACCAAAAAGAAAGTGTTTCTGTTTTGGTAAACCTAAGCATTGTCCATGATTGTTTTCTAGATGAAAATTTACATGTTTTACTTTTCAAAGAGAAAGTTTTCATCCTTTGGAATTGTATGTTTTGGTACTTATGTCTAGATCTTATTAATCTAAATGATATTCAAGATTGGTGAAAGATGGGCTTTTAGAACCATTATTTTGTTATATTCCTAGTCTATGAATTCTATTTAGAGGATAATATGATCTAGAGCTCCTTTATTGTAAAGGAATATAGTTTCAATGACTTCTTTAAGTTGGTGCATACATGAAGGAGGAATAAGACTCTTTTAGAAATAGTAAAGTACATGATAAGTATTTCCATTTGCTTATTTCTTTTGGAGATATACTCTAATTATTACTATACATTTTCTAAAATTGATTTCAAAAGTTTGTTCCTAGGACATTTGTCAAATTGTGGATTAGGTGAAAACCTAGCATATGATACTTCCACTTTTTGAAATGTCCAACACTTGTGCTGGAAAGGAAGTTTGACAAATTGGAATCAAAAGGTAGAAAAATGTGTGTTTATGTTAGGTATTTAAAAGGAATTGCGGAAGATTATTTTAGTAGTCATGAAGATGACAAGGTGTTTGTAAAGTACAAATACAAAGTTTCTAGATAATGACTATGTGAATAATCTTAAAGCTAAACGTAGAATTGTTCTAGAAGAAAAATGTCAGAATTTGTTGTAAGACAACTATGTATTTGTTGTAAAGTACAAATACAAAGTTTTTAGTAGTCAGAATTTGTTGTAATACAACCATCTCATCTCATGAAGATGAGATGGTTGTATTAGATACACCACAAGACATTATTCTATATATATAGCTAGTACACTTGTACAATAATATAGTGGGAGGATTATCAATTACCAAATAAATTCATACTTTTATGATAAACTTTTGAAGTTATTCCACAAGGATATGAATTTGATCCTCGGTCCTACGTGGAGGCAATAGATGATATGAATATGGAGTGCTGGATCATGGTTATGTGAATAGAATTAGATTCTATTTAAAGTCTAAAACTTGTAGAGGCGCCTAGTGGCATTAAGCCTATTATTCTCAAATAGGTCTACATTTGTACATAGCAAAGAACCAGTAGTGTTTAGTATGCAAGTTGCTTAAATTCCATTTATGGACTAAAGCAAGCATCTGAATCATAAAATATCATCTTTAATCAAGCAATCAAATTGTTTGATTTTTTTCAAGCATTAAAAGGCCTTATATGTGTAAAAGCTATATAGAATAATAAATTTCTTAATCTATGTTGATGACATTCTAATCATTTAGAATAATGTAGAGTTATTGTCATCAATAGAGTTTTTGTTGTCTAGTTCAGTTTGATATAAAGTACTTGGGAAAGACTGGTCACATCCTAAGAATTAAACTTTGTTAAAATTCAAAAATTAGGATGTTGGGTCTATCTCAAACTACTTAAATAGATTAGATTCTAGCCAAGTATAGCATGTAATACTTCAAGAAATGATTCTTTCCTTTTAATTTTGAAGTTCCTTTATAAAGGACTATAGTCCTAAGACATATAAAAGAAAGAGCATATTAAGATGGTTCCTTATACCATATCGATAGAAAGTCTTTATGCTATGCTATATACTAGGCTAAATATCTATTTTGCGGTGGGCATGGTAAGCAAATATCAATTGAATCAAAGATTACTTAATTTAGTGGGAGTAAAGCATATACTCAAATATCTTAGGAGAATGAGGGATTATATGCTTGTCCACCAAAAGTGAGGTTTTGATAGTTACTGGATGTACAAATACTGACTTGTAGTTTGATTGTGATTCATAAAGTTGGACTTCAAGATATGTGTTCATCCTAGGTTATGAAGATACACATTAAGCGTAAGTATTATCTCATTAGAGAGATATGAGTACATGAGATGTAGTAGTAGAAATGATAATTTATGCAATAAATCTGGCTGAAACTTGTTTCCAAACCTTGCCGTAGAGTGACTATGAATTACTCTAAAGGGAAATAAGCGTCGGATATATGGTAAATTGTCTTTGAGGGCAAGTGGGAGACTGTTAGGGTTTGTGCTCTAAAATCCAATTTATTGGCATGTTATAAATAATTAAACTGTTTAATTATATGAGACTATTTATAAATGAAATAATGGGACATTATCATAGTCCATGAGATGCATAGTATGTGATTTATGTGATTTAGTCACAAGATATAAATCACAAGTTTTTTGTAAACTCAGAATTTTAGTTTGTAGTCGGTGATGAAATTAGGCATTTCATCTGTGAAGACTATAACATATCAACTAAGATGATATGTCTTGATCATGGAAATGGAGACTTCTAGTTGATATGTTGATATGTTTTAAAAGTTAAGGCATATTGAATTGGACCATTGTGAGATTTATTATTCTCCTAATGACTGTCAAATGAATAATAAATCTCACAATTTCTATTTACATGAACTCTTTATTGGTATTAGTGCCCTTAAATCCTATTGTATGATGCTATGTATGATATTATGTATGACATTATGTATGACTTAATATTGTGTTTAATAAAGTCGTTTTATTACTATCTAAAATAATGGTAACATGAATATTCGGACATTATTATATAGTCCATGAGATACATAGTATGTGATTTATGTGAAAAGTCACAGAAGATATAAATCATAAGTTCTTTGTAAACTCAGAATTTAGTTCGTAGTCGGTGATGAAATTGGGCGTTTCTTCTGCGAAGACTATAACATATCAATTAAGATAATTTGTCTTGATCATGGAAGTGGTGACTTCTAGTTGATATGTTGATATGTTTTAAGAGTTAAGACATATTGAACTGAACTGCTGTGAGATTAATTATTCTCCTAACGACTGTCAATTGAATAATAAATCTCACGACTTCTATTCACATGAACTCTTAATCCTGAGAGAATAATGGACTTGATCATGAAATGTAGGTTGCTTTGATATATCAGGAGTGAGATCTAAAGTAACGGTCAAAACCTCAGTATGTTGGGCAACCACATTTAGTGTATGGAATATATATTCTCAAGATGGAATTCATAGTCCCTTAGCGGAGATACAAAATATTCTCTTGAGATAAGTTTAATGGGTTTGTGTGAAAGTGCCTTTTTCTTCAACACAGTGGCCCAAGGATCCTGGGCCAAATAATTGTGGTTTAGTGGACTGGGCTTGGTTCACCGCAGTTAAGGAGCTGTTTAAGAACCAAGTGGTGCACAGGGCAGGCTTCCTACAATACAAATAAACTAACAAGCAAGAATATCTGCATTGAATGACAACAAAAAGCAGCAAAGAAATGCAAAGCAGTTAAGAAATAGAACGGAACAATGGTTAGGGATCCAAGATTAATGAGAGAAACTTTATTAATTTTCTAGGATTACGTTTACAGTATGCTCACTAAGACGTGATACAAGGTTTAAATAAGCTCAAAAATTACAGACTTTGATGGCTATTCAGGCCTCTAAGTCTTGCAAAGTTTGAATTCTTTTAAATCCGAGTATGTGCTATAGTGGCTATTTTCTGGGATACCGAGAGAATTTCCTCTGTTTTTCTTAAATTTTACAAAGTTCTAATGCCTCTGTTGTGATATTCTTCCTACTGAAAAATCCCCTTTTTCTTCAACATGGGTTTTCTCTTCCTTTTATAATGTGTCTCTAGGGCTCCAAGGTACTAATGATTTTTCTCTTTTGCCTCTCAGAGCTCGTGCTGTGACAGTTGCCCAGGGGCTAGTCCTTTCCTTCTTTCTTATAATTTCTTCCTTTTGGTGCGACCTAGCTGAAAGTCCCTAGCTGACTTTCCATTCCCAGATCCCCTCAGGCTACTGATCTTAGCTATTTGGCCCTTTTCACATTTTCAGCTTTTTTGGCTGCCCTCCATCCTTGTCATTTTTCCCAAATAGTTGGATTCTTTTACTGCTGGGTTGAAATTTCCCTTCCAGCCACTTCTACTTATGGTTTTCTCATTCTTGGTTCCTTGTGGTACAGCTCCTTTGTTCATGAATGTTTGCTTTATACTTTCTGATTCCTCACTGCATGACTGGGTGCTTAAGACCCGTTTGTCCTTCGTAGCCATTTTGATCTTATTTGGGTTGTGTTGTGCATCCCAGGGATCCCCAGGCTCTGGCAGTGTCCGGGATTCCGGCCCAGTTCTCCCTATTGGGCTTCTTTTGGCTTACTGATTTTGGCCGGCTAGGCCTTTCCTTTGCTTCATGGATTTTAAAGCCTTTTTCCTTCATGAGTCTTTGGATCCTAATTCTTTGAACTTCTTACCCTTTTCTTCTTTCTTTTCCTTTTCTCTTCATTACAGGAGCCCAGCTCTTTTATTTCTTTAGCTTTATTTCCCATGAAGTTAACCCAATGTGTTATTTCTTTAAGCCTTGGGCTGTGATTAATTTTGAACCTCAACATTTAACCACCCGAGCTCATGGGTTGCCTGAAGCCCACGCGTGAGTAGTTGAGTTTCTATAGGATCCTCCTGTCTTGATCCTTCTTCGAGTATCCTGATCTTTTATTTTCGGTCTTCGGTATCCTGCCCCCCCCCCTTTTTTTTTTCTTGTAACTTCTTTTTTATATGGGATGTGGCAGTTGAGTTATGGAATGAAAACTTCCTCCACCTACTTTTACGTTCCCCGTAACTTACATTAATAACTGCTAATAACTCTTCCCTTTTTAAATTAAATCTTTGGCAACTGGTGCGTCTTTCCACATATTGTCTTCTCCAACTGCTCTTTGTGTCTTTATTGTAGGCGCTTCACATAATCCCTTTATTTCTCTGAATCTTCCATTCCTGGTCTCTTTTCCTCTTTCTTTCAATCAGTCTGCCACTCTCTGTTCTTCTCTTTTTTCTTATTCTCTCAATTCCTCATACTTCCAACATACCCATTGCTTCGATGGCTTCCTCTTCTTCTCGAAAAAGAAGAGAGCGTACTCCCAGCCCTTTTGAAGGTGAGAGCTTCTCTAGTTCTGCACAAGGCGAGTCTCATGAGGTCACTGAGCGCCCCACTTTTCCCTTACGAAACCCCTGGTACACCCCTAGTCTGTTCTTCCCTCAAGTGTCCCATGGCGAGGCCCCTCCATCCACTCACGCCTGGGTATTCTCTGGGCAAGCAGGTTTCGTTAGTTCTGCTCAAGTCCCAGACCCTAGAGATATTTTTGATCTCCAGATCAGGCGAGGACTTCGAGAGGTAGTTCCCATCTTTTTCGATTTCGTCGCTGGGAAGATCCAAGGCTGGCCCATTTGGGTGGATAAGGAACTCTCTGACGAGGAGTTCGTGTGTCATTTGGAGCGCACTGGTATCCTGAAAGCAGTGGCGATATCCAGGAATCTTGAGGGTTTCAGAGATGCCAAGGGTCTCAGGCATCTGGTACGCCATTGGTGCCCCGCTCTGCACACCTTCCTCTTTTCTTTCGGCGAATTGACCATCATCTTAAAGGATGTGGTCAACAATTTCCTCCTTCTAGTGCTTAGGGATGAAAATCCCTTCGACATTAATCTCTCTGATGAGGACCTCAAGGTAGAGGAAAAGTTATTTACTCATTTTGGTGGGCGTATTGCTTTTCCTGGTGGGAAACCAGCCAAGATGGGTAGGTGGGTTATGAGCCTTTAGTGCGAGAAAGACAAAGAAGTTAGGTAGGCCGGGTTCCTCGCATTCTGGCTTAGCAAGTTTCTGTTCAGTGAGGTCCCTGGGTATGGGATCAAGTCTGCTCTTTTTCCATTGGTGATTAGGTTGGCCCGGGGTGCTCAATATCCCTTAGCCCCCATGTTCTTGGGTCATGTCTATTCTCAACTAGATCAACTTCATGGGGATGAAGCCGAGGGTGACTCTTGTCATGCGATCACTTCTTCTCTTCATTGCGCCATCCTCTAGGTATTTATGTGGGATCGTTCTTCGGTTACTTTAGCAAGGTGTAGAAATTTGAAGTTTGTAAAAGACAAGTTCTAGGGATCCCCTGATGTGGTTAAAGGTCTTTGTGGCAGTTCAATTGATAGCTACCCTATTATCTTCTATTGGCTCAGCCTGAAAGGTGGCAGTCTTAACTTGGTTAAGTTGTTTGACCAGGCAGGTCATTTGCATTGGCGTTCTCCCCAGGAGTTTGGCCCCAGTTTTGTTTGTGACTCTGTATTATCTCCCTTTCTTACTTCTACAGGAAACACTTTTGATTTGCATCGTGGTGATGAGGGTAGTTTAGCCTACCTAGCTTGTATTAGTCCCTCCTAGCTTCCTGTGCCCTCTTCAAGCGGCCCCAAGTATACTCATTACTCGGCACACCAAGTACTTCGGCAATTTGGTTTTGATCAAGATATTCCCCCGGTGTTCAAAGACATAGTACCATTTCTCCCCTCTTTGGAGCCCTTTTTGAGACTCCAGGCTTTCTCCTATTGGTCACGGAAGAGTCCTCAGTTCGTAGTGCCCAATTCCCAGAGAGGAGTTTTTGCTTCCAGTGGTTATGCTGGCTATTGGAGAAGAATGCAAAAATCCTTTGTTGACTATGTTGGTTCTAACGTAATTGGGAGAGTTCCCAACCCTGCCATTTCTTCTGCTACGACATCCAACAAGCGCTTGTCTTTACCCACTGCTGGTATTGTATCTACTGCTGTGAGTAGCAAAACAGGTTTTGCGGAGTGGCATGCTTCCAAGGGAGGTTGGGTGACTTATGCATAGGATTTCCCAGAAACTTGGTCAGGATGTGACCTTATTATTGGTGCTTCTACTGGGGTACCGATAAAGAGAGGGGCAGTAGAGGCCATAAGTGCTGGTACCTTCGTCAGTATGAGCAAAGAAAGAGCAATTAAGCAGGAAAAGTTGAAAGAAGCTGAAGTTGAAGGAAGTGCAGAGGGTATTGGCCTTGAAACGAAAAAGAGGAAGACTGGGAAATCCCAGAAACAGTTGGTGCTTTCTGAGGAAAAGGAAGTTGAGCAATCTTTGGCTATAAGGACCCGGGTGAAGACTAAGGTAGAGTCTTCTTTCTCCCAGGTTCCTGTGAGTTCGTCAGTCCATGGTTCTTTGGGACCCTCTGGACGTACCCGTAGTAAACAAAAGAGACTTGGAAACCCTGTAGAGAGAGGGAGAGAAGGGCAAGGCTTCTTTTCTTCTTCTCTCTTTATTGTTGCAGTTTGTTGTTATTTTCTTGAACTGATGAGTGATTATTTTCTTTGCAGTCCAAGCGTAAGTCAGACCCTAAGAAAGGCATAAGCCAATCATCTAGTGAAGATGTGGTATGGTTTTCCTTTATTCGTGCCTTCTGTCGTTCGCTTTCATCCACTTCTCCAGTGCTATTTACTTGTGATGCCTTTATGCTTGTTGTTTGTGTTGCTGTATCTTTTTTATTTTAGGAGGAAGTTCCTCCTCCCATGGCTGGTAGGACTTTAGAGGAAGAAATGGCTGCAGCTACATCCCAAGGTGTGGAAGATGAGGCCCCCAGTGGTGGCATTACTGAGGAGGCCAGTCATCCAATGCAGGGTGTCCAGGCTATCCAGGATCCTGAGACTTTCCATCTTCCTACGACCCAAGGTGTGGAAGAGGAGGCCCCCAGTGGTGGCATTACTGAGGAGGCTAGTCAGCCAATGCAGGGTGTCCAGGCTATCCAGGATCCTGAGACTTTCCAACTTCCTGCATCCCAAGGTCCCCAATCCGAGCAGACTCCTAGTCCCATCAGAACTGTATTACCTCAGACGGGGTTAAGTACAAAAACCTTGGGGGGCGCATCTCCATCCAGACAAACGGGTGAGCTTTATTCTTTTATAATAACGCTTAATCCTATTTCTTTTGTATCCCCTTTCTTTCTCCCCTTCTTAAGTTCTTTCTCTCTCTTCTTTTTCCTTTTCAGGCCAAGCCAGTGTGAGATTTGCCTCTGGTGCTGCTTCTTCTTTAGAATCAGAGGACTTTGAAGGTGGGTGTTGATCACCCTTACTGTGTTCCCTTTCCCTTCTTCCTTTTATGCCTCTTTCTTGTTTTTTTTTTTTTTTTTTTATGGCGAAGCCCCCTGTATCCTTAGCCTCCTTTAGCCGTTTTGCTGAGGCTTCCTCACCCTTTCTTCAACTTACTATGTGCTTTTTCTCAAAGTCTTCCAAGAAATCAGAGGAACAAGAGGAGGAGGCTCCGCCCCAAGAGGCCGATACTGGTTTCCCCTTTTTCACCCTTTTTTTTTCTTTTTCTTTTTTTGAACTAAGTCTGTCTCCTTTTTTTTTTTTTTTTTACAGGAGTTGATACAGGTGTTAGAGATTCTGAGCTTGCGATTCCTGAGGGGGCTGTGGGATCCGTTCAGGCTGCTAGCTTTCAAGCTGCCTAGAGGGTTGAAGGTTCCTTAGCACCAACAAGGGGTGATACATCAATGGGGGAGACTCTAGGAGTGGTTTCTTTAGATCCTGCTTCAAGGCTTCCTACCTTTTTGGCTCTCTTTGATCTTCTGGAGTTCAATGGCCTTCCTGCTAGCCACTTTCATCACTTCGGCCCCTCTTATGGTAGCTTCTTACTCTTTTCTGTGCTTATGGAAGGCCTGCCGCTGCTAGAAGGGTTGTTTAAGAGACATGGGGATTTTACCAGTGGTTTTAGAGGAGGTGTATTTTTGGGAAACATTCTAATGGAGCTACTGTGTGCCGTGTTGGTTTCCTTGAAAGATTCTTCGTTAGACTCCTTATCTGAAGAGAAACTCTTGGAGTGGAGGGGAGTGGTGCAGGACCTTTTAGAAGCCAAGTTCAACTTGTCCTACTTGCTGGAGTACTTGCGTTTATTGGCCCACGTGCTATTCTAGAGGCAAGCTTCCAAGAGCATTGATGCTAAGATTGCTGCTGCTGAGGAAGCTCTAACTCGTGCTCATAAGACTTTGCAAGATTTGAAGATTAAAAGGCAGAGGGTCCTCTCTTCTTCAGCTGTCCCTGCTGTTTCCTCAGATGGTTCTTTGTTGGCTAGCCTTATTTCTTAGCCTTTTCCCTCCCCTTTTCTTTTAGTTGGTTTGGATGTGTATAAACAATTTGGGGTTGTATAAGTTTCTATTTTTTTTGTTTGAACACTACTTCTGGTTGTTTTTTTTTTTTTTTTTTGCATAGATTTGTATTTGTGTTTTGAGACTGCTTCTAAGTGTTTGTGTTTCAGGATTGCTTCTAAGTGTTTGTGTTTCAAGATTTCTTCTACTTTTCCTTATGTGGATCTGTTTTTTTTTTTTTTTTTTTTTTACATTGTCTTTCTTTCTTTTGTACCGAGTCCTGGGCCATGGTCCCTACAAGTTTTGCTGTAGGTTCTGGGCCAGGTACCCATTGTGGTTGTTTTTTGCTAAGTACTGAACTGAGTACACTGGGTGGTTTCTTTTCTTTCCCCCTCTTTTTTTTTTGTCTTAGTTCATGAACTCAGCAAGTTTTTTTTTTTGTCAAGTACTGGGCTAGGTATCCCGAGCATTTGCCCGGGATCCTAGATCATGTATTTGAAACTTAACTGTTTGAAACTAATTGTGGGGTGGGTCCTAGGTCATGTATCAGACATTCTATTTTTGCCCAGGTATCCTCCCTTAATTCTGCCCATGCTTGGACTTTGCAGTATTTAGGATTTAATAACTGAGGAGAAAAGATTCTATTAAAAGACAATTACCATTCAAGGAACACAGCAAATTCAACAAAGATAGTAAGGATCACAGAGTGTCTTTCTACCATGGGTTCCAAAACAAAATTACTTAAGCGATAATTCATAAAAAAAAAAAGGAGAATGTTGGAAAACACTTAGCAGGTTGGAGAGTTGGCAAAAAAAGGATCTCAGCACACTGAGACCTCTCCACTCCTATGCGTAGTACTGTTTCAACCACTTCCCACTTATGGGCTCTGTCAAGATTGTCCCATCTTCCTTTGTAAGGTAGTAATACCCACTATCATGGGCTTCTCTGATAATGTAGGGCCCCTCCCACTTTAGGGCAAATTTGGAGGGTCCTGGTAGGTTCCTCCTTACATGCTCTGCTGTCCTTAGTACCAGCTGCCCTTTAGTGAAAGCTCTTGGGCGTACTGCTTGTGCATATGCTCTAGTCATTCTTTGTTGGTACCTCTGGCTTCTTCTTTTGGCTAATTCTCTTTCTTCCTCTACTCCTTCAAGGTCTGCTAATCTCCTTTCGTTGTTTGTGTCCTCGGTGTCCTTCTGGCTTTCTTCAAGTACTACTCTTGGTGTAGGAACAACCAATTCCACTGGGCTGATAGCTTCTGTTCCATAGACTAGGGAGAATGGTGAGAATCCCGTGGCTGTCTTCACAGAGCTCTTGCATGCCCAAAGTACATCCACCAAGTGGTCACTCCACTTTCCTCCATACTCATGCTTCATCTTTTTAAGGATTTTTAGCATCATCCTATTAGTGGCCTCAGCTTGGCCATTTCCTTGTGGGTAGTATGGTGTAGACCTTCCATGCTTGATGTAATATGCCCTAGTCAATCCCTTCATGTCTTTGTTTATGAAAGGGGTTCCGTTGTCACTGATCAACCTCCTAGGGATCCCAAACCTTGTAATGATATGTTCTCTAATGAAGTTTGCTACAGCTGCTTCAGTGGCCTTTTTCAAAGGGATAGCCTCTACCCATTTTGTAAAGTACTCAGTGGCTGCTAAGATCCATATGTAACCATTGGATGGGGGGTTTATAGGCCCTATGAGATCAAGTCCCCAAGTGTGGAAAGGCCATGGTGTTGTCATATCTTGCAACACATTTGGGTGAGTATGGATTGCTTCTCCAAGGATTTAACAAGCGTGGCAGGTTCTGACTAGCTCCTCAGAGTCGCTTTTCATTGTTGGCCAGTAGTACCCCAACAATAGTAACTGTTTATAGAGCCTTCTTTTTCCTGGGTGACTTCCACAATCACTGGAATGGACCTCCTTGACTACTTCCCTAGCTTCCTTTGGCCCTAGGCATCTTAGGGGATCCCCACTGTACCCTTTCTTGAATAGGATCCCATTCTGCAAGAAGTACCTGACCGCAATTTTCTTGAGCTGGTGGGTTGGCGTCCTGTCAGTTGGTAGGATCCCTTGAGCCAAGTATTCCATAAAGGGAGTCCTCCAATCTTCTGTAACAAATACAGTGTAGCTCTCTTCCTTGTATATCGAGAACTGACATTCTTGACATTTTTCCTGTATAGTTGTTGCCTCTTTGTTCGTATTAGGCCAGTAGTATCCCATGCGTTGCATTCTTCTATATAGGCTGATCTTTTCTGCAATCCCGCAGACTTGGGTATGTAGCTTTTCTAATCTCAGCTTTCCTTCCTTTTCGTTGATACACCTGGACAGGATCCCTCCAGGCAGCCTCTTGTATAGTTCCCCTTCTATTAGAGTGTATTCCCTCACCTCTTTGATACTTCCCCCGGGTCCTGCCTCTTTCATTTTTTCTTTGACTTCGCTCCTCCAATCCTACTGCCTAGACTCTCCAGGGGACGCCTTCTAGAGGATTTTGATGATAGAATGTTCCTGCTTTCCTATCCTTATCAGTGTGTCCCTTCCTTCAAATGGTACTTGGGATCCCAAGGCAGCGAGTGCGTCAGCAAACCTGTTTTCACTCCTCTGGGTGTACTCTATGCTAAAGGTCTGGAATTCCTGCTCCAGCCTTTGTGCCCAGGTCCTGTAGGTTGCTAAACTTTGTTCTCTTAGTGCGAAGTCACCTTTCACCTGGGAAACTACAAGATTGGAGTCTCCCAATATTCTCATGTGTTTCACTCCTATACTGAGTGCTACAGTTAACTCGGTCAAGTATGCCTCATATTCAGCTGCATTATTAGAACAGGAGAACCCAAGTTTAAAAGATAAAGGTATGGTATCCCCATCCTCACAGCTTAGTACAACTCCCACTCCATTTGAGGTTGTTGTAGCTGACCCGTCAAATCTTATTGTCCATTTCTTTCCTGGGACATCTGCTACTACTACCTCACCTGGGATCTCTTCACTTAGTGAACTTTATTCTTCTCCTGGGAATTGTGCTAATAGATCTGCTATGACTTGACTCTTGACAGCCTTGGGGGTCTTGAGGCCTATGTCATATTGAGAGAGCAAAACCAGCCACTGTGCTATTCTTCCTGTTAGGAGGGGCTGATGTAGGAATGCTTTTATGGGGTGAGACTTAGTTAACAAAAGGATCTGGTGAGCTGAGAAATACCTCTTCAGTCTCTAGGATGCGTAAATAACCACTATGCAGGCTTTTTCTATCCTGGGGTACCTGGTCTCAGTATCCTTGAGTGTCCTGCTTACATAGTAGATAGGCTGCTCATTCCCATCATCATCCTCCTGTGCCAGCAGGGCTCCTATTACTTGGGAATTTGATGCTAAGTACAGCAACAGGGGTCGCCCACGTAGTTATGCTTGGAGAGTGGGCAAATGATTCATGATCTGCTGAATCCTTTGGAAGGCTTCCTGTTGCTCTGTTCCCCATGTGAACTCAGCTCCTTTCTTTAACAGTTTGGATAAGCCACTTGTGACTGAAGCTAGCCCTGACACAAATCTCCTAATGTAGGAGACCCTTCTCAGGAAGCTTTTGAGCTCCCTTACTGTTGTCAGTCTTTTCATTGTGGAAATGGTTGTGGCTTTGGCTAGATCTACACTTATGCCTCTGTGATGTACCAAGAACCCAAGGAACTTTCCAGCAGACACCCCTCAGGCACATTTCATGGGGTTCATGCGTAGTTTGTATTCTCTGCATCTTTTGAAAACTTGTTGAAGTACCTGAAGGTGTCCTGTCTTGGTTTTTGATTTGACCACAATGTCATCCACATAGTCTTCCATCTCCTTGTGCATCATGTCGTGGAAGATGGCTGTCATGGTTCGTTGGTAAGTGGCCCCTGCATTTTTGAGGCCAAAGGCATCACAGTGTAATAAAAATTTCCAATTGGGGTTCTGAATGCTGTCTTCTCCGCATCTTTGGCAGCCATGCGAATCTGGTTGTACCCACTATACCCATCCATGAATGAAAACATAGAACTTCCCGCAGCTGAATCCACAAGGAGGTCAATATTAGGCAAGGGAAACTCATCTTTTGGACATGCCTTGTTCAGGTTGCGAAAGTCCACACAGCAACGGATCTGGCCGTTCTTTTTCTTTACAGGTACTACGTTGGAAAGCCATTTGGGATGTTGAATGGGCTTGATAAAACCAGCTGCTAGCAGCTTCTTGACCTCTTGAGTTATCTGAGCTTCTACATCAGTGTGAAAGACCCTGGCTGGTTGGATTACTGGTTTGACCCTTGGGTCCACGTTGAGAGCATAGACCACCAGCCCAGGATCCAGACCAGGCATCTCATCGTAGGTCCATGCGAACACCTCCATGTATTCCTTGAGCAAGGTCACCAATTGCTCCTTTTCTTGTACTGTCAATTGACTACTAATGAAAACAGGCTTCTGGGATCCCAGCTCAGCCCCCAAGTTTATTTCCTTTAATTCTTCCACAGTCTGAATTTGTGTTTCTTTAGCCGGTTCCTCTAGGACTTCCTTTTGAGCTACCATACATTCCGGTGGTCCGGAACCCTCTTGCATGATGCACTCAAGCCCCGTGCACCTTCATAAGCTGTAAATCAACCTTCCTCCGGGTTCCCGTACTACTACACATTCTTGGGATCCTGAGGTGCTGGGCTCCCTTTTTTGTCTCTTTCTCTTCAGAAGGTCTCTTAAGTCGCAGGTACCCCCTCCTTCTTCCTCTTCCAGGACAGGTGTTCCTGGGTCCTTGGCATGGGACTCTCATTATCTGGTTCTAGCTCATCATAGAACATTGTTTCCACAAAATTTACTTCTCCTTGGCTTAACGGGTTATGGTTGGCAGGGATCCTTACGGGCCTCCCATTCAACCTCCCTTTAACACATTGATGGTACGTGAATGGTATAAGGCAGTGCTTATGGAGCCATGGGCATCCCAACAGCACATGGTAGGACACCTCCGAGTTGATTACATGAAATCTGGTTAGGGCTACTATTGGCCCCACTCTTAGGGCTAGCTGTACATATCCCTCGGTTGATTCTGCTGATCCTCCGAATCTGGTTATCTCCATGGGAGCCCCCAGGATCCTCCTGCCAGCTAGGCCCACGGCTTCCAGGGTACTCAAGGCTATGAGGTTGAGCAATGCCCCTGTGTCTACCAATGCTCTTCTAATTTAGACACCGTTTATGGTGGCCATTAAATAAAGGGGTCTATGGTGATCTGGATGCTCAACCTCCATGTCCTCATCAGTGAAGGTTATGGCATTGGTTGTCTCCAAGAAAGCTCGACTAGCATGTGATTCTACTGTAAAACATTCCATTCCCGAATCTACTGCTATGCTTATGAGAGACTCTACGGCCACCCTTCTTGCTTTTGGTCCAAATCCCAACTAGTTGAACAGTGACCTGAACTTGGGATTCTTCTTGAGGGTCCTGACTATGCTCGGGTGGAAGGATCCTTCAGGTTCTTTTGCTTCTGCTGGATTCCCATGGATCACTACAGCCACCACCCCCCTTCCCTTTGTGGTTGGGCTGTTGGTTTCTTTACACTTCTGGCTCCTTCTGAGTGAGTTCCAGGGTTCCTTCTCTTAGCTTCTTGTGAAAGAGTCTGCAGAGGGTCCAGCAATCCTTGGTGGAATGCTTGACATAATTATGAATCCTACAAAACAAGGGATTCTTCCTTTCTTCCTCCATTGGTGGCCTGGACACGGTGAATGGTCTAACCACTCCATCCCCAATCCATTTGTCCAGGACATGGTTTAATTCTTCTGCAGTACATGGGATCGCCGGTGGTTCTTCGAACACCTTTCCATTGGGCCACTTCCTTTTCTCTCCCACTGATGCTGTCATGGCTTGGGATGCTGTCATGGCTTGGGATGCTGGCATCCTTTTTGTCCTTATAGTTTGTGCTGTCCTTCTAGTTCTCTGTAGCAGGTCAGCGAACTGCGTGATGCATAGGTTTTCGAGGTTGAGTCTGTAATTGAAAAGCATGTTGGATATGCAGGTTTCTATGAGTTCATTTTCTTCATAGTCCCCATAGCAATCTAGAGACACATCTTCAAACCTTTTGATGAACTGGACGGGATCCTCTCCGGGCCTCTGTCTTATCATTTGAAGGCTTTGGAAAGTGACCTTGTCCTCACCAGGGTAATATTTTGCACAAAATCTCTCCATCATCTCGTCCCAGGTTTTAATGGACCCAGGTCTTAGTGTGGTGTACCAAGTGTATGCTTTGTCCACTAAGGATTTAGCAAACTCTCTTAGACACAGCTCTCGGTCTCCTACGTAGGGGCCCATGGTGTGAACGAACCTACTCACGTGTTCCACAGCGCTTCCATTTCTTCCATCGAAAGGATGGAATTTTGGGGGTTCGTATCCGTTGGGGTATGGCTTACCAAGGAGTTCTGGTGGGAATAGGGGATCCCAAGAAAATTGCTTGGGGATCCTCGAAAGTTTTTCCCTTTCTTGCTCCTAGAAGGCACTAACATCTGCCAACGTCAGGTACTGGGGGTTGGTTCCCCCTCCCAGTGCTGACCCTCCTTCTGGCTAGGTCCTATCTTGGTTGCCCACAAGGGGGGTGTTGTCCCTGACCTCTTGCGTCTTGCCTTCTTTGAGGAGGCGAACCTCTTGCTGCAAATCCTTCAACATTGTAGTCATTCGAGCCACGGGGTCCGGCTCCTGCCTTGCATTCCTTTCCTCTAACACGACCTCCTATTCTGTTAGGGGCACCTTGCCTCTTTGTCTGGAGGCCACCTCATTTTCTCCCACGGGCTCAGAGGCCGCGAGTGGCATATTAGCACCTTTGCTGTTCCTTGGTCTTGGAGGCATGCTCTGCGAAGGGATTGTTTCTTCCCTTTTCTTTACCCAATCCCCAGCGAGTCGCTAAAATGTGAGAGTGCCTTTTTCTTCAGCACAGTGGCCCAAGGATCCAGGGCCAAATAATTGTGGTTTGGTGGACTGGGCTTGGTTCACCGCAACTAAGGAGCTGTTTAAGAACCAAGTGGTGCACAGGGTAGGCTTCCTACAATACAAATAAACTAACAAGCAAGAATATCTGCATTGAATGACAACAAAAAGCAGCAAAGAAATGCAAAGCAGTTGGAACAATGGTTAGGGATCCAAGATTAATGAGAGAAACTTTATTAATTTTCTTGGATTACGTTTACAGTGTGCTCACTAAGACGTGATACAAGGTTTAAATAAGCTCAAAAATTACAGACTTTGATGGCTATTCAAGCCTCTAAGTCTTGCAAAGTTTGAATCCTTTTAAATCAGAGTATGTGCTATAGTGGCTATTTGCTGGGATACCGAGAGACATTCCTCTATTTTTCTTAAATTTTACAGAGTTCTAATGCCTCTGTTGTGATATTCTTCCTACTGAAAAATCCCCTTTTTCTTCAACATGGGTTTTCTCTTCCTTTTATAATGTGTCTCTAGGGCTCCAAGGTACTAGTGATTTCTCTCTTTTTCCCCTCAGAGCTCGTGCTGTGACAGTTGCCCAGGGGCTGGTCCTTTCCTTCTTTCTCATAATTTCTTCCTTTTGGTGCGACCAAGCTGAAAGTCCCTAGCTAACTTTCCATTCCCAGATCCCCTCAGGCTGCTGATCTTAGCTATTTGGCCCTTTTCACCTTTTCAGCTTTTTTGGCTGCCCTCCATCCTTGTCATTTTTCCCAAATAATTGGAATCTTTTACTGCTAGGTTGAAAGTTCCCTTCCAGCCACTTCTACTTATGGTTTTCTCATTCTTGGTTCCTTGTGGTACAGCTCCTTTGTTCATGAATGTTTGCTTTATACTTTCTAATTCCTCACTGCATGACTGGGTGCTTGAGACCCGTTTGTCCTTCGTAGCCGTTTTGATCTTATTTGGGCTGTGTTGTGCGTCCCAGGGATCACCGGTTCTGGCAGTCTCTGGGATTCTGGCCTAGTTCTCCCTATTGGGCTTCTTTTGGCTTACTGATTTTGGCTAGCTGGGCCTTTCCATTGCTTTATGGATTTTAAAGCCCTTTTTCCTTCATGAGTCTTTGGATCCCAATTCTTTGGACCTCTCACCCTTTTCTTCTTTCTTTTCCCTTTCTCTTCATTACGGGAGCCCAGCTCTTTTACTTCTTTAGCTTTATTTCCCATGAAGTTAACCCAATGTGTTATTTTGTTTGGGCCTTGGGCTGTGATTAATTTTGAACCTCAACAGTTTGTTATTCAGAGAGTTAGGCCTAACCACTTTAGTAAGACTAAAGTATATATTTATGGAATTGGATTTCAT
Organism: Notholithocarpus densiflorus; assembly: GCA_030021035.2. Classification (NCBI taxonomy): domain Eukaryota; kingdom Viridiplantae; phylum Streptophyta; class Magnoliopsida; order Fagales; family Fagaceae; genus Notholithocarpus; species Notholithocarpus densiflorus. The sequence goes on along the minus strand of JARYZH020000019.1, from coordinate 245,349 downwards.
AAATATATGGTGAATAACATAAAGGATTAAACCGGGTACTCAAGAATTAAGATGTAGTAATCTACAAAGTGGCGATCTACATTAATGACTTTGTATTACTATGAATATTTTATGAAGGGGTTACATGTACAATAAAGTCTTGGGATATAATTTTATTAATGAGGCCTAGAGTGCAATTATATTTATATAGTGGTATTAAATATAATTAATGGTAACTTTGGACTTGTCAAGGGTTGACAGAAAAGCCTAAGGCCTTTTAGAGCTAGTGTCTTATTTGTTCCCTTTTGGTCCCACTCCAAGCCATACACTAAAGCCCAATTGGAAAGGCCTAAAAGGCTGACCCAATTAGATAATCAGTTATATAGAGAGAAACATACATAATTTGAGCATTAACATAAATTGGTAAGTATATGAGTGTGAGAAACTCTTTCATTCTCTCTAGAACATACACATATAACTGATTGAGAGACCACACCCACATCAAGTGGAATTGGAGTGAAAATTGAAAGTGTTCCCAAGTGCTTCTGATCTTCGGTTTTAAATTTCACCACTTCAAGGTACACTATCTTGTTCTTAAATTCTGAAACTTACATAGCACATGTTATCTATTGCGAATAAAGTAGATCCGTTAATTTTTCGCTGCGTACATGCATATTTCCATCACTCTTAATCCTGAGAGAATAATGAACATGATCATGAAGTGTAGGTTGCTTTAATATATCAAGAGTGAGATCTAAAGTCACGATCAAAATCTCAGTATGTCGGGCAGTCTGGTTATTCAGAGTGTTAGGCCTAACCACTTTAGTGAGGAGTTACTTAAAAGGATTAAACTGGGTACTCAAGGATTAAGATGTAGTAATCTTCAAAGTGGCAGTCAACATTCTTGACTTTGTATTACTACGAATATTTTAATGAAGGGTTTGCATGTATAATAAAGTGTTTGGATATAATTTATTAATAAGACCTAGACTACAATTATATTTATATAGTAGTATTAAATATAATTAATGGTAACTTTGGACTTGTCAAGAGTTGATAGAAAAGCCAGAGGCCCATTGGAGCTAGAATCTTATTTGTTCCATTTTGATCCCACTCCAAGCCACATACTAAAGCCCAATTGGAATGGCCCAAAAGGCTAGCCCAATTAGATAATCAGTTATATATAAGGAGAGAAACATACCGAATTTCATAAGGTTTTATAAGGAATGAAATGGTGTGTATGTGAGTGTAAGCCACTCTCTTATTCTCCCTTGAACACATACATGTAAATTAATTGAGAGACCACACATCTTGGGCGGAAGTGAAATTGGAGTGAAGATTAAAAGTGTTCCCAAGTGCTTTTAATCTTTGGTTTTGAATTTCACCGCACCAATGTACGCTTTCTTGTTTTTAAATTCTGAAACTTACATAGTACATGTTATCAACTGCGAATGAAGTAGATCCGTTAATCCTTTGACAAAACCTTATGAAATTGGTTAATCCTTTGACAAAATGCACTTTACTTGTAATTGGGTAGATCTAGGATGTGTTTAGTACTTCAAGGAATAAGAGTTCAAGTCTAGTATTGAAGCCATGCAAGTCTGTCCAAGAAACAAGTGAAGAAGTGTTGTTCATTAAAGATCGACAGATAGCTCGACAGATAATATTTATCGAGGTTTAATACTGATGCTCGACAACTGCTTGACAAAAACAGTATCTATCGAGAATTACGAAATTCAGATTTCCAGATCTGTTTTCATGCATATCCAAGTGTATTTGTGTAGGGTTTCTTTTCTCACAACCCTAGACATATATAAGGATTATTTTAAGGGCCGTCAAAGGTGATGCAAAGGTTGTTGCAATTGTTGTTGCACGCATATTGTGACTAGAGACAAAATTGTCCTAGTTCATCATATTCTTTGTAGAAGCTGCTACGTCTTTGCGCCAAGGGTTTTGTAACCAAGGAGCTTCTTGATCTTCATCGTTTGGATGAACTGAAGAACTTTGCAACCAACATCTTTCTCAAGTTGGTGTGTTAGTCACGTACTTAAATCCGTGCATCGATGGTTAGTCACGTACTTAGAGCCGTGCATTGAAAGGAGAGATTGTCACTACATTGCAAGTCTAATTAGGTATTGGGTAAGGGTTCAACTGTAGGTTGGTATTAGGTACTGGGATTCCTTTTAGGTTCCGTTTGTTTTGACTTCAAACTAAATTCCGAAATGCTTTTCCGTAAAATAGGCTGTTTGGTTGGTCCAGAAAATTGGGTCAAACTGAAAATATTTTCAGTGTTGATCGTAAAATAAGCGATGTGGGGCGGAAAACCATTTCAGTTCTCATTTTCACTTCAAACATTTTCCTTCTAAGCTCTCTCACACGCACTCGACGCAGCAAGAGCTCTCCAAGCTCCGATCCACACACCAAGCTCCACCATCTCCCTCACGCCAAACGCTCAAGCCCATCTCCCTCACGCAGCCGATCCTCTCCACGCACGGTGAGTTTCCCTTTTCCATTTCTCAGTCCGATCCCCAAAATTTCTCAGTCCGATTCACCCTCATTTCTCAGTCCGATCCACCTTCTCATCACTTCATTTCTCAGTCCGATCCACTCTCTCAATTCATTTCTCAGTCCGACCCACACAGCTCCGATCCACATAGCTCCAATCCACACACCAAAAATTACAGAGAATGAAAAAGCCGACCCACCCTCAAACCCATAAACAACCCAACCTTCATCCCTCCCTCATCTCTTTTTGAAACCCAACCTTCCACCGTTGGCAACCAAACCCAGTGCCATTTATTCCTCTTTTTGTCCCTTTTTATTTTCCCCTTATTTAGCTTCTTTTTTATTTTTTTTATTATTATTATTATTATTATTATTATTATTATTATTATTATTATTACTTTTTTTTGGGCTATGACTGAAATTTCCCCATTTTTATTTGGTTGATAATGAGTATTGGGTGTAGCTGATGTTGAGTGGGTTGCAAAAATTTGATGTGAGTACCGTGGGTTTGGGTACAAATTTGATGTAAAAATAGTTGTTGTGGTGAGAGTTGGTTATTAGGTACAAATTTGATGTGGCTATTGTTGTTATATCTGGTTGAAGTGGTAATTTTGGTCATAATGTTTGTAATGTGGCCTGATTCTACTGTACCCACTTGTTGATTTTCTGCTATTCATGAGTTGGTTGTCAGAAATTAGCAGTAGGATTAGAGATCTGTTGGTTTTTTTTAGGAAAAGATAATGAATTGAAAGAAGGGTTTTTTCTAATGGGAAAGAAAATGTGAGGAGGGAGCTCTGTAACATAAGTAAAGACATCATTTTGAGTGTGGTGTGTGTTGCTATTGCCCCATCTTTGTGTGTTGTGTTTTCCTTTTTGTCAATCTTGTGCAAAGTCTTTACCTATAATTTGTTATTACTGTGACATTTTCCTTGTATTATATCTGGTTGTGATGGTATTATATTGTGTACGTTGTTGATGTTACAATTATACAGAAATATATGTGCATAAAAATTTTGGTACTCGTTATCAATGTGGTTTGGATGTTTTATGTTTGTGGCTGTTTTTATTTACTGTGTAATCAATAGCATGCTTGTTTACATACTTCTTAGACCACAGTGTTTGTGACTTTTTAGATGAAGAAAAAAACCAAAGAATTCTTGCCTCAGTTGCATCTGTCCTCCTTGTGGGGGGTTGCACTGTTAAGGAAATTGCGGCGTAGACGTAGACGACTGCCTAGGGCGCCTTATGTTAATCATGCAGCCGAGAGAGAGGAATACATAAATAGTATTCTGCATGGAAGTGAGGGACATTGTGTGAATCAAATTAGGATGAAGCCTATAGCTTTCCACCACTTATGTCACATCCTCACTGAGGGGGAGCTCGTACGCCCGACTATTCACATGTCTGTTACGGAGCAAGTGTTTATTTTCTTACACATTATTGATCATAATGTGAGGTTTCGTGTAATGGGTAGTCAGATCTATAGATCAACTGAGACTGTTCATAGATACTTCAAGGTCGTCCTTAGGGGGGTCTTGAAATTATATAGAGCTCTAATAAGATTGCGTAGTGAAGATATACCCCTAGAGATAAGGAATAGCAGAAGGTTCTACCCATATTTTAAGGTAAATATTGCGACTTGTGTATTTTTGTAAATTGTGAAGATTTGTGTAATTTTAAACCATTATGTCTGTCGAAAATTAGGATTGTGTTGGAGCAATTGATGGTACACATGTTCGTGCATCTGTGCCACTTGAAATACAAGGAAGATTTCGTGGTCGCAAAGATGGAACTACGCAAAATGTGTTAGCTGCCATTAGTTTTGACTTAAAGTTCACTTATGTATTGGCTGGATGGGAAGGCAGTGCACATGATTCACGTGTGTTAAATGATGCATTTGCTAGGCCAGGGGGATTTTCAATTCCCGAAGGTATTATACGATTACTTCACCTTTTAGGTTTATTAGTTTAATAAATATTGTGCATTTTCCTAAGCATAGTAGTGATTTGGTTTTATTTTTGAATATATGTAGGTAAATATTATCTTGGTGATGTTGGGTATGGTAATAAAAATGGAATATTGTCACCTTATCGGAGTGTGCGATATCACTTGAAAGAGTTTAATGATCATCCTCCTGAGAATGAGCAAGAATTGTTCAACCTCCGACACTCTTCATTGAGAACTACCATTGAGCGAGGGTTTGGAGTGTTGAAGAAACATTTTCGAGTGTTGGATGCAAAACCATTTTGGTCTTTTGAAACCCAAGTGAAAGTGGTGTTAGCATATTGTGTGGTTCATAATCACATTATGGGGGTTGAACCAAATGACCATATTATGGAAGATGCAATGAACCAAGTAGAGTCTAGTGACCCCCAACAAGAAACACAATCACGTCGGGAGTCCATTGAAGACAATGGACTGTGGAATGCTAAGAGAGATGAGATATGCCAAGCTATGTGGTCTGATTATACTAGGAATGGAGAGTAGTACTTTATTTAGATTTCTATGATTGTAATATGTGTTTTTTCTTATTCTTTTTTTTTAAAGACAATGTATTTACTATAGACTTCTGGTGGTGTAATGAAAAAGTATTTTCAGCATTACATTGTTATTTGATGGTATTACATTGTTATTTCCAGTGTTAGCATGTTTCATTCTGTTATGCACATCTATAAGCGTGGTTGTATGTGTGTTTGATTTGTTGTTCATATTCCGAGCGTAATTACTAAATGCTACTCTCATTTTTAAATGCTACTCTCACTATACAATTTTCATATGTAGTAATGTCAAAGGGCAAAGAGAAGGTGAGCAGCAGCAAGCAGTTCAGGTGGTTGCCGCCCATGCACTCAACGATGCTTAGGATACTTGCGCAGGAGGCTGCAAAGGGCAATAAGTCGTCCAGCACTTTCAAGGCAGGCTCCTTTGCACTTGTAGCGAAGGAGATAACTACCCAATTTGGGGTTGAGTGCCACCCCTCGTATGTTGAAAATCAGATGCGGACTCTAAGGACCATGTGGTCCACTATTCAGACTATTAGAAAGAAGAATGGTTTTGGTTGGGATGATAACCTAAAAATGATAACATGCGACGCAAAGACATACCAAGAAGTCATGGTATGGCTTCCAACTATATTTTCTTAATATAAATGATAATATATGTTTTTGCCTTTTATAATCTATGAATTGAGAACAAGACAAGGCTGCTCAAGTACCCTTTTTATATGAAATTTATAGTATCATTCTTTTTAGGATTCCATTACTTTTATAAGGTTTTTCAAATATAACTTTCATGTGCGGATCTATTGTAAAATCTGGTCTTAGCATTTGTACATTGTATTTTCTGTTACCATTATGCCTGTCAAAATCATGGGTTATGTCTCCTGTTCCCTAACAGCTTTTTTTGTTTATCATTGACCTAAATCATTTAATGGCATCTATATTGAATTGAATATTGAATTTATGAGTGAAGTGATTATTGCATTGTTATTATACGTTCCTTTCTCCCTTACAGGCGCATCGAAAGCATGCGAAGTATCTAAACAAAAAAATTGAAATGTATAATGAATTAGCTATTGTTGTGGGGAAGGACACTGCCATGAGTGGCTTTTCTAAGTCCTATGTGGATATTGAGAATGAGCCAAACAATGGGGACAGTGCTGAGTTTGTTGCAGAAAATGTGGAGGAAGGTGTGGTTGAGAAAGGGAAGAATGCAGTCGAGTCATCCACCACTGGGTCGGGAATTTCCAAGTCCCGCAAAAGAGGGCATGCACCTTCTAATGCTGATGATAGTGTGCTGACTGATCTATCTGATCAGCTGAAGGAAATAGCTGTGGCTCTGAAAGAAATCAACCGGCTCTTTACAATGAGGTCATGGCTATGATGGCAGATGAGTATGGCAAAGACATGCTCGCAACTGCGTTTGACCATCTTTGTGAAAATGAGAAGGCAGCACGGGGATTTCTAGCCAAGAATGCTAGGCTGAGAAAGCTGTGGTTGGATGGTTTTTTGTTCTCACAACTTTGACTTGTCTGTTTCATGTTGACTGTGACGGTAGCTTTAGGAATTAACTTTTGTTATAGTACTAGTATTAACCTACCATTATATTATATATGTAGTCTTTTGTATTATTGGGACAATACAATTGCCCAAATTATGTATTTGTACTATTCAGATACCACGAGTAGGTATCATTTTTGTACACCATAGAGGTGTAATGCCAATGGTGAACGATTGATGTGGCTATTTTTATTTGAATATTATAAATATATTCAAATGATTATTTTTGATGTTGAAGTGGATGATTATTTTTGTACTATTACAGATATGTCTAGGCAATGCAGGTGCTTGAATTTGGATGATTATTTTTTATGTTGAAGTGGATGATTAGTTTTGTATTGTTACAGGTTTGTCTAGGTAATGCAGGTGCTTGAATTTGTAAGGCATTTCATATTTTCCGTAAAATGATCCACAAACCAAACATGGGAATTGATTTTTCGTAAAAAACGAATTCCATTTTTCGTAAAATGTTTGACCGAACCAAACATAGGAATTGATTTTCCGTAAAACGGAACGCATTTTCCGTAAAATGTTTGAACGAACCAAACACCGGAATTGATTTTCCATAAAACAAATTCTGAGGCAGCCAAACAGCCTGAATACATTTTTCTTTCCCGAAAATAGCATTTTTGGAAAATATTTATTTTCCAGAAAATATTTTATGACCCAAACGGAGCCTTAGTTGTAATCGCTTGTTTTGATAATAGTGGATTCTCAGGAGTGGTGACCTTAAATTCACCCAATTGGGTTTTGCCTCAGTGATTCTCCCCATTTGTAAACAAATCACCCGTGTCAAATTTAATTTCCGCTGCATTTAGTTATTTGGTGATTTGTTTGTGCTACCACGCTTATTACATGTAATTGAATCTAATTAATTAACTTAGCTAATTAATTGATTAATTTACCAAAGAGGTCAATACATTCTTGGCCTATCAATCGGGAGACAGCCTGTCAAGGTGGGCCCGAATTGAAGTGACCCTCCTCAAGTCCACCACAACCCCTCGAGCAATGAGATCATACTCCACAGCCCGGCGCTGAAAAGATATGACAGTTTGCCAAGATTCAAAAATTACAGTTTGCGAAAGATTATGGTATAGTTTGCAAGATGATAGTTTGCAAGGTTTAGATATGGCACAGTTTGCAAGACACAGATATGGCAGTTTATAGGGTAATAGTTTGCATGATATGGGTATGAATGCAGTTAGCCAAAAAATGGTACATAGTCCTAACCTAGATGGCATGTGGATATATGACTATAAGGATGAGAATGCATGAGCTACAAGAGAAAATGGAGAGAAACTAACCTTGAGGAGCTTCCAAGGCCTCACTAGCTGGCGCAGTGTCCCTCAACTGAGATTGTCCAAGGACGAGTAGAAGTAAGCCAAGCATACCGACCCCTAGTTGGCAATCCGAGCCCTCTCAAAGTCCTGGAAAAGGGCCAACCACCTCAAGGACACTGTCTGCCCACCATTGGCGAATAGGTACGCCCCCAACAGGTACAACAGAAAGACCCTAGCCATCCGGATGCACTCCTCGGCCGTCCCCTGTGGACGATGCATGAAGTCCTCCTTAAGATCAGTATAGGGAATCGTCTCAGTAGCATACCTCCTCCCTAATAGGTTCGCACCTAGTCGAATGCCCGACTCGTCCTCTAAACTAATCGGGGCCCTATCAAACTGCAAGCCAGTCATTCTGTGGAAGTCGTGGGGAGTGATAGTCATCTCTCGGTCAGTAATGTGGCAAGTGTGGGTAGTGTCCCACCACCTCTCGGCTAGGGTTTGCGCCAAGACAGCACTGGCAGACCTTTCAGGCATCAAACAGATAACTAGCTCAAAACCCGCGGCACAGATATGGCCTCGAGTCTCCTCGGTAAGGATGTTGTACCACACTAAGACCTGGCTAGTACTTCCCCTACCAGAATATAGGGCTAAAACCTACAAAAAGAGAATGGGATTAAATTCATGATTAAGTGCAAAGAATGGTGGGGAAGTGATATTGGATTCACAATAGGATGAAATATGACATGGGATAAGTATTTGAGTGTAAAAATGGTGAAGGATGATGCTAAAATTGCAAAAAGATGAAAAACATGTGAAAAATGAGCAATAATGCCTAAACTAGGGTTTCTGCCTGGCACCATGCATACGCAGGAAAGATCCTACGTACGCAGAATTCTGCACGTGTACGCAGGATAGAACCTACGAGTGCATAAACTGAAGAACAGGTAAACACGTGCAAGAACAAGGCTGTGTATGCATTAATACAGGCTGCGTGTGCAAGAACATGTCTACGCACATAGGCCCGAGCCTGCGCACACAGGAATGTACACAGAAGGGTGTTCTTCGACATTCTTAAGCTTTTTTCAACCAAAACTCAACCTAAACATGTTCCTACCCATCCTAAAGTGTTAGGTTTTCATCTAAACCCATCCCACAACAAAACCCAAGCATTTACAGGCCTAAAAATTGATTAAAACAGAGGATCAAAGGAAAACTTGAAAAATGAGAAAAGTTTGAAAAAACTTACTGATCCGGCCCTTGCACCCTCCAAAAGATGTTGTTGTGATCTGTAGGTCAAGGGAGGAGTCGTTGTTAGCCTTACTGCTCCATTCCAGCAGGTGAGATGGAAGGCATTAATGGAGAGGATGTAGGAACTCTTCTTGGGTGCCATTGAAGGAGATGAGAGAGTTTGAGAGAGAAGTTGAGGTTGAAAGAGAAGATGAGAGTCAGTTTATGAGGGAGTTAAAGAGAGGCAGAAGGCTTTTGTAGAGGAAGTTAGAGAATGTGAAGAGATGAGGGAGATGAAGAGAATGAATAGAAAAAGAAACGGTTGGTAACCGTTGGAGAAAAAAAAAGATGAAGAGGTGAGAACACAAAGACCCTAAAAGAGCATCCCTAGTGGATCGAAATCATCTAAAGCATCCCTAGTAGATCGAAATCATCTAAAGCATCCCTTGTGGGTCGAAAGCATAAAACAACATCCCTCGGTGGATCAGAAATCATTATGAAACTCCTGCGTGAGTCATGATCATCAACTAAATCCCAAGCAAATCCAGTATCACAAATGAATTCCCCCGTGGGTCCAAGACACAGAGGCAGCTCCCTCGAGAGTTGCAAAAAAAAATTTCCCCAGTTGAGCTTGGTAACATCCACTCGAGGGTGGAGTCAACATCAATCCTAGTGAGTCACAAGAAAGGAGAAGATAATTATTCCCCAATGGAAGAAAGTTCCCCAGTGAACAACACACCATCAGGAATCCCCAGCAAGCTAACCCTCCCTAGTGGGCCGCACTGATGGAAAAGATGCATGTACGCAACAAAAATTAACGGATCTACTTCATTCGCAATTGATAACATGTACTATGTAAATTTCAGATTTTATGAACAAGAGAGTGTACCTTGATGCGGTGAAATTCAAAACCAAAGATGAAAAGTACTTGGGAATACTTTTAATCTTCACTCCATTTCCACTTGTGCCCAAGATGTGTGGTCTCTCAATCAGTTTATATAAATTTGTTCAAGGGAGAATTCAAGAGTGTCTAACACTCACATATAAACCATTTCATATAACTTGTAGTCTCACCAAAAATATGTATGTTTCTCCTCTTATAACTATTATCTAATTGGGCTAGCCTTTTGGGCCTTTCCAATTGGGCTTTAGTATGTGGCTTGGAGTGGGACCAAAAGGGAAAAAATAAGACACTAGCTCCAATGGGCCTTGGGCTTTTCTGTCAACTCTTGACAAGTCTAAAGTTACCATTAATTATATTTAATACCACTATATAAATATAATTGCACTCTAGGCCTTATTAATAAATTATATCCCAAGACTTTATTGTGCATGCAACCCCTTCATAAAATATTCGTAGTAATACAAAGTCATTAATGTAGACTGCCACTTTGTAGATTATTACATCTTAATCCTTGAGTACCCGGTTTAATCCTTTATGTTATTCACCATATATTTATGAAATCCAATCCCATAAATATATACTTTAGTCTTACTAAAATGATTAGGCCTAACTCTCTAAATAACAAACCCATTAAACTTATCTCAAGGGAATATTTTGTATCTCCGCTAAGAGACTATAAATTCCATCTTGAGAATATATGTTCCATCAACACTAAATGTGGCTGCCCAACATACTGAGGTTTTGACCATTACTTTAGATCTCACTCCTGATATATCAAAGCAACATACACTTCATAATCAGGTCCATTATTCTCTCAAGATTAAGAGTTCATGTAAATAGAAGTCGTGAGATTTATTATTCAATTGACAGTCGTTAGAAGAATAATAAATCTCACAGCGGTCCAATTCAATATGTCTTAACTCTTAAAACATATCAACATATCAACTAGAAGTCTCCACTTTCATGATCAAGACAAATCATCTTAGTTAATATGTTATAGTCTTCGCAGATGAAATGCCCAATTTCATCACCGACTACGAACTACAATTCTGAGTTTACAAAGAACTTGTGACTTATATCTTCTATGACTAAATCACATACTATGCATCTCATGTACTATACGATAATGTCCGAATATTCATGTTACCATTATTTTAGATAATAATAAAACAACTTTATTAAACACAATATTAAGTCATACATAATGTCATACATAATATCATGCATAGCATCATACAATAGGATTTAAGGGCACTAATCCTAACAATCTCCCACTTGCCCTAAAGACTATTGTGCGTTAATCTAACTCCCATTCCCTCTAAATGTGACTCGAAAGTCCTTTGAGGCAAGGCTTTGGTAAATGGATCTGCTAGATTATTTGCATTTTCAATCTTTGCTACCACCACATCTCCACGAGCAACAATATCTCGAATGATGTGGTACTTCCTCTCAATGTGCTTTCCTTTCTTGTGATTCCTTGGATCTTTTGATTGTAAAACTGCTCCACTATTGTCGCAAAACAAAGTAATGGGAGCTTGCTCCATTCTTACTACACCAAGGTCAAAAAGGAATTTCTTGAGCCATACAGCTTCTTTTGCTGCTTCACAAGCAGCAACGTATTCTGCTTCCATGGTGGAGTCCGCAATACAAGATTGCTTAACACTCCCCCAAGTAATGGCTCCACCTCCCAAGGTGAAAACACATCTTGATGTGGACTTTCTGAAATCTAGATCCGGTTGAAATCTTGAATCTGTATAGCCAATAAGAATCAAATCCTCACAACGGTAAACAAGCATATAATCTTTCATTCTCCGTAGATACTTGAGAATATGTTTTACAGCTTGCCAATGTTGTGGTCCTAGATTTGATTGATATCGGCTGACCATGCCAACTGAATAACAGATATTTGGTCTAGTACAAAGCATGGCATACATGAGACTTCCCACTGTAGAAGCATAAGGAACTTGTCTCATTATATCTACTTCCTTTTGAGTCTTAGGCCTTTGGTCATCAGACAGAGGAACTCCATGTCTGAAAGGAAGTAATCATTTTTTGGAGTTTTGCATGCTAAACCGTTTTAGAACCTTATCTATATATCCAGCTTGTGATAAGCCTAAAATCTTATTCTTGCGATCTCGCCAAAGCTTAATCCCTAGAATAAAGTTAGCCTCATCCAAGTCCTTCATATCAAATTGGCTTAACAACCAAACCTTTACCGATGACATTACCCCTACATCATTTCCAATGAGTAGAATATCATCAACATAAAGCACTAGGAACATTACTACTTTATCTTGATATCTTTTGTACACACATGGTTCATCAAGATTTTGTTCAAAACCAAATGACTTGATTGCTTGATCAAATCTAATGTTCCATGACCTAGATGCTTGCTTAAGTCCATAAATAGACCTTTTCAACTTGCATACCATATGCTCTTGGTTCTTTGCTATGAAACCTTCCGGTTGCATCATATAGATTTCTTCTTCAAGATTGCCATTGAGAAATGAAGTCTTGACATCCATTTGTCAAATCTCATAATCATAATGAGCTGCAATGGATAAGAGAATTCTAATAGATTTAAGCATTGTTACTGGTGAAAAGGTTTCCTCATAATCAATACCTTCTTTTTTAGTATACCCTTTCGCCACTAGCCTTGCTTTAAAGGTTTCAACCTTTCCATCTATCCCTCTCTTCCTCTTGTAAACTCATTTGCAACCAACAGGTTTAATGTCGTTAGGCGCCTTCACAAGATCCCAAACTTGATTGGAATACATTGAATCTAATTCAGATTTCATAGCTTGGACTCAATGATGTGCATCTATATCATTCATTGCTCAATCATAAGTGTAAGGATCCGATTCAGCCTCTTCTGAGATAGCTTCATAAGTTTCTCCCAAACCTATGAATCTTATAGGAGGCCGAACAATTCTCCTACTACGACGAGGCACCTGTGTACTAGACATCTCTTGAGTAATATCTTGTGGTGTATCTAATATAGCCACATCATTCCTAATTTCATCCATTGGTTGTTCATTTACAGGTTCATTCATTTCAGCCAAAACAACTTTACTTCTAGGATTAAAATTATTCACATAATCATCTTCCAAAAATTTGGCATGGGTGCTAACAAACACTTTGTTATCCTTATAATTATAGAATAAATAACCCTTGGTTTCTTTTGAATAACCTAAAAACATGCATACTTCCGTTTTAGCTTCCAACTTATCAAACTTCCCTTTCAACACATGTGCTAGACATCCCCAAATGTGGAGATATTTTTTACTAGGCTTACGCCCACTCCACAATTCCTTAGGTGTGTTGGGAACAGATTTTGATGGAACTAAATTTAAAATATGCATTGCAATTTTTAGTGCATATCCCCAAAAAGAAATCGGTAAAGTTGAGTAACTCATCATGGACGTAACCATTTCTAAAAGAGTCCTATTCCTTCTTTCTGCTACACCGTTCTGTTGGGGAGTTCCAGGTGCAGTCAATTGGGATACAATCCCATTTTGAGTTAAGTAGTCCTTGAAATCCCCAAGAAGGTATTCGCCACCATGATCAGATCGAATGGCTTTTATGTGTTTACCCAATTGATTCTCAACTTCAGCCCTAAACTCTTTGAACTTTTCAAAGGCTTCGAACCTCCGTCTCATTAGGTACACATAATCATATCTTGAGTAATCATCGGAAAAGGTGATAAAGTACTCATAACCTCCTTTTGCTTGGGTTGACATAGGACCACATACATCAGTATGAACTAATTCAAGCAACTCTTGAGCTCTTTTACCTTTTGCATTAAAAGGTCGTTTGGTCATTTTACCTTCCAAACAAGATTCACAAACTGGAAATTCATCAAAGTCCAATGGCTCTAAGAGACCATCTTTGATCAGTCTTTGAATTCTGTTTGAATTAATATGACCCAAACGCAAGTGCCAAAGATATGCATCATTAGTAGAAGGAAACTTTCTCTTTAATGATTTCACATGAGAGTTATTATCTAATTCAGAATTATATAATTCATGCTTATTAGGAGTTAAAATATAAAGACCATCAACAATATTGCCAGAACAGATAAATACTTTACCCTTCTTTATTACAACATTGTCTTTCAGGATAACACAATATCCATGTTTACCTAAATAAGTTGCAGAAATTAAATTCCTACGAACATTAGGTACATACAGACAGCTACAATCGGAATCCTACTCCCATCAGCCAAAGTAAGAAACAATTCCCCTTCATTAAGCTTTCTGGTCTCCTGAAACCCCTGCAAATAATTGCAGTATGATTAGTACAGCCTGAATCCACACACCAGGAATCTGTGGGATTTTGTACTAAACATATTTCAAGGAGGAATGAACTATTCATACCCTTATTATTGGCAGCCTTAAACTTTGGACAATTCCTCTTCCAGTGTCCTTTCTCACCACAATGGAAACATTTTCCTTTGACCTTCTTTCCTTTGTCGGCAACACCTAAGGCAATTTTTTTACCCTCTTGCTTGGTAAAGTCCTTCTTCTTCTTCTTCTTACCTTTGCCTTTCAACTTAGGTTGAGAAGTAGAAGTTTCACCAATATTGGCTTCAACATTAGAAGTACCAAGGATGCCTTCTGCCGCTACCAACTCATTCATTAATTCAGACAATATATAAATCTTTTTGTTCATATTATAGTTAAGTTTGAATTCCTTAAATGATTCTGGTAATGACTGGAGTATCATATCCACTTGGGATTCTCCATCAATATCGGTACCTAAAACTTCCAATGTATTCAGATTAGAGATCATTGTAAGACAATGCTCCCTTACTGAACTATCTTCAGCCATTTTGGTATTATAAATTTGCCTCATGGTCTCTTGCCTTGCAGAACGGCCTTGCTCACCAAACATTTCCTTCAGACTTAGCATAATGTCTGAAGCTAGTTCTACATCCTGCATTTGATGCTGTAGAACATTTGAGATAGATGCTAGGATGTAACACTTGGCCATCTCATTAGATTTCTGCCAACGATCATATCGCTGTTTTTCCTCAGGAGGAGCATCTAATGAAGGAAAGCTAGGACATGGTTTAGTAAGCACATATTTGTGCTCTTCAGCAGTAAGAATAATGTCCAAATTTCTTTTTCAGTCAACATAGTTGGATCCAGTCAGTTTGTTTTGATTAAGAATGGTTACAAGTGGGCTAAATGATACCATGTTCAAATCTGAAAATAATAAACATGAATATAATAAGTAAACTGGACATTATCTATTTAGCATATAAACATATAGTATGGAACCTTAATAAAACCATAATATAATATATGCAACGACAACCCAATCCATGTCTATAATTCCTTGGTAGCAAATTTATTATAAACACATTAATTGATTGAGAACTATTCTCATTATTAGTGCTATCATGATAACTCTTATCAAACACTAATAATATGCCGTATTAACTTTAGCCTCTAAGTAATAATGACATAGCTCCGTTGGGAGGTTAACATTACACTTAGTCTAGTGTATACCATTATCTAGAATCATGTGTAGCCACATTTCATCTCCCTTTATAGTATTTAAACTTGTAGTACCATGGAACAAAACACCCTCCTTTGGGATCGCGAGGCATATACGCCAAGACGAGGTGCTTGTCCACATTACTTTAAACGAGTAAGTTCAATCTTGTAGTACTATGAAGTAAACACCCTCCTTTGGGATCGCGAGGCATATATGCCAAGACGAGGTGCTTACCCACACTACTATGAACCGATAATGGAGGCCGTGAGATCCAACCCTTGTATCTCTCTCCCACTAGATGTTTTAAAATAAAGGTTTTTAAATTTAAAACATGCATAATTTAATTACACATAGCCTTGCTCTTTATACATGTGAAAACACTTAGAAAAAATTATGAATTTCCTTCTTTCGATCGATCGAATGTGCCCCTCGATCGGTCGAAAAAATTAAAAAAATCGAAGTTGACCATCTGCATTGTTCGATCGATTGAAAAGCAAATTCGATCGATCGACTAGCAATCGAATATCAATCGATTAAAAAAGACTGGTCACTATTTCACTCGATCGATCAAAAGTGATTTTCGATTGATCGAAACTCGTGAAACTCGAATTTTCAAAAATTTTCTAAGGCAGTTTTCTACGGTTTTTCTTGAACAAACAACCATCATATGAACATGATAGACAGAGAATGATATAAAAACTGAATTCCATTGATGCTATAGCCTTAAAGTTCAATTTAACATACTTAAATTCAAATTTAAACAACATCATAACATCAATATCAGTTTTTATCAAAACATAGTTTCAACAACCATGCAGAAAATTAAATGCATAATCTTCTAATAACATGAAACTATAATCTCTAATTCCAAAACTCACAAAACATGTAATACAAATTCGAAATTGAAAACCTGGCTCTGATACCATTTGATGGAAAAGATGCATATACGCAGCGGAAAATTAACGGATCTACTTCATTCGCAATTGATAACATGTACTATGTAAATTTTAGATTTTATGAACAAGAGAGAGTATCTTGATGCGGTGAAATTCAAAACCAAAGATGAAGAGTACTTGGGAATACTTTTAATCTTCACTCCAATTCCACTTGTGCCCAAGATGTGTGGTCTCTCAATCGGTTTATATGAATTTGTTCAAGGGAGAATTCAAAAGTGTCTAACATTCACATACAAATCATTTCATATAACTTGTAGTCTCACCAAAATTATGTATGTTTCTCCCCTTATAACTGATTATCTAATTGGGCTAGTCTTTTGGGCATTTCCAATTGGGCTTTAGTATGTGGCTTGGAGTGGGACCAAAAGGGAACAAATAAGACACTAGCTCCAATGGGCTTTGGGCTTTTCTGTCAACTCTTGACAAGTCCAAAGTTACCATTAATTTTATTTAATACCACTATATAAATATAATTGCACTCTAGGTCTTATTAATAAATTATATCACAAGACTTTATTGTGCATGCAACCCCTTCATAAAATATTCATAGTAATACAAAGACATTAATGTAGACTGCCACTTTGTAGATTACTACATCTTAATCCTTAAGTACCCGGTTTAATCCTTTATGTTATTCATCATATATTTATGAAATCCAATTTCATAAATATATACTTTAGTCTTACTAAAATGATTAGGCCTAACTCTCTAAATAACAAACCCATTAAACTTATCTCAAGGGAATATTTTGTATCTCCGCTAAGAGACTATGAATTCCATCTTGAGAATATATGTTCCATCAATACTAAATGTGGCTTCCCAACATACTAAGGTTTTAACCGTTACTTTAGATCTCACTCCTGATATATCAAAGCAACCTACACTTCATGATCAGGTCTATTATTCTCTCAAGATTAAGAGTTCATGTAAATAGAAGCCGCGAGATTTATTATTCAATTAACAATCGTTAGGAGAATAATAAATCTCACAGCGGTCCAGTTCAATATGTCTTAACTCTTAAAACATATCAACTAGAAGTCTCCACTTCCATGATCAAGACAAATCATCTTAGTTAATATGTTATAGTCTTCGCAGATGAAATGCCCAATTTCATCACCGACTACGAACTACAATTTTGAGTTTACAAAAAACTTGTGACTTATATCTTCTGTGACTAAATCACATACTATGCATCTCATAGACTATACGATAATGTTCGAATATTCATGTTACCATTATTTTAGATAATAATAAAACAATTTTATTAAACACAATATTAAGTCATACATAATGTCATACATAATATCATACATAGCATCATACAATAGGATTTAAGGGCACTAATCCTAACACGTACACCATCAAGACTTCATAGTAGGTCAGAATCATCATCAATACACTTTTCAGCAAATCATACTCCCAGTGAGTCCTTTAGCATCCTCAATGGATCTTTCATCCAAAAACAGTCAAGAAAGGAAGAATACAGAATTCGTGCATATATCCTATAGGAATTGAACATGCAGGCACAAAACCCCATACAAATCAGAAAGGAAGAATACAGAATTCATGCACATATCCTATGAGAATTAAACATGCAGGCTCGAAACCCCATACAAATCAGAAAGGAAGAACACAGAACTTGTGCACATATCCTTCGGGAATTGAATATGCAGGCACATATCCTATGCAAGTCAGAATTTTGCACATATTCTACGGGAATTGAACATGTAAGTGCGGTAGAAGAGGTAGAGATAAAGATAGAGACCAAGGTCACCCTGAGTTAAGAGCCTCACCAGAACAAAATAAAGATAGAGATGGAAGACAAGTACCACCTGGAGAAGTTTGAGGTAAGAGCCCCAGATGGACACCATAGATATATGTCCTTTTAAGCTTGTAAGAGCACCCTTGTTTGGTTTTTTAAGCTTGTAAGAGCACCCTTGTTTGTTTGAGCTCGTAAGAGCACCTTCGTTTGTTTTTCTTTTTAGTGACTCTAGGATAGTGAGTCACTCACATTTTGCTTGCAATTGGCAAAACAGGTTCTGGGATAGTGAAACTATCGTTGCTCATTTCTCGAGCAACAAAGGTGGGAATTTGGACATACAAATCCCATGCAACTCTTTGGAGTTGCACCCCGCCCCATGTATGCGAGATATGCGTCATGTGTGTGGGTTGGGCCCGAGCCATACGTCGAAACAAAATTATTGTCCCTTATTCTTTTGATTCCGTTAGCGATGCTCACAAATCAAAAGAGGGGCATCTGTAGACACTTCATTTTGTACCCCTTACGACTCGGGCCCCCGTTCCCCAATGATGCTTAATTCTAAGACCCAATGTTGGTTTAGGACTCAATCAGATGTTAAATTGACTTTAGAAATGTTAAAATGGAAAATATAACTTTTAATGAGCAAATAAATCTTTTTTTGGAAAAGTAAAGCCAAGGAAACCCTCGCTATGCGCACGCAAGAATCGGCCTGTGCACGCAGCTTTCTACATGCGCACGTAAGCAGGATCTTGCGCACGCATAGTGAATTCCAGAAACATAAATAAGGCAAGTTTTCTGCATTAATGTTGAGGTTTGAAATGAATCCCACATCATTTGGAAGTCGTTCCAAACCCTTATTTTCACACTATAAGTAGTCTTACATGTTATATTTTCAAAACACATAGAAATCCCACGAGAAAACACTAAGATTCATTAGAAATAGTGAATCAAAGAGAGAGTTTTTCACAAAACATTCTCAAGTCAATTTTCTTTTGATTAGGGATTTTCTGGCCTTGATCTTTGAGTTTAAGATTACTAATCACTCTTTTATTGAATTATTAATAGATTTGACCAAGGGGAACGGTCAAAAATCAATCTTGAAGAGCTTTTCTTTGAGGTATAGTTCTAAACTTTTTCTTGTATTTTCTTTAGTTTAATTATGTTTTTGTTTGTTTCTTTGCTTGTTTTATGTTTTAATATATTTATGTAGTCTAGGTTTGCGTATTTATATGTCTAAAAAGCATGTTAAGATGTTAGATTTGTTGGGATTAGTGCCCTCAAATCCTATTGTATGATGCTATGTATGATATTATGTATGACATTATGTATGACTTAATATTGTGTTTAATAAAGTTGTTTTATTATTATCTAAAATAATGGTAACATGAATATTCGAACATTATCATATAGTTCATGAGATGCATAGTATGTGATTTATGTGAAAAGTCACAGAAGATATAAATCACAAGTTCTTTGTAAACTTAGAATTGTAGTTCATAGTCGGTGATGAAATTGTGCATTTCATCTGCGAAAACTATAACATATCAACTAAGATGATTTGTCTTGATCATGGAAGTGGAGAATTCTAGTTGATGTGTTGATATGTTTTAAGAGTTAAGACATATTGAACTGGACCGCTGTGAGATTTATTATTCTCCTAATGACTGTCAATTGAATAATAAATTTCACGACTTCTATTTACATGAACTCTTAATCCTGAGAGAATAATGGACCTGATCATGAAATGTAGGTTGCTTTGATATATCAGGAGTGAGATCTAAAGAAACGGTCAAAACCTCAGTATGTTGGGCAGCCACATTTAGTGTTGATGGAACATATATTCTCAAGATGGAATTCATAGTCTCTTAACGGAGATATAAAATATTCCATTGAGATAAGTTTAATGGGTACGGTTATTCAGAGTGTTACACCTAATCACTTTAGTAAGAAATTACTAAAATATATATTTATGGAATTGGATTTCATAAATATATGATGAATAACATAAAGGGTTAAACCGGGTACTCAAGAATTAAGATGTAGTAATCTACAAAGTGGCAGTCTATATTAATGACTTTGTATTACTACGAATATTTTATGAAGGGGTTGCATGTACAATAAAGTCTTGGGATATAATTTATTAATAAGGCCTCGAGTGCAATTATATTTATATAGTGGTATTAAATATAATTAATGGTAACTTTGGACCTGTCAAGAGTTGACAGAAAAGCCCATGGCCCATTGGAGCTAGTGTCTTATTTGTTCCCTTTTGGTCCCACTCCAAGCCACATACTAAAGCTTAATTGGAAAGGCTCAAAAGGCTAGCCCAATTAGATAATCAGTTATAAGGGGAGAAACATACAGAATTTGGTGAGACATTACAGGTGAATAAAAATGGTTTTGTATGTGAGTGTTGGATACTCTTAAATTCTCCCTTGAACAACATTCATAGAAACTGATTGAGAGACCACACTTCTAAGGCACAAGTGGAATTGGAGTGAAGATTAAAAGTGTTCTCAAGAACTTATGATCTTTGGTTTTGAATTTCACCGCACCAAGGTACACTCTCTTGTTCTTAAATTCTGAAACTTACTTTGTACATGTTATCAATTGCGAATGAAGTAGATCCGTTAATTTTTCGCTGTGTATATTTAGTATGAGATACAAACATGTATTTTTCCATCAAGATTTAGTGCTTTAAAGCTTGCTGTGTTTCTAGGGTTTCTAGGCAAAAACCCACGTGCGCATAATGTTGCCTACGCACACAGGCTTGATTATGCGTATGCAGGGTTGTTCATACTTGCGCATGAACTAGCCTAGAAACCCTAATTTTGTTTTATCTATTTTTACTTCTGTTTTCACATGCAATACTTCTGTTTAGACTCTTTTCCATGTTTTCATGCTTTTAAGCTTCTGTTTCACATGTTTAATTATTTGTTTTTCTCTCACATGTTAAGATTAGGGTTTGTTTTGTGTTGTCTTTATTTTAATGACATGATCACGTATTCACATGCTCATGCATAAATGCCACAAGTGCTAAGTTACTACAAAGTAAATGAGGTAAGTCATTCATTCACAATGTACATGTATTTATTTGTGATATGATCTTGCTTAGGTTTGATGATATGATTGCGTTCTTAATGCTTTGGGTGATAACATGATTTTGTTTGTCTTGTTTCTGCCTTGATTTAATGTTTCATATGCTTTTGCCTTGGATGAGATATGACGACATGATGATAGCAGCACACTAAGGTTTTATGTTATACCATGCTAGATGAATGCTAGGATGATGTGACATGTATGCTAGATGAATGTTAAGGGATGCCATGCTAGATGAATGTTAGGGTCTATGATGTGATGATATGCATGATTTGATGAATGTTAGGCTTTGGTTGATTGCCATGATAGATGTATGGTTGGGAATGATTGATGCCATGTTGATTGTTAGATGAATGTTAGTGTGTGTGTGAGTATAAATGCAATGTCAAGTGTGCCTTTAATAGGGTTAAGACATAAGACACAATGAGAGGAAGCCAACCTTAGGGTTGGGCGGTTTTAGATGCCTAACACCTTCCTAAGGGCGTACCTTAACTCTGAACCCATATCTCTGATAGTAAGATCAATGGTCTTTCCTTGAGAGGACGCTATATATATGGTTCTTAATCCATTGCAAAAACTAGGTGGCAACTCCCAACATTTCCATTGTGTCCACAATGTTCAATTCCAAGAATGATATGTACTCAAATTCCATATTCTTCTCTTTAACTTTATCTTGGGGGTTTGTGCTTGCATATTCAATTGCTAGAGGATATGTGCACAAGTATGGTGGTGATCTTGGGTGGAAAGCTCACTCGAAGGGCTTCCCAATCATGCGTGGGGTCTTTTAGGTGATTCTAACTCATAAGGGAGTTTTTTTGGGTAGCTTTCGACTTACGAGAAAGTCTCTGATGATGTATGATCCATTAGGGAACATTCTTCTTTTTATGACTCACGGGGGAGTTTGTGTTGGTGACTCTGACTCACAAGGGGGCTTTCTTGGTAATTCTCAACTTACTGGGAAAATTACAGGGAAGTCCTTGATGATTCAGATCTGCTAGGGAAAAACTCTTCTTTTCATGACTTTCTGGGGAGTTTGTTGGTGGTTTTGACTCATGAGAGAGTTTCCTTGGTGATTTCTAATCCACTAGGGAGGATCTTGGTATTTCTAATCCACTAGGGGAACGTCCTTAGGATTTTTATGCCTTTTAACCCGTTGAGGGGTATTTTCATCATTTCTGTGCAACTTGGTAACTTTTGATGCTTTATGATCCACTGGAGATGTTTTTGAATTTTCTCTCTCATTTTCCACTTTTTGGGAGTCCATTGTGGGATGCTTAAAACGATTTTCTCTTTCTTTTTTATTTTTTATTTTTATTTATTACTAAACTACACGTAGTTTAGTGGGGGCCTAAACTACACGTAGTTTAGTCATCAAATGTCTTTCCCGCCTCTTCATTTTCTCAACGGTTACCAACCATTTCTTTTTCTTCTTATTATCTTCATCTTCTTCATCTTTTCATTTTCTCTACAAACTCTTCAACTCCCTTTCTTTCTCCATAAAAGTTTATGCCTCTCCCTCATTTCTTCATCCCTTCACAATCTAAAAATCTCCTTCTCTCTCAAACTCTATCATCTTCTTCAATGGCACCCAAGACCAAAAATACCTCCTACGTGATCATTGATTAAGTTTTCAACCTCACCCGCTGGGTTGGAGCCACAAGGCTAACTAAGTCCCCTCCACTAATCTATAGGCCACCAAATCATCTTTGAGACAATGCACGGACCGGATTGGTAAGTTTTTCAAAATTTTCTCATTTTTCAAGTTTTACTCTAATCTTCTATTTTAATCCATTTTTAGACTTGAAAATCCTTGGGTTTTGTTGTGGGATGGGTTTAGATGAAAATTTGATGTCCTAGGAGGGGTAGGAACATGTTTAGGATGAGTTTTTTAATAGATGGTGGGTCGAAAATGTCGAAGAACTTGTTCTGTCTGCATTTATACGAACGCATGCGTCGTGCATTCGTGCATGGCCAAGCTGTATGCGTATGCGTTCAATCTTCACGCGTACACGTTCATGTTCATGAATTCAAACGGACGCATGCGTACGCATACACGGGCCATGCCTACACATACATAGGCCGTGCATATGCATACTAAGACTCAGAAACTCTATTTTTTTTCCCAGTTTGATTTTTTTTTTTGCTTATTTTTTTTGTCCAAAATGATTATTACACTCCTGTTCCTTGTCTTCTATTTTACTGTCGTAAGAGACCAGAAAATTTGGGTGCTCTCAAAAAAGGGTGTAGGTATCGACACCTTCCCTTTTTAGGATTCTATGGAGTCGCCACTTATTTTATAAGTAAAATAAGAAAACTTTACAAATTACAATATATCTTGAATAGTATGCATCTTTATTGATTACATCTGTTAGGATTAGTGCCCTTAAATCCTATTGTATGATGCTATGTATGATATTATGTATGACATTATGTATGACTTAATATTATGATTAATAAATTTTTTTTATTATTATCTGAAATAATGGTAACATGAATATTTGGACATTATCATATAGTCCATGAGATGCATAGTATGTGATTTATGTGAAAAGTTACAGAAGATATAAACCACAAATTCTTTGTAAACTCAGAATTATAGTTCGTAGTCAGTAATGAAATTGGGCATTTCATCTGCGAAGGCTATAACATATCAATTACGATGATTTTTCTTGATCATGGAAGTAGAGACTTCTAGTTGATATGTTGATATGTTTTAAGAGTTAAGACATATTGAACTGGACCGCTGTGAGATTTATTATTCTCCTAACGACTGTCAATTGAATAATAAAACTCACGACTTATATTTGCATAAACTCTTAATCTTAAGAGAATAATGGACCTGATCATGAGGTATAGGTTGTTTTGATATATCAGGAGTGAGATCTAAAGTAACGGTCAAAACCTTAGTATGTTGGGCAGCCACATTTAGTGTTGATGGAACATATATTCTCAAGATGGAATTCATAGTCTCTTGACAGAGATACAAAATATTTCCTTGAGATAAGTTTAATGAGTTTGTTATTCAGAGAGTTAGGCCTAACCACTTTGGTAAGAAATTACTAAAGTATATATTTATGGAATTGGATTTCATAAATATATAATGAATAACTTAAAAGTATTAAACCGGGTACTCAAGGATTAAGATGTAGTAATCTACAAAGTGACAGTCTACTTTTATGACTTTGTATTACTACGAATATTTTATGAAGAGGTTGCATGTGCAATAAAGTCTTGGGATATAATTTATAGATAAGGCCTAGAGTGCAACTGTATTTATAAGAAACAGAAAAGCTACTGCAACAGTTCAACATTCAGCACCAAAAATCTTCACCTTACCGTCCTCAGACTAATGGAGCAGTTGAGGCTGCAAACAAGAATATAGGGCAAATTTTGAAGAAGAGCATGAAGAACTACAAGGACTGGCACCTACAATTGCCCTATGCACTCTGGGGGTATAGGACATCAATTCGATCTTCCACAAGAGCCACTCCTTATTCATTGGTGTATGGGATGGAAGCAGTCCTTCCCATTGAAATGGGTGTCCGTTCACTAAGGACAGTACTAGAAAGTGAAATCCCTGAAGCAGATTGGTTACAAAGAAGATATGACCAGTTATGCATGCTGGATGAGAAAAGACTCAAGGCCCTATATCACATTCAGGGATATCAAAGGAGGCTCAAGAAAGCTTTTGACAAAAAAGTAAGAACTAGAGATTTGAAGTTAAGGGATTTACTGTTGAAAGAGATCCGAGCCCCGGTTCAAGATACAAATGGGAAGTTCAAACAAAATTGGGCAGGTCCATACATTATCAAGTAGATATATTCTGGGGGAGCAGTAAGGTTGATGGATTTAGATGCAAACCCTTTCACTGAGCCAACTAACATGGATCATTTGAAGAAATACCACGTCTGAGGCAGTAATCTCATAGCACCACATCTGAAGTGGTTGTAAATTATGTTATTTCCCTTCCTAAGCTTGATAAAAATAAAATAAAATAAAATAAAAAGGGTAGGTTGAAAACCCGAAACGGCGATCTACGAAAAAGGAGAGTAAAAAAAAGATAGAGTGAGAGAGCCTGTTAGGTTGAAAACCCGAAAGGGCAACCTAGGCAAAAGTTAAGGCAAATAAAAAATAAATGAACTATGTGATGACCTGAACCTTCTACAAAGGGGGTACGTAGGCAACCATGCATTGATCTGGTCGCAACTTTCCCAAACCCACCATTGGCCCATTAAGCAAAAGAAATTTTTTTTTCCTAAAATCCAACCATTCCATTAAACCATGTCATTACACAAAATCTAAAAAACCAAACCCTAAATCAAACCATAAAAAATAAAAATAAAAACCCCAAGCTCTAAGCCAAATCCAAAAACCAAACCCTAAAAACCTGAACCTTAAACAGAATCCTTAACTTGCAACTCCTAAATAATTCCTAAACATAAGAGTTTCACATCAACTTTTAAAATAAACATGTTCAAAGCAAAAAATAAGAAGGTCATTTTGTCTTCAGTCTTTTCTCTTTTGGTGGATCATTGATTTCTTCTGTGATAGGTACCTTGTCATCTTTGTCCCTTCTTTTAAATTCATAGTTGTCATCATCGTGTCTTTCCCGATTGTCTCTAAGAAACTGCTTTCTCATAGCAACCATGTCAGCTTCCTTGTCAGCAATCTTGTCCACCAACCAATTAGAGAATTCTACAGTCATCCTATAAAAGTGAACCTTGACAAAAGACTAATCCAATCGGTCAGCCATCTCCAAGCCCAACAGCATGTTCCTTATAGAAGTAGGATTTATGTCCATAGGAGTGAAAGGTTTTCTTCTTTTTTCACCAGGTATTCCTTGCTCATATTGGAATTGCCTCAAGAGTCTGTCAGCTTTGTAGAAAGTTGCTTTCCTTAACCCAACTAGGAAAATATGATCTAATCCCAGAGATTGCAACAAAAGGGGTGGGCACTTCCACCAATAACAATTCCATCGAATGGAGGCACTTGACTTCTTGTTCAAGAATTTCACCCAGTCGCTCTCAGTTTGGCACTCGATTTTGATGACGGTCCTACTAAGAAAACCACTAGGACCATAATTACCACCTGTAGGCCTGGCAATTATATCCAGTCATTCCATCAGCCATATCTGCAAAGTCAAGGGACTCCCAAGAAAGTTTTGAGACTCTCCACCATGAAATACAACGTCCAGTCCTAGAAGAGTTTCTGCCAAGATCAGAAAAATAGGATTATCACCATCTTTAATTTGACTCACAACAGTTATGGCTTGAGCATCTGCAAAACCATGCCTTCTAGAGCAAAGCAAAAATTTTCCCACAAAGCGTAGAGTCAAGCCAAAATTTTTATGCATATTGTCAGTCACTCCATAAGTGCGTTTGTTAAT
Organism: Notholithocarpus densiflorus; assembly: GCA_030021035.2. NCBI lineage: Eukaryota > Viridiplantae > Streptophyta > Magnoliopsida > Fagales > Fagaceae > Notholithocarpus > Notholithocarpus densiflorus. Next base: position 218,694 of record JARYZH020000019.1, on the reverse strand, counting down.
CAGCCTTGAAAGAATCACACGAAGATTCACCATATGTCCTTCAACCATACTACTAGTAATGGAAGTAGGAAGACCAAGAGCATCAGACAAAGATTCCCTATGCCTGGGATCACAGGAAACTGCTACGATTTCTTGCTTGGATCATAGCCCAGAATAGCGAGAAATTCTTCAATTGTAGGGCAAAGTTCAGCAGTTTTAAACCGGAACACGTGATCTTCAGGATCCCAAAATTTCACAACAACACGAAGGAAGTCCCTTTTGATTTTGACATTCCTCAAATCCTTGATTCCCTTTAGTTTATAGGCTGTAAAATTGGTCCTGGTACTAAAATCAAAGCTGCGAACCCATCTGTTTATATCATGAATTGTTGAATGAGAAAAATTTTGATTACTAGCCATGGATGACTTTTGCTTGTGATTATTGTGTTTTGCTAACCTTGATGCAGAGATTTGTTGCAGGAAAGATCACTAATGTAAGCTACTTCAGTTGTTAATTAGGTTTAAATAAGTTTTGAAGAGTTTGTAGTTGAGTAGGAAAGTGTTTCATGGTCACAAACGAAGAATTTTTTTTTTTTTTTTAAACTTGAAAATGCAAAACGTGCGTTAGAAAAAAGTGAGGAGTCGGCCCACCATGGTCTAAGCTTGGTGGCATGACAAAATGCCATTTGGCACTCTAAAAGTGCCGAACGACACTTAACCCCACTAAAGCTCATTCACACTGTTTTGCGTTCTTAGGCACTTTTTAGGTCTGTTTTTTACCTTGTTAAGCACTCAGAATTTTTTTCCCTTAAACTGGGGCATTCAGACATGCCTTACTCATTTGTTTTCAAAATAAAAAAAAAAAATTGATAAAATTAAGGTTTTCCAAGATCATGAATTCACGTCCCAAACTAGGGGCAATCGACCATGCCTCATTCATTTTCAAAAAAAAAAGAAAGAGGGACCATCATCATCATCTTTTCACATAAAAAAAAAAACCAAGATTTCAAGATTTCCAAAAAATCATGCATTCATTTTTAAACTAGGGGCATTCGGCTCTGCCTCATTCAAATAAGTGCAAATTCCATCAAAGCCAATCAAGATAAGTTTAAATTGGTACTACAAGACCTCATCAAGTGAATTCTAAACTTGTCTCATTTAAAGTTTCCACATGATCAAAGGCAATTCCAAGGACAAAGAGCTAAAAATGGAAATTAATACAAGATTGTCTAAGGAACACTTCTTCTCGTTTTTGTAGGAAAAATTAAAAATACAAATCAAACATCATTGGGACTCTAGGTCCGCCTGCGCGAAGATCTCCTCGACCCACCTCTAGAGGAGCCACCTTTAGTGTTTCCTCCTTGACTTGCATAAAACCAAGAATTCTGCTGCCGATTCTGAAGCTCAAGATTTCCGATCCTTTCCTCCAAAGATCTTGTGGTGGCATCAGCCAATGCCATGTGACTCACCTGAAAAATCAACAAAGACAAGTGTTAGACCCATCATTAGGATAACCAAAGAAAATCTCATGCCCAACAAAAATTTCAAGCCACCACAAATTTTTTTCCATACCCATACCCACAAATTTTTTCCATACCCATACCCACAAAATTTTGCCATGCTCATGAAATAAAATTTACACATGCCAATAAAATTTCCCACATGCATCATAAATGTATTCATCCAAGCCTACACCACAAATTTCTCACAACTCCAATGCCCCCAAAATCCAAGCCAAAGTTCATTCAATAACATCACATATTACCAATATTGCCAAAATTCATGACCCACCAACATTATTCAAGTTACACCATGCCAAAAAAAAAACAACAATAAAAAATGCCCTAAAGCCAAGATTACAACATGACCAACCCTAAAATGTCCCAAATTTCAACAAGAGCACACAACAACACAATGACAATGTCTCAACATCAAAATCTCAATTCCAAATGTCAAATTCTCAATCTCAAGTTTTAAGTTTTCAATTCCAAATCTCAAATTCTCAATTCCAAATTTCAAATTTTCAATCCCAAGTTTCAAATTCCCAAATCCCAGATTTCAAATTTCTAATTCCAAATTCTAAGTTCAAATCTCAAGTTCACTTCCAAATTTTCAATTTCAAATTCCAAATTTTCAAATCCCAAATCCCCAAATTTTCAATCCAAAATTTTCGTTTCCAAATTCTAAATTCCACATTCTAAATTTCAAATTCGAAATCTCAAATTCCATGTTCCAAAATTACAAGTTTCAAAATCTCAAGTTTCAAAATTTCAAGTTGCAAATTTTCAATATCTCAAGTTTCAAAATTTCAAGTTTCAAATTCCAAATTTCCAAAATTTTAAGTTCCAAATTTTCAAGTATCAAAATTCAAAACCTCAAGTTTCAAATTCCAAGTTTCAAGTCTCAAAATCTCAAGTGGCAAATTTTCAAATTTCAAGTTTCAAATTCAAAATTTCCAATTTCCAATTCCAAGCTTCAAGTTTCAAAAATAAAATCTTTTTCAAAGAACTACAAAAATCAATCAAAGTTTTGTTGATAAAAATGTAATATCCAAATCAAGAAGGAACAAATGGAAAGCACACATATCAAAAACAGCGGGACCACAAAGCCCTCATCATTTAAAGCCTAATCCCAAATTTTGACTTTTTGCAGGCAATAGCACGATCAAAGTAGAAAAGCCCTCTGATCGACATTTCAACAGCTCTGATCAAAATAGAGAAGCCCTTTGATCGACATTTCAACAGTTCAAATCGAAATAGAAAAGCACTTTGATCGACATTTAAACAATTCAGATCAAAGTAGAAAAGCCCTTTGATCGACATTTCAACAGTCCGGTTCCGAGGTAGAAAAGCCCTTTGGTTACCTTTCATCAAGATCGAGGTAGAAAAGCCCCTTGGTTATCACAGCTCTGGTTTTGAGGTAGAAAAGCCCCTTGGTTACCTTTTATCAAGATCGAGGTAGAAAAGCCCCACAGTCATCACAGCTCCGATTTCGAGGTAGAAAAGCCCCTTGGTCGCCACAGCTCTGGTTCTGAGGTAGAAAAGACCCTTGGTTACCTTTCATCAAGATCAAGGTAGGAAAGCCCCTTGGTCGCCACAGCTCCGGTTCCTAGGTAGAAAAGCCCCTTGGATAACTTCCATTCAAATCGAAGTAGAAAAGCCCCTTAGTCGTCACAGTTCCAGTTCCGAGGTAGAAAAGCCCCTTGGTCGACCCTTCATATTTAGACTGAGATAGAGAAGCCTCTCGGTCACCTCAATTATCAAGAATCGTTTCAAAATTCATTAGCTATCAAGTAGGTCAAGTGTTCACAATTTTCCTTTTTTTGTCAAAAATAACAAAGCACTAGTTCTATATTCCAAGACTTTAGGTTCGAGGGCTAGGTAATCTTTAAAAAATTCAACCTCAATTAAATCATGGCCACTAAAATTAGTGTCTTTGTTTGACATTGACATTCGCTTTCCAAGCTCTGTCAATGAGGGGCATTCTGTAGACACTCAATTTTGCACGCATGATTTAATTAAGGAAGATGACTAGAATGACCGTTCATGTACCCAAAATTCATGATTTCATTACATGCATTAAATTTGTTCATTGCATATCATAAAAATGATCTTGAGATTCTAACGGTAGTGACGGTATGCTCGGTTTCCAAATCAGACCGTCGAATCGAATGATATCGCATGATCAAGTTTGCACAGTCAGCATGCATTGTGTCTAGGTAGAATCAACCACGCACGATTAATTTAAATTAATTCTGATTGGCTAAACAATTAAAATTAATTAAATAATTTTGTGATTGGTTGTTAGTGAGTGTTAAAAATAGGCTTGTTTGCATAGGAATAAAGGGGATAATCAGATAATTACAAAATTGAGGATAATCAAGATTTTTTAGAGTATTTATCTATAAGATAATTGTTGCTGAAAAGACTTGAATTATCCAAAAAAGAGTTTAATTTTTAGAACATGGATTAAAAATGCGTCTAAGTGCAAGTCCCGGTTCAAAAAATCTTTAAAAAGGAGTCCAAAACGGACTGAAACTTGAAAGCGGGTCTGGCACCCATTCGGCACTTTTGGAGTGCCGAATAGCACAAAATCGGGCCCTGGCCCAAGGGCACATGGATTAAGCTGAAACACATCATCTAGATATTTTTTTGAGCATCCCAACCTCTATAAATAGAGGCTGGATCTCAGAATTCAGCACACTTTTTCAGGCTTTGAGATTTCCCTTCTTTCTGATTCTTTTCTTTTCCCTCTTACGTTAAAAACGTTCTAGAGGCTCTTGCTTTAGGAATTTCTTTATTGTAAGCAAAATATTTTAGGCTTCAAAGATAATTGAATAAATTTCTTTGAATCCTAAAATATCCATTCACAACGAAGAGCACGCATGCAAGAAATTTCTTTTCTTTTTTTAATCTTCTTTATTAATTTTGATTGGTGATGCATGAATAGATTTATGATGTTTTTTTTAATTTTTGGTGTGGATGCCATGTATTGTTAAATTTTTCCTTGAAAACATGGTCTTAATTCTTTCATTGTTATGGTTTTTCTTTTGAATTTCAAAAATCTGCTCATTAAAAAATCTTTTTCAAAACCCAAAACAGATTTGTATCTTCCTTAGATGCAGATCTGAATTTTTGCTAACATAAAAACAGATCTGTATCTTCCTTAGATGTAGATCTGAATTTTTTCTAATACAAAAATAGATTTGCATCTTCCTTAGATGCAGATCTGAATTTTTTCTAACACAAAAACTGATTTGCATCTTCCTTAGATGTAAATCTGAATTTTCTCCAACATAAAAACTGATTTGCATCTTCCTTAGATACAGATCTGAATTTTTTCTAATACAAAAACTAATTTGCATCTTCCTTAGATGCAAATCTGATTTTTTTTACACAAAAACTAATTTGCATCTTCCTTAGATGCAAATCTGAATTTTTTACATAAAAACTTATTTGTATCTTCCTTAGATACAAATCTGAATTTTTCTAAACATAGCAGATTTTGAAATAAAAAAAGGAAGTCATAAGTAGTGATGTGTTGTTTGTTTTATTCATAAGTTATGATGTTTACATTGTTTTGTTTAATGCAAGTAGCATAGATTTATTTCATGAGTGTAGTCCTCTTCTAAAAAGATTTTTTTTTTTTTTTTAAATCTGATTTTTTAAGGTTTTCTACAAATCTTTTTTTTTATTTTTATTACAAAACAGATCTGATTTTTTTTTTTTACATATAAACCAAAAACCAATTTTTTTAGTTCTCAAAAACAGATCTGATATTTTTAAACCAAAAGGCTTTGTTTTATTTAATAAACTCAGATCTAACTTTTCTTCACCAAAAACTATTTTTCTTACCTATACCAAAACATATTTGGTTCTCTTTTTTTTTTTCATAAATCAAATCAAATTTTTTTTATTCACAAAAACATATCTGAATTTTTCTTAAAAGAAGAGGACACATTCATAAATAGATTTATGTGACTTAGTTTGGTTGAGTGTCTCATGTATGCAACATATCATGCATAAAGGGGTACATTGGTCATGAGAGTCTAGAAGACCAGACTCTGTCTGGGCGGAATGGGTGCCTAACACCTTCCCATTCTGTAACCTAGCCTCTGAATTAGAGCCCAATTGGAAAGACCCAAAAGGCTAGCCCAATTAGATAATCAGTTATAAGGAGAGAAACATGCAGAATTTAAAAAAAAAAAAAAAAAAAAAAAAAAAAAACAACTTACATGAAAATGGTTTGTATGTGAGTGTTGGACACTCTTAAATTCTCTCTTGAACATTTCATATAACTGATTGAGAGACCACACATCTTGGGCGTTAGTGGAATTAGAGTGAAGAATAAAAGTATTCTCAAGTGCTTACAATCTTTGTTTTGAAATTTACCACACCAAGGTACACTCTCTTGTTCTTGTATTCTGAAATTTACATAGTGCATGTTATCAATTGCGAATGAAGTAGATCCGTTATTTTTCCGCTGCGTACATGCATATTTCCATCAAATGGTATCAGAGCGGTCTTCAATTTCGAATTGTATAACATGTTTTGTGAGTTTTAGAATTAGAGGTTATAGTTTCATGTTGTTTGAAGATTATGCATTTAATTTTCTGCATAGTTATTGAAACTATGTTTTGATAAAAACTGATTTTGGTGTTATGATGTTGTTTAAATTTGAATTAAGTATGTTAAATTGATCTTTTAGGCTATAGCATCAATGAAATTCAGTTTTGATATCAATCTCTGACTATCATGTTCGTATGCTAGTTGTTTGTTCAAGAAAAACCGTAGAAAACTGCATTAGAAAATTTTTGGAAATTCGAGTTTCACGAGTTTCGATTGATCGAGTGAAACAATGATCAGACTTTTTAAATAGATTGATTTTCGATTGCTAGTCAATCGATCCAATTTGTTTTTCGATCAATCGAGAGGCAATCGAGTATCGATTGAACAAGTCAAGTGGTCAAGTTCGAATTTTTTAATTTTTTCGATCGATTGAGGGGCACAGTCGATCAATCGAAAGAAGGAAAATCAGAATTTTTTCTAAGTGTTTTCACATGTAAAAGGAGTAAGACTATGTGTAATTAGATTATGCATGTTTTAAAATTAAAAACATTTCCTTTAAAATATTTAGTGGGAGAGAGATACAAGGGTTGGATCTCACAGCCTCCATTGTCGGTTCATAGTAGTGTGAAATATATACTTTGTCTTTGCTTCGAGCTTAGCATTCAATGCGGAGAGTATTTATTTCATGGTCCTACAAGGTTGAATTTCTTAGTTTATAGTGGTTTGATCAAACACCTTATCTTAGCCTCGAGCTTTGCATTCCATGCGGAGGGTGTTTTGTATCATGGTACTACAAAATAAGCCTGTTAAGGGGATGAAATGTGGCTACACGTGATTCTAGACAATGGTATACACTAGACTAAATATTATAGTATCCTATATGCTGAGTTCTTACTATCATTATTTAGAGGCCAAATGTATAACAGCATATTATTAGTGTTTGATAAGAGTTATCATGATAGCACTAATAATGAGAATAGTTCTCAATCAATCATAATATTTTATATTCACTCTATGCTAAGAGATATTGAATATAGGATTGGGTTGTCATTGCATATATTATATTATGGTTTTATTAAGGTTTCATACTATATGTTTATATGCTAAATTGATAATGTCCATTTTACTTATTATATTCATGTTTATTGTTTTTAGATTTGAACATGGCATCATTTAGCCCACTTGTTACTATTCTTAATCAAAACAAACTGATTGGATCCAACTATGTTGACTGGAAAAGAAATTTGGACATTGTTCTTACTGCTGAAGAGTACAAATATGTGCTTACTAAACCATGTCCTAGCTTTCCTTTATTAGATGTTCCTCTTGAGGAAAAACAATTGGCAGAAATCTAATGAGACGGCCAAGTGCTACATCCTAGTATCTATTTCAAATGTTCTACAACATCAAATACAGGATGTAGAACTAGCTTCGGACATTATGCTAAGTTTGAAGGAGATGTTTGGTGAGCAAGGCCGTTCTGCAAGGCAAGAGACCATGAGGCAAATTTATAATACCAAAATGGCTAAAGGTAGTTCAGTGAGGGAGCATTGTCTTACAATGATCTCTAATCTAAATATATTGGAAGTTTTAGGTGCCGATATTGATGGAGAATTTCAAGTGGATATAATACTCCAGTCACTACCGGAATCATTCAAAGAATTCAGACTCAATTATAACATGAACAAAAAGATTTATTCTTTGTCTGAATTAATGAAAGAGTTGGTAGCGGCGGAAGGCATCCTTAGTACTTCTAATGTTGAAGCCAATATTGGTGAAGCTTCTACTTCTCAACCTAAGTCGAAAGGCAAGGGTAAGAAGAAGAAGAAGGACTTCACCAAGCAAGAGGGTAAACAAATTGCCTTAGGGGTTGCAGACAAAGAAAAGAAGTTCAAAGGAAAATGTTTCCATTGTGGTGAAAAAGGACATTAGAAGAGGAATTGTCCAAAATTCAGGGCTGCCAACAATAAGGGTATGAAAAGTACATTCCTTCTAGAAATATGTTTGGTACAGAATCCCACGGATTCCTGGTGTGTGGATTCAGGTTGTACTAATCATATCTGCAATTCCTTGCAGGGGTTCCAGGAGACCAGAAAGCTTAAAGAAGGGGAGTTGTTTCTTACTTTGGCTGATGGGAGAAGGATTTCGGTTGTAGCTATTGGAGTTTTAATTTATGCTTTGAGTCAAGTTTTTTAGTATTGGAAGACTGTCTATATGTACCTAATGTTCGTAGGAATTTAATTTCTGCTACTTACTTAGGTAAACATGGATATTGTGTTATCCTTAAAGACAATGTTGTAATAAAGAAGGGTAAAGTGTTTATCTGTTCCGACAATATTGTGGATGGTCTTTATATTTTAACTCCTGATAAGCATGAATTATATAATTCTGAATTAGATAATGACTTTCATGTAAAATCATTAAAGAGAAAGTTTCCTTCTACTAGTGATGCATATCTTTGGCACTTGCATTTAGGTCATATTAATTCAAACAGAATTCAAAGACTGATCAAAGATGGACTCTTAGAGCCCATGGAATTTGATGAATTTCTAGTTTGTGAATCTTGTTTGGAAGGTAAAATGACAAAACGACCTTTTAATGCAAAAGGTAGAAGAGCCCAAGATTTGCTAGAACTAGTGCACTCAGATGTATGTGGCCCTATGTCAATCCAGGCAAGAGGTGGCTATGAGTATTTCATTACTTTCACTGATGATTACACTAGATTTGGTTATGTGTACCTAATCAAAACGGAAGTCCAAAGCCTTTGAAAAATTCAAAGAGTTTAGGGCTGAAGTTAAGAATCAATTAGGCAAACGCATAAAGGCCATTCGATCTGATCGAGGTGTCGAATACCTTCTTAGAGATTTTAAGGATTACTTAACTGAGAATGGAATTATATCCCAATTGACTGCACCTGGAACTTCACAACAAAATGGTGTAGCGGAAAGAAGGAATATGACTCTTTTAGATATGGTTAGGTCCATGATGAGTTATTCGACTCTACCTATTTCTTTTTGGGGATATGCCTTAAATACTGCAATGTATCTTCTGAATTTAGTACCTTCGAAGTCTGTTCCTAAAACACTTGTAGAGTTGTGGAATGGGCGTAAGCCTAGTATGAGACATCTCCATATTTGGGGTTGTCCAACACATGTGTTAAAAGGAAAGTCTGACAAGTTACAGTCTAAAACAAAAGTGGTTTTCTTTGTTGGGTATCCAAAAGGAACTGTTGGAGGTTTATTCTATAGTCATAAAGATAATAAAGTATTTATTAGCACAAATGCCAAATTCTTGGAAAATGACTATATGAATGATTATACTCCTAGAAGTAGAGTTGTGTTGGCTAAAATGAATGAACTTGTAAATAAACAACCAATGGATGAAACTAGGGATGATGTGGCTGTATTAGATACACCATAAGATACTACTCATGAGATGTCTAGTACACAGGTGCCTCGTCGTAGTGGGAGAATTGTTCGGCCTCCTATAAAATTCATAAGTTTGGGAGAAACTTATGAAGCTATCTCAGAAAAGGCTGAATCGGATCCCTACACTTATGAAGAGGCAATGAATGATATAGATGCACATCATTAGGTCCAAGCTATGAAATCTGAATTAGATTCCATGTATTCCAATCAAGTTTGGGATCTTGTAGAGGCGCCTAACGGCATTAAACTTGTTGGTTGCAAATGGGTTTACAAGAGGAAGAGAGGGATAAATGGAACGGTTGAAACCTTTAAAGCAAGGCTAGTGGCGAAAGGGTATACACAAAAAGAAGGTATTGATTATGATGAAACCTTTTCTCCAGTAGCAATGCTTAAATCTATCAAAATTCTCTTATACATTGCTGCTTATTATGATTATGAGATTTAGCAAATGGATGTCAAGACTGCATTTCTCAATGGCAATCTTGAAGAGGAAATCTATATGATGCAATCGGAAGGTTTCCTAGCAAAGAACCAAGAGCATATGGTATGCAAGTTGAAAATGTCCATTTATGGACTTAAGAAAGCATCTAGGTCATGGAACATCAGATTTGATCAAGCAATCAAGTCATTTGGTTTTGAGCAAAATCTTGATGAACCATGTGTGTACAAAAGACATCGAGATAAAGTAGTAATGTTCCTAGTGCTTTATGTTAATGATATTCTACTCATTGGAAATAATGTAAGGGTAATGTCATCAGTAAAAGTTTGGTTGTCAAGCCAATTTGATATGAAGGACTTGGGTGAGGCTAATTTTATTCTAGGGATCAAGCTTTGGCGAGATCGCAAGAATAAGATGTTAGGCTTATCACAAGCTGAATATATAGATAAGGTTCTAGAACGATTTAGCATACAAAACTCCAAGAAAGGATTACTTCCTTTCAGACATGGAGTTCCTTTGTTTGATGACCAAAGACCTAAGACTTAAGAGGAAGAAGATTTGATGAGACAAGTTCCTTATGCTTCAGCAATAGGAAGTCTTATGTATGTCATGCTTTGTACTAGACCAGATATTTGTTATTCAGTTGGCATGGTCAGCCGATATCAATCAAATCCAGGACCAAAACATTGGCAAGCTGTAAAGCATATTCTCAAGTATCTACGGAGAACGAGAGATTATATGCTTGTTTACCGAAGTGAGGATCTGATACCTATTGGCTATACAGATTCAGACTTTCAATCAAATCTAAATTTTAGAAAATCCACTTCAGGATGTGTTTTCACCTTGGGAGGTGGAGCCATAAGTTGGCGGAGTATTAAGCAATCTTGTATTGCAGACTTCACCATAGAAGCTGAGTACGTTGTTGCTTGTGAGGCAGCAAAGGAAGCTGTATGGCTCAAGAAATTCCCTTCTAACCTTAGTGTAATGAAAATGGAGTAAGTTCCAATCACGTTGTTTTGTGACAACAGTGGAGCAGTTGCACAATCTAAAGATCCAAGGAATCATAAGAAAGGAAAGCACATTGAGAGGAAGTACCATATCATTCGAGATATCGTTGCTCGTGGAGATGTGGTGGTAGCAAAGATTGAAAGTGCAAATAATCTAGCAGATCCCTTTACCAAAGTCTTGCCTTAAAGGACTTTTAAGTCGCATTTGGAGGGAATGTGAGTTAGATTAGTGCACAATAGTTTTTAAGGCAAGTGAGAGATTGTTAAGATTAGTGCCCTTAAATCTTATTGTATGATACTATGTATGATATTATGTATGACATTATGTATGACTTAATATTATGATTAATAAATTTGTTTTATTATTATCTGAAATAATGGTAACATGAATATTTGGACATTATCATATATTCCATGAGATGCATAGTATGTGATTTATGTGAAAAGTCACGGAAGATATAAATCACAAGTTCTTTGTAAACTCAGAATTATAATTCGTAGTCGGTGATGAAATTGGGCATTTCATCTGCAAAGACTATAACATATCAATTACGATAATTTGTCTTGATCATGGAAGTGGAGACTTCTAGTTGATATGTTGATATGTTTTAAGAGTTAAGACATATTGAACTGGACCGCTGTGAGATTTATTATTCTCCTAACGACTGTTAATTGAATAATAAATCTCACAACTTATATTTGCATAAACTCTTAATCCTGAGAGAATAATGGACCAGATCATGAGGTGTAGGTTGTTTTAATATATCAGGAGTGAGATCTAAAGTAACGATCAAAATCTCAGTATGTTGGGCAGCCACATTTAGTGTTGATGGAACATATATTCTCAAAATGGAATTCATGGTCTTTTGACGGAGATACAAAATATTCCCTTGAGATAAGTTTAATGGGTTTGTTATTCAGAGAGTTAGGCCTAACCACTTTGGTAAGAAATTACTAAAGTATATATTTATGGAATTGGATTTTATAAATATATAATGAATAACTTAAAAGTATTAAACCGGGTACTCAAGAATTAAGATGTAGTAATCTACAAAGTGGCAGTCTACTTTTATGACTTTGTATTACTACAAATATTTTATGAAGGGGTTGCATGTATAATAAAGTCTTGAGATATAATTTATAGATAAGATTTAGAGTGCAACTATATTTATATAGTGGTATTAAATATAGTTAATGGTAACTTTGGACTTGTCAAGAGTTGACAGAAAAGCCCAAGGCCCATTGGAGCTAGTGTCTTATTGGTCCCTTTTGGTCCCACTCCAAGCCACATACTAGTGCCTAATTGGAAAGACCCAAAAGGGTAGCCCAATTAGATAATCAATTATAAGGAGAGAAACATACAAAATTTTTATAAAAAAAACAACTTACATGAAAATGGTTTGTATGTGAGTGTTGGATACTCTTAAATTCTCTCTTGAACATTTCATATAACTGATTAAGAGACCACACATCTTGGGCGTTAGTGGAATTGGAGTGAAGATTAAAAGTATTCATAAGTTCTTACAATCTTTGTTTTGAAATTCATCATACCAAGGTACACTCTCTTATTCTTGTATTCTGAAATTTACATAGTGCATGTTATCAATTGCGAATGAAGTAGATCCGTTATTTATCCGCTTCCATCAACTTCTTGGTAGAAAGAACTTTACATTGCTTTGATTCCTAGGTAGAATCTAATAAAAAGAAAAATATAAGAGCCTTGTTTCCTAGTTACATTCTACCAAAAATAAAAATAAGACACTAAATTTACCAACCTAAAGTTCTGAGGTTCATGGGATAGGTTACAGGATGGGAATGTGTTAAGCACCCACCCTGCCCAGACAGAGTTTGGTCTTCTAGACTTTAAATGACCATTAAATACCCATAAAAAAAATGTCAAATGATGTAACACACATGCCATATCAAATCCTAGACCTAGGGTTACACTTCTATTCAAGAACCTTAGATCTGCAATTTATTTTGTGCAAAAAATTTGATGAGAAAAATTAATAAAAAATTTAATTTTGAGTTTCCATAAAAGAAAAAGAATGGATTTTTAATAAAAATTCAGATCTGGTTTGGATTTTTAAATGTGAAAAAAAAAAAAAAACAAACAAACAAATTTTTTCTTTGAAAACACCAATTTTTATGAAAGAAAAACAGATCTGGATTTTACTTAAAAAAAGGTCAGATTTTTTTTTTTTAAATGCAGATTAAACTTTTTTTTATCAAAAACAGACCAGATTTTTATTTGGAAAAATGCAGATCTGGTTTTTTATTAAAAACATGGCAGATTTTTGTTTGGAAAAATGCAGATCTGGTTATTTTTAATTAAAAACGGGGTAGATTTTGATGGAAAAATGCATGTACGCAACAGAAAATTAACGGATCTACTTCATTCGCAATTGATAACATGCACTATGTAAATTTCATAATACAAGAACAAGAGAGTGTACCTTGGTGTGGTGAATTTCAAAACAAAGATTGTAAGCACTTGGGAATACTTTTAATTTTCACTCCAATTCCACTAACGCCCAAGATGTGTGGTCTCTCAATCAGTTATATGAAATGTTCAAGAGAGAATTTAAGAGTATCCAACACTCACATATAAACCATTTTCATGTAAGTTGTTCGTTCAAAATTCTGTATGTTTCTCTCCTTATAACTGATTATCTAATTGGGATAGCCTTTTGGGCCTTTCCAATTAGGCTCTAGTATATGGCTTGAAGTGGGACTAAAAGGGACCAATAAGACACTAGTTCCAATAGGCCTTAGGCTTTTCTATCAAATCTTGACAAGTCCAAAGTTACCATTAACTATATTTAATACCACTATATAAATATAGTTGCACTTTAGGCCTTATCTATAAATTATATCTCAAGACTTTATTATACATGCAACCCCTTCATAAAATATTCGTAGTAATACAAAGTCATAAAAGTAGACTGCCACTTTGTAGATTACTACATCTTAATCCTTGAGTACCCGGTTTAATACTTTTAAGTTATTCATTATATATTTATGAAATCCAATTCCATAAATATATACTTTAGTAATTTCTTACCAAAGTGGTTAGGCCTAACTCTCTTAATAACAAACCCATTAAACTTATCTCAAGGGAATATTTTGTAGCTCCGTTAAGAGACTATGAATTCCATCTTGATTAATATGTTCCATCAACACTAAATGTGGCTGCCCAACATACTGAGGTTTTGACCGTTACTTTAGATCTTACTTCTGATATATCAAAACAACCCACACCTCAGGATCAGGTCCATTATTCTCTCAGGATTAAGAGTTCATGCAAATATAAGTCGTGAGATTTATTATTCATTTGACAGTCATTAGGAGAATAATAAATCTCACAGCGGTCCAGTTCAATATGTCTTAACTTTTAAAACATATCAATATATCAACTAGAAGTCTCCACTTCCATGATCAAGACAAATCATCATAATTGATATGTTATAGTCTTCGCAGATAAAATGCCCAATTTCATCACCGACTACGAACTATAATTCTGAGTTTACATAGAACTTGTGATTTATATCTTCTGTAACTTTTCACATAAATCACATACTATGCATCTCATGGACTATATGATAATATCCGAATATTCATGTTACCATTATTTCAGATAATAATAAAACAACTTTATTAAACACAATAGTAAGTCATACATAATGGCATACATAATGTCATACTTAATATTATACATAACATCATACAATAAGATTTAAGGGCACTAATCCTAACAGATTTTTGTTTGGAAAAATGCAGATTTGGTTTTATAAATGAAATACAAATCAGATTTTATAAATAAAATACAAATTAGATCTTATAAATAAAATACAGATCAGATTTTATAAATAAAATACATATATGATCTCATAAATAAAATACAGATCAGATTTTATAAATAAAATACAAATTTGGTTATAGTTTGAAAAAAACATATAGAAAAATGCAGATCCGATTTTAATTTTGAAAACATCGAGAAAAATTGCAGATTTGATTTTACTTTTGAAAAACATGGAGAAAAATTGCAGATCTAAAATCTTAAGGAAAGATTCAACCCTAGATCTAGGCATGTGAAAATTTTTGAAAGCAAAAGAGAACATGTAATAACATGTGACCAACATGGTTATTTAAACACACACACACACGCACACACAAAACATCACATTCATGAAAATAAAGCATATATAAAAGCATGATATTGAAACAAATTTAGAATCATACCTGCATGAATGTAATCCACCAGCGGAGAACTATCCTAGAGATCAAAGAGAGTGAATTTCTAAGGATTTAAGTGAAGCCTCTTAACAGAAAAGAAATTCCTAAAGCAAAGCTCCTAGAACTTCTTTAATGTAAGGGGAGAGAGAAGTCAAAAGAAAGGGTCCTGATTTCTTATTTTTGTTCCCTATTTATAGAGGTTTGATGCTTAAAAAATAAGCTGGATTGGATCAAATACGAATTAGGTTGCATTCCTATCCCTAAAAATTCGAAATGGATGCGTTTTATCTTGATCAGAACATTTCTGAGCCGAGCCTCAAAGCTGTGCCAATCGGCACTTGCCATGTGCCAAGCCTAATTCTCAATTTTGGTTCAATTTGGACTCTCTTTTAGGGACTTTCTGAGTTGGGAACTGCACCTGGACGTATTCTTAACTCGTATTCTAAAATTAATCCCTTTTATTTTGATAATCAGGTTCTTAAAAAATAATTATCTGATAGATAAATATTCTAAAAAGACTTAATTATCAACAATTCCCTTATTATCTGATTATCCATTTTATTCCTATGCAACCAAGCTTATTTCTGATAAAAACCAACAACCAATCACACAATTATTTAATTAATTTTAATTGTTTAACCAATCAAAATTAATTTCAATTAATGACACGTGATTGGCTTCACCCTCGTACAATGCATGCAGACCGTGAGCATTTGATCTCTGTTGCTTTTATTTTTATTTTTATTTCTTTTAGCAAACGTTTGAATTTAGTTTGAGACAAAGGGTTGTACTTAAGAACATATTTTTACACTTATGCTTTTAATTGGGACTAGTACTTAATTTACAAGATATATGGTTAATTGTATGTTTCTATACAACATTACTTCTTTGATGCTCAAAGTCTTGCACTTGAGATATGTCTTGAGTGATCCTTTAGGTCGTAGGAACCCTAGGGATGCCTTGGAGTGGAACAGCCATGCTTAAACAGGGGAGAATGAGCTTCTGCCAAGCACTGTGCGTACGTGGGGATGGGCCTGTGTACGCAGCTTTAACTTTGCATACGCAGGGTTGACCTTGCGTACGTGGGCCGCGAATAAGAGAAAACCCTAACTGCTCTAATTAAGTATAAAAGTAGCCGATTGGGTCCCAAAACCCTCACCAACGTATTTTCAACTCAGAGAGCACTTTTCTAATGTCCCCCAATGGTAGACAACTCTCCACTTGATGTCTTGACTTGGATTAGGAGGCTTGGTCCTGATTTTAAGGACTCCATTGCCCCCTATGGTCTTTCTTGTGTCTTTCCATACCATCAAATAAAGGTGGATGAGCCTCTTCTTCATGCTGCTGCCTACTATTGGGCTCCTACTTGGCAGGCTTTCCGCTTCAATGAAGTAGAGCTATGCCCCATAATCGAAGAATTTGGTGCCATAATGGGTGAACCGGAGATTGACGATGTCATCTTCCCTACCATGGGTGGAGATCTCCCTTCCTTGCTGCAAGTTATGTTGGGCATCCCTCTTGCCATGGCAAATAAGTGGTGCATCTTTGGCAAACTCAACCTTAGCTTGGTTTTTGCACACTTTTCCGGCTCAGCCCTTCTCGTGGGTGAGAGGTCATGTTCATACTTTCTCCATGCCTTTTACTTATGTGCTCTTGCAAGGTACTTCTTAGTCCAAAGGTCATATTGTGTGGACCTCTGGATGTGCATGGTGGTCTATGAGCTAAAGAGAGGTAACCTGGTGGGCTTGATCTTGGTGGAAACCCTCAATGGTTTGGATGCCTTTCATAGGAAGGAAGCAAGTTTCTTTGCAGGAAGTCCTCTTCTTCTCTAGGTATAATCCCTAACTTTTGCCTAGGTTCTCAACCTAGCGAGATTCCTCTAATTTTGCATGGATTGCCTTTCAGTTTTCAACCCATCGAGGCACCTTATATCGTCTTTCATTATCATTTTTTTTTTCTGACTCATGCTCCTTCTTTTTTTCTTTTTCTTTTTCTCTCTTTTCTTCTCCTTCTCTTTCCTTTTTTTTCAAATATGGCTACAAAAGAGGCTTCAGTTGCTTCAACCTCCCATCATACCCCTCAGCACGTACCTCCCTAGGCATCTTAGGGACCGCCGGCTTCACCAAAACGACATGAGCTTTAAGGCGTACATGGAGCTTATGGGTCACATCAAGGAGACAGACATTCAATGGGTTGTGGAATGGTGGAACATCTCAAGCATGGTCCACAGTTGCTGCAAGGACTGCTGTGTGTCTTTAGTTGGACTTCATTGCTACTCATACTACTCCATTCGTCGCATCTCAAGGCAATTCGGAGAACTTCAATGACCTCTGGCGGCAAAAAGTCAAGGGAGCTTTGGATGAAGGAGGGGGACTGAAACACAAAGTTTTTCTACCTTTCCACAATCATTAGAAGGCAAAGGAATTCCATCAATGAGATTAAGTCCATCTAAAATTACTTGATCAAAACTACTTCTAACTCATTCTATTTAAGTCCCATTTGAAATTACTTCAAATCTATTTAAAACTTAAATTTTCATACAAAAACTTATTATTAGTTAAAATATAAATTTCAATGAAAAAGTATATTATGTTCTAGAAGTTAATTATTCATATCTTATTTAAAAAAAGCAAAATGAAATAAATTTATTGCATTATAATAATAAAAAAGTTAATAAGTAAAATAATATTTTTTATATAAAATAATATACATAAGCACGAACAATTGGCTCTATTAAAGAATATTCTTACAAAGCTTTTTTAGGAGTTAACAAAATATAATAATGACCATATTTAGCATGTAGGAATTAGAAATTGCATCTAATTGCATATTTTAAAATGTACTCATGTATATAAATGGGGTTACAAGTTAATTGTATTTTGATTATCAAAAAAAGTTAATTGTATTTATGATATATAAACCTCCATAAACTCAAACTTAACTACCTTCATTAGTAGTAAACAAGGATGCAATGAAGAATTAAGTAATTAAACCAGGTGTTTCTAAGAAAAAAGTAATTAAACCAGCTAACAACGATATGACAAAGCATCCTCTTTATTTTAATTAATATTTAATAGTAAAAATTAAAAAAAAAAATTTATTTTTTGGTAACGAGAAATATGTTTTTATCAAAATTAAAAACATGACCTCTATTACATAACCTCTGCGTGCATCACAGGCACTTCAAAAAGGCACCCTATTTTTAAAAAAAATAAAGACCTCTAATGAATTTTTTTTTTTTATATATCTTGAAATTTTGATAATTGAGTTTTAATTGAAAAAATAGTATTTTAATATTTAAAACTTTAATAATAGAGTTTTAAAATAAATTTTGATTTCAATGTACTTATAAGAAGTCACAAGATGGAATTATGTCGTACTTGTAATATTTAGTTTTTACATTAAGTTACACAGTACAAGCAACTTTTATTATTAAAACAAAAGGTTAATATACATCATACTTGTACCATGTAACTCAATGTAAAAATTAAAATATTTGTATCACAAGCGCTTCAAAGATGCATCCTGTATTTTTCAAATAAAGACCTCTAATGAAATTTCTTTTAAAGATCTTGAAATTTTGTTAATTGAGATTTAATGGAAGAAATAGAATTTTAATTTAGAAAACTTTAATAATAGAGTTTCAAAGTAAACTCGGTTAATGATTTCAATGTACTTATAAGGAGTCACACGGTGAAAGTATGTCGTACTTGTAATATTTAGTTTTTATATTGATATAGTACAATCACGATGTAACAATCATGATGTATATGCCTCAACTTTTATTATTAAAACAAAAGCTTAAGGTAGGTTATGAAATTAAAATTTTAAAAACGCTTGGTAGTAAAATTTTAACCAAAGTAATATTTTTTAAACGTTTTGAAAATTGAAACCATTGGAAATTAAGTTTTAATTAGAGCAAATATGTTAATAAATATACTTATAATAATTCACATAACATAAAAGGAACAAAAATGGGGGAAATTCATTTAAAAAAAAAAAAAGGAGGGTGTCTACTTGGTGCAACCACAATGTGTAGGTCATGGCTCTTATATATATGTGTATATATATGCACACACATAGGAGCACATACAATTTTATTGTGCAAGTTTTGGTGTGAATTTAAATAATAATTCAAATATTTTAAAATCTTAGGTTTAGTTTGAAAATATACCAAATTATGGAGGAATTACGTAATTTATTCAAGTTTTTAAGACCTACTTGGAGGAAGAGGGAATAGTTGTTAATTAAGGGACTCTATAATTGGCTTGCATAGATATTGCCCACATTTTTTAGATAGTAACAATTATGTAGGACGAGAGGATTTGAACCCTAGTTCTCTTAATAAAGAAATACAAGCTATTCTACTTAACTGCAAAACTCTTGGCATATATTGTTCACATTTAAAGAAGTCTCCTCATGCACTACAATTGGGTGCAGGTATGGTTGGAGTGAGAGTTCATCTCTTATGAATCTTCTTTTAGAGACAATTGGAGATTTTTTTTTTTTTTTTTTTTTTTTTGATAAACGAACATTCCATTTCATTAACTAGCCAAAGAAATAGAATTTACCAGAAACATGTCTCTTTCCTAAGCTTCCCACTTATCAAAAGGGAGAGAGTAATTATTACACTTGAGAACAAGAGAAAAGGGAGAAATAACCTCAGCTAGAGCATGAGCTACATCATTAAATTCTCTCTTAACCCAACAAAAATAACAATTAGCAAAATAAGCCTTGAGCTCCACAGCATTAGACAACAAGGTCTTTGCAATTGGAGTATTACTATGAGTAGGTTGTTGATTGGTTCAAGTATGAATGACATCTTAGGAAATATACCAATCACACATAAAAAGATTCTAATAATTGGTGGCAATTCCATATACATTTACACACTTCCCACACCTGATCACTACCTCGTAAGCACAAGTAGTGTAAGCGAATTAGGATAACAGAGAGAGAAACCCAAAAAAAATATATTAATGGTTGTTTGCACAAGTACATTTGGTCAAGCTAGGCTGTGTTGATAACTATGAGGGTAAATTATATTTTTGCTCCCTACGGGCCAATTTATTTCAAGAATAAAATTTAATTACAAAATTGATTGTAATTTAAAACTATAATCTTATTCAATATCATTAACATTACTAAGTTTTTTCAAAAATATAACCGTTGGATTACATGTTCTTTATTCTCTTAATACACATATTAAATTTTGTACTAATCGAATATTATATTTTATGCATAATTTTAAACTACAAAAATTTGCAATTTAAACAATTTATTAATGATATAGCTATTGATCTTTAATTTTCTAGAAATTTTGCAAGCGTGGAGGATATAAAAAGAAAATGTAATCTAATGATAGATTTATTAAAATTCACTTCTAATAAAAAAATATTAAGTGAAGTTGTAGATTTAGGCTACAACCAATTTTATAACTAAATTTTGTCCTTATTTCAGTTCCTCAATTTTAAAACTTTTGATTTGGGCACTAAAATTTAAAAAGGGAACAATTTGGTTATTTTTGAGGGGTCAAATTGAACCAACCACGTGTATAAGGGAGTAAAAATAAACAAACCCAAAATTGAGCTTAACACATTTCTAAGATAAAATTATTTCCTTTTTTAAATTTTAGGGATCAAATCCAAACCATTTAAATTTGATGGATCAGTACCACCGTACACCCTTAGTGCGATGGTCATTCTACAAGTATAAGTGCTTGTGAGGTGTAGGGGGTAAGGGTCGGAGTTCAAGTATCCAGAAGGGAGTTTCACACACATATATACTTAAATTAAGTTATAATATAATTTCTATCTTGTAAAAAAAAAAATTTGATGGATCAAAAGTCAACTTACCTTAAATTTCAAGAATAGAAATGCTATTTATTGTGCATTTGAGAGAACTTGCTTTCATCAACCTATTTTTATTTATTTTGAGTAACATTAGAAATAATACAAATTTTACTATGTAATTTTTACACATCAATGCGTCATCAATCACATTTATTATTACATTTTTATAACTTCTTATTTATTTATTTTGTAAAGCTAAAAGTAGATGTAGATCTTGAGAAAGATGATTTGTCTAGAGAGTTTTTTTTTTTTTGGAGGAAAGTTTATCAAAAAGAGTTGAACTTTCTTTTTTTAGGATCAAAATGAAACCAAACACGCTAACTATAATGTTGTTATCGGATACTTTCCAAACAATTCGTATTAATATTTCTGTCTGGGATAAATATTTTTTCAAACGCACGTTTTACAGGAGCTTCATACCAAACACAAGCTTGATTCGATTCCTCAGAAAAGTGAAGGTGCTTCCACTCTCCAAAGAAAAGCATCAGCTAATAAGGAAAGAAAAGAACCAGCTGCTGAAGTAACAATCACTTAAGAGACACCGTCCTACAAAGGCTACAATAAGCATACAGCCGCCAACATTTCAACAAAAGGTCGCTGATACTGATAAACACGCTTTCTCTTTGAAAATTCAACCAATTTACCCTTTTTTTTTCTCTCATCATTCTATAATAATAATAATAATAATCTATCTATATACCTTTCTCTTCTTTCTTTCACTCTTTTGTTTATTCTACTTTCAAAGGCTCTCTTTCATATTGAAAACCCATTTCCAGTTCACCTTCTGTGGTGAGATTCAATTGGTATGCTTCAAATTCTCCATGCTCCATTACCCAGATCTTAAATTTTCTTCCAAATTGCATTTTGCCCAATAAACCCATCTGGGTCTGCTTCAAAATCCAAATTTTCCAATACCCAGATCCTGAATTTTCTTCCAAAGGTTTCGATCGCCTTTGAAAAAGTATGGTTTTGCTGTCTGGTTCGGCTCTTTTTCCTCTGACTATACCAAATGGGGATTCTCGGTCCGCTAGATTTGCAGTTTTAGGTGGGAAGAGGATCAATTCGTTTTGTTATAAGCAAAGGAAGGAGCAGAGAAAGGTTGTTTGTGCTTGCGTGGCGTCTCCACAGAACTTGAGAAGTGATGAATCCTCAGCCACCAAATTCAATGTATTTCTTTGCATTTGTGATTACTCAATTTCGTATTAGTTTGAATGTATTGCATTTTATTGGTTACTTTTTTTTTTTTTTTTTTTTTAAGTTGGCTCATATGCAAAAGCAATTTGTTTTATCTGTCAGTTGTGAATGCTAACTATCACATTGGGTTTCATTTATATCATTATGTTGTTTTCTTTAGACATGTCATTATTTGTGTAAACACCTTCCTTGTGTAGTTTAGACTTTTAAAAGTTATTTTGAAATTTTTAGTTTTCTGTTTCTTGCTAAGAAGCATGAACTCATACACTGATCCAAACACAACACAGGACACGGAAATTCTTCAAAAATCAAAATTAGGACACAACATGGAGGGGATACTACAATGAACTAATTAAAACATATCTTTAGGTATATCTGATTTATGTATAGGCATAATTTATGTTTACTTTTAAGTTTTCAAAATAAATAACAACTATTATAGCTTTGAAAACATATCTAAAAATCAAAGGAATTTTTTAAAATAAATAATAATAAAATTTTCCTCCCAAAACAATAAGGACACAAGTGTCCCTGGCATGTTTGTGTTGGACACACTGAGGATTTTGTAGTGTCCATGCTTCTTAGGTTTATTTGTTTGTGCTCTTGTGATTTTTTTTTTTTTTTTGGTATGGGTAAATATCAAATTCTTTCACTTTTTTTCCAAATCCTTGAGCAATTTGAATTATTGGATTTAGAATACATGTGGCCGACTCTAACTAATCTGTTGAGGATCAATAGCCACCCCAAAAATTTTGGACTAAGGCTTTGTTGTTGTTGTTGTAGACTTAATTGATGACAACCAAATTGCATTTTATTAACTTCAACTGCAGTCAGATTTAGTTATATTGTCTCTTATTAGTTTGTATTGTAATCAGATACAGATGTCTTCAATTAACCTCCTATATTTAGCAATCATATAAATTTTAAATTTCTAGTTTTCTTGATGAACATATACAGTTCCTATGTTCATAGTTGGATTCGTGACTTATGGGTAATATAATGACTTGCTTTTGTGTTTAACTGCCAGAATTCACTATGCATTCTGTTCTTTTTCTTTGTAAACTTTGGATTTTATTTTCATTTTGTGTTGGCTGACTAGGATTCATTTAAATCGGAGAATTTAAGCACAGTACGGGAGCCTGAGGACGATTCAGATGTTCTTATTGAGTGCAGAAATGTCTATAAGTCATTTGGCGAGAAGCATATATTGAGAGGTGTGAGCTTCAAGGTGAATCTTAATATATTTAATTTCATGTTATTATGTGCATTTCCAGTAATGTAGACCAAACTAAATGACAGTGATGTTGGGGCCTGGATACTGATATGAAAGTTCCACATTAAATATTCAATTTTTCTATGAGGAGCATCTATGGGTGGCTCTTAATGGTTTTATATCGAGAGAAATACTTATACCCCTGGTCTGTGTGTGTGTATGGGTGGGTGGGTTGATGCATGATATGTAATATATATGTATATTTATATTTTGATTATCATTATTGTCTGTTTTTTATTTTTATTTTTATTTTACCCTTTTAGTTGTTTTTAATCACCTAAAAATTATTATCCTAAAGATGAAATCTAGATTTATATGGCAGGCTTAATTTTCATGATGATTCTAGTGTTTCAATTGCTTGGTAATTAGCCAATGAGATTGTTCAAAATGCATTCCCTCTCCCTACAAAAATGGGTGAAGGGTGAAGTCGTGGATCTTGAAGTTTAAAACCATTGGGTGCAACAAATTACCTAAAGGAAATTTAGAAAAAAGAATTCTGGTGATTAACTATCACTTATCAAAAAAATAATAATTCTGGTGATTAACTATCTAAACTAGTGTGTGCATGTGCATGAGGGCGTGGTTTGTTAATTAGAAATATGCAGCATATTATGCTGAAAAAATGGTTATTTATTATTACTACATATTAGGCATGGGATTCTGTAGAAAACGTCACCCCCAAAAGTGCTACATATAATGATACTATTTTTAATAATAATGTTGCCAATCTGTTTTTGTTAGTCTCATTATCATCACCCCCCACCCCCTGAAATGTATCCATGCAATATCCATGTTCTTCCTCTCTTATCATCCTAGATTCATGATAAAAGTTAAATTTCAAATTTACAGATTTGTATCCAATACGTATCCATTATACCATTGTATAACGGCATATATGGTATGGATTTGCATCAAATTTAGATACAATGGATATTTGACGTATCCATACCTCCTAGCTAGGGAAGGATTCTTTGCTTGATTAATTTAATTTCTGATTCTCTTGATTTTTGGTTTATGTTGCATTAATTCTGTTTTATTTCCAATGTATAGATTAGACATGGCGAAGCTGTTGGAATAATTGGGCCCTCTGGCACTGGAAAATCTACAGTTCTAAAAATCATTGCTGGACTTCTTGCTCCAGACAAGGTATATGATTGGATCTGTCTTCCATATGCTCTTAAAATTGCTTAATTAGTTTATTTTGATCCATTTAGTAAGCTTTTAGCATTATACTTTAATCTGTTGCTCCTCAGGTACTCTCGTGTAGACTGATATTCATTGTTTAATAAACAGGGTGAGGTTTACATACGAGGTAGAAGGAGAGCTGGTTTAATCAGTGATGAGGAAATAACCGGTCTACGAATTGGACTTGTAAATTTCGCATTTAAGCTTTATATAATTATAGTTATATTGACTTAAGCTATTGGCCCTTCTAAATTATTTACTATATTTCTTACAGGTGTTTCAAAGTGCAGCACTTTTTGATTCTTTGACTGTTCGTGAAAATGTTGGTTTCCTTTTGTAAGAGGCTGTCTAGATTATTAGAAATGTAGTGTTGTCTTGTATCATTTTCTCCTTGGGACTTATTTTTTAAAGCAAGAAATGACCAATTTCTGTGAATTGCTTAGATATGAAAACTCAAGCATGCCTGACGACAAAATTGCAGAGCTTGTGACGGAAACCTTAGCTGCTGTTGGCTTAAAGGTATGCTTCAAATATCAAGTTATCACTCTCGATAGAATCAATCGTGGCTATCTTTCCAAACTTCAAAGATTTGGTTTGAGTGATTGTGACTAGATCAGCAATTTATCAGTTTTAAGATACTGCTCAATTTCCATCTTTTATTTTATTTTTTTTGGGGTGAAGGGGGGGGGGGGGGGGGTTGGGGGAATATTTTGTAGTTTTTCACATAAAAATGTTCAACCAAATGAGTTTTCTTTAGATATTTTTCCCCTTGCCTATATCTACATTTTCCCAAGGTTTTAATAGAAGAATTCTATTTAGCCATTTGGTGCTAATTTGCTTTCCACTGTATTTGGAGAGTGGTAATTTAATGTACCTTAAATATTCTTAATTTAGTGATGTCAATTGAAATTTCTAGTTATATAATTGAGTTTAAGTTCCAGCCAATGCATAAAAACCGCATTCAACTATTTATGCCAACCACTAGCACTGCTTGCCTAGCTCCAGTCACTTCACTCCTCCCCTGCTACTGAAGATACCTAAACTTCAACTATTACATCTATTCACAATCTAACTGAGTGTTGTTCAGGGAGTTGAGGATCGGTTACCATCTGAATTGTCTGGCGGAATGAAGAAACGAGTTGCTTTAGCTCGGTCTATAATTTTTGATACCACACAGGAAGCAGTAGAGCCTGAGGTATGTTGAAGATGAATAGATTTATTAATTCTTTTCCTACCATTATTTTTCTAGTTCTTTCCTGCATTAGTACTTAAATTGATGATCAGGTATTTCCCCCAAATTATTATTATTTTTCCAGTTCTTGGTGTACATGTGGGTCGGACCCTCTTACAATAATAATTTACTTTTATATATATATATATATATATATATATATATTATTTTCCAGTTCTATTATATTTTAATTTTTATGACTGAATGTGAATGATTGGTATTTGCTTCCTTTTGGGATACATCTCTCCATTGTTTTTTGACATGGTCTATCAAATTTGAATTGTAGTAGTACATACGAAACTAGAACCCACAACGACAAAAATATCCTAGATTTGTATGTAAGACCCCTATTAGCAATAGGCTGTTCACAAAGTTTCATGCATAGCTAGATGCTTAAGCCAGAAAATGTAGCCTTATGTCATGAAAGGCTGAAACTTCTGTTTTCCTATGAAGGACTTAATTATCCCAATCTCACTTTCTTTCTTGAAAGTTGAAGCCAAACACCATGGGTTAAAAGCCACTATAATTATTCATAGAATCATCTATTATGTGACTCAATCTGTGATTTGTTAATTTGTATGGCATTATTGGAACGAGTTGCTGCTGATTAACCTGGATGCTTTACAGTTTTTTATTTGTATAATTTTGTATTTTATCTCTGTGTGTTGTGCATGCTTGTAGCTATTGCTTTTTTCTTTTTTTTTGGGCCGGGGGGGGGGCTGCGATAAGTAATAATGCTTCATTGAAAATAAAATGAAAAATAAAGAATCCCGAGTACACAGGTAGTGTACTTAGAATACAACAAGTGTAAATTAAAATGACATAGATCTAAAAATTCCTCTAATAAAGAAAAGTGATAGCTACTTAAGGCAACCAACCAATCAAAAAATGTTTGTAAAAGATGCAATTTTAGCTCCAGACAAACACTCAACTCAATCCCATCAAAAGTACAAAGATTTCTCCCCCTCCAAATGGTCCACATCACACAACAAGGAAGGGTCCCCCTGATCTCAACAGCATAATGTCCTCCAAAGCCCTGTTTCCAACAGCATAATGTTCTCCCCATTATCTTCGCACATGTAACACTAATTTACAAGGAAAATATTATGCTTCGAAGATTCTCCATCGTGAGAATCTGTCCCCAAGCTGCTGTCCTTGCAAAAAAAGCTACCTTCAGAGGAATCTTAACCTTCCATATACTTTTCCATGGAAAGTGAGGGTTTTGTCCCATACTAAGTATCTGATAGTAAGACTTTACCTCAAAAATACCACTCCTAGTAGGGATCCATAAAAGCTTTCCTCCTCATCTGTATTAACTTTAATGGAATAAAGAACACAAAGAAATGACTGCAAACTCCCCCCCTCCCAATCATTAACTGTCTAGTAAATGAAACATCCTAGTTGAGAACCCCATCACGCCAATTTATTTTAGCCAGCAGAAGAGCCTCTTTATCTCTGGCTGTACGTTACAGCATCAGGAAGACATTTTTCAAACTTGTATTCCCACACCATAAGTCAAGCCAAAGCATAACACAGAAACCATTACGCACCCTGAATTTGACATACTGAGATAACCTCCCCCACCCTTTCTGGATATGTTTTCATAGGGACACACCTTAAGGTTCCTTAAGCACACCAGAAATCCAATCTCTCTGGATATGTGTTCAGAGGGGCACACCTTAAGGTTCCTTAAGCACACCAGAAATCCAATCTCCCACATTTTGCCCATGCTTCAAAGCCACTACATTTCACCAGTAAGAATTTAATAGTTAGTTTCAGTGGCATACTGCCAAAGGCCAGTTTCCTGACAATGCATTATTAAAACACACAAGGCTTCTAACTCCTAGACCACCACAACGGATCAGTTCACAAACTGTCTTCCAGTTTACCAAGTGATATTTGACATAATCCCCTAACCCTCCCCACCGAAAATCTCGTCATAGCCATTGCTTTTTTTGTTTTTAACAGAAAATAATTTGTAACAGCTAAGCTCCTATCTCAACCTTGTTTATTGTGGAACCCTAAATTTAGGTAAATGCTGCAACCACTGTGCAGTGTTTAAAATATTTTTTCAAAGATGAGTCCTACTTCAGGAAATGGTTTTGCAAAATTACTATTGGCACTTGAACAAAGCTAACATAAATTCCCAACTTCTGCCGTAAAAAGTGAAATCTTCCAAAATATCCTATTACGTACATTACTGTTTCTGTTTTTGACTAGTCTTCAGAGATATGATGATTTTGCTGCTTCTAATATGGGTTTTTTTAAAATGATGATATGCTCTCTAAAACCTCCTCTGCTACACCTAGACCTTAGCACCTGAGGAGCTTGGTAGCTTGTTTAGGACCTTTAGGTGGACTTGCTGGTCTATGGCAAGCATATGTTTGAGACAGTATTTATAAAACATTTTATACTTCTACAGATCTAATATTGGGATAATTCATTTGTCCCAAGTTGGAGTTACTGTATTTAATCTTGTCCTAGGAATATACATGCTATGTGAGAGTGAGAGAGAGCACCCACAAGCTCTTAATTTGCACCAAATTTGTTGCTTCTCGTGCTTGTCTAGCTGTGTAGTGGGCCTAATTAGTTTGGTCAGGTCAACCTGGATTAAGCCCAACCGTAAAGTTCACAATCTCAACTGCAACTGTACAAGACTGTTACCTAAAGCTGTGGTTAAACAGGCAGTAGGTTTGATGGGTAGCATATCAAACTCACAATTTATATCAAGCTCACAAAGATCAACCTCCTGCATCCCCTTTCTCATGTTCAAGCCCGCTCATTAGCATTGAACCTAATGTGGGCCTTGCACGTACAGATCCAAAGCAGAAAACAAACACTGGAACTGATACTGAACAAATGAGGCTCCCAGGATTCTAGGTTCTGATACAAGACTTATTAGTCAAATCAAGGCTTTGATACCGTATTAGAATCATCAAATCCAATAGTTTAAGGTGTTAGGAAGTGGGCCAACAATGTATATCAAGCTCATAAACATGAACTCTAACAAAGTTGTTAGGCTCCTCCAATAAATTTTTTAATGTGAAACATGTTTTGACTGTAACATTGTCTTTGTCAAGAGGTTCATGCTTGGCTCTGGGACTTACTCTGTGTGTTATGCTGTGTGCTTACATGCTGGCATGTCTTTAAGCCTTAAACTTGCAGTGTCCTATTTCTTGAGCCCTTGTCATTGACAAGGTGTCAATAATTTTGGTTCAAGGCTAGTTTTTAGAATGTAATGTCATTGTATATGCAGTCTGATGCTTCAAGTGTCTGAATTATCCCAATATATTCACTTCTTTTTTTAAAATTTTTTTTTGATAGGTTAAAGACTATTTACTCATCAATGGATATGGAAATTATTCTGAATGTATCTAGCTTAATATTTGCTCTAATATTCACTTCTATTTATGCATTGTTTCTCGTCTTTTTCCCTCCCTCTATCCTGTTGAATTATGAATGTAAGGAAGATCTGTTGGTAAAAGGGAAGTAAAAGTTGTACCTATAAAAAAAAAAGGGAAGTAAAAGTTGTGTGAAATGCACACTGAATTTATCTATTTGAAAGATGAGGAATTAATTTCACAATCAGGGACTGGATTTTGGTTTGGTGTTAATTATTTCTATGATACAGGGCTGTAAATGGAGAGATCTGGAAAAGAGGGTTAATATGACTGGAGCTAATTTGTGTTAGGGTTTTTAGCTATAGGAATTCAGTAGTTTTTGTTATTCTTTGCAATTTTGGGAAGCATCCATAACTTATATGCAACGGCTGGTAGTTTTGGTTAGTTTCATTACTTGCCATGGAGTTGGAATCAAGACCCTGCATGTGCAAAACTTATAGCATGGGTATCCTCACACCCATCTCCTGACAGTCCTTTGCACCACTGAACAGGTGCTTTTGTATGATGAACCAACAGCTGGACTTGATCCAATTGCATCTACTGTCGTTGAAGATCTCATCCGTTCAGTCCATATGAAAGGCGAGGATGCGCTGGGAAAGCCTGGGAATATTGCTTCCTATGTCGTCGTTACTCACCAACATAGTACTATTAGAAGAGCCGTCGACAGGTTATGCTTTGTCTAAACTATGTCTTTTGGTTGTGCTTGTTGGTAAGATTTTACTTTACTAATTCAAGTAGTTATTCAATTTTATAGGTTACTTTTTCTTTATGAGGGAAAGGTTGTCTGGCAAGGAATGACTCATGAATTCACAACATCAGCAAATCCAATTGTTAAACAGGTAATGACAAAAAAATAATAATAATAATAATAATTGAGTTTACAATTCAGTCAATAAACACACACAATAAACATGTTTATGTTTTATTTCCTGAACTAGTTCGAATGCAACCTATGTCAACTTTCCTGATATGGTTGTCATTTTCATGGTGTATTTTATTACTTGTAGCAGACGGCTTGCCCTTAAAAGTATAAGATGCTTATCCTTAAAAAACTCAGATTAACCCCACAATCAATAATGTGCTAGCTGGAATTTAAAATTCTCATTTTATTAAGTTTTTGAACTTTGTGATGATTCTAATAAGAAGGCTCACATTTGTAATTGTTTTTTCAGTTTGCATCTGGGAGCTTGGATGGACCAATAAGATATTAGGAATTTAGTCTATGGTGGATATATGAGACGACGCATGGTCATTGATTCAAAGGTACCGGCAGAGTTTCCAGGAAGAAATGGGTCTGATGGAGACGCAAAATTTAGACTCTCATAACAAGCAAATCTTAAAGCTCAATTTTTAGGCTTCAAAGATAAATTATTCCCGTGCATCTCTACTCAGCAACCTGGAGTCAAGAAGTGCCTGCATTTAGACATATATGCTGAACAGGCACCACCGTGATATCTGTGTTGTCATCAATTTCTTTTAAGTTTACCTTTAAATTTTTGTTGTTGGGACCTGCATTTGGCCCCATTGTAGTGGGGTAAAGAAACTCATTCTAATCAGAATTTCAGAGAAAAGTGAACTCATCCTAAATGAAAATTCATATTGAAGATATCATTTTCTAAGGTAAAAAATTCATATTTAGAACTCCGTCAACAATAACGAATTTGATTTTCAGCCAGATTTTGGGCATATCATATCAAGATTCTTATTTCTGATGAGGCTAATTGGAAACTAGTGAGCATGTCTTTAGAGATTATTCATTGATGATAAATGACATTGAAGAAATGAATTCTCACTGCCAGGTTCCACTGTTTTCTACTACATTTTAAAATATATATATATTTATATATATATATATATATGTATGTATTTGGTTAAAAGGAAATTGCATTGGAAATTAACCGGCCATATCAAGCATAAAAGTAATAGTAGTGGCAGAACGCCTTAAGGAATACAGACCATTAGCATCAAACATTACAAAAGAAGCAATATCAGGGGAAGGGTGATCATTAGGTTTGACCTCACATGGGAGAGTAGGTTTGACCATATAAAACATTCTTTGTAAAGAGAATTATAATATTTTCAAGTGCTACATCAAAGATAAGAGAAATTAAATATTGACTTTTTATTTCATTCAGTTCAATGTTTCAAGATCTTTTAATTTAAAAAATAAAGATTTTTTGTTTCCTTTGGTTCAATGTTTCAAGACTTGAATTCAAAAAAAAAAAAAAAAAAAAGTTTCAAGACTTTTCATTCTTCACACATACACACAAAACTCTTTGCACTTCAATTCACCATTTTCACCTCTTGCATTTGTACTCCTTTATACACTTACCCATAATTGTTCATGGTATTCCATGTCAAATACACGGACAAAAAGTGATCTATTTACTTCTAATCTTTTGACGACACTTACCTAGTTACAATATTGATGTCTCATTTGGTGGCAATTATGATTTTAATGTTGAGGTCGGACGTTATGGGATTGTGGGGAACACCCTTTCCAAATAACAATAAATATCAAAAAATTTAGTTAGTTGTCACGTTTCAAAATAATACTGAAAACTAGCATATCGAGTGTCTAAAACTCGAGTTCCAAGATAAAACTCGAGTTTTTAAGTCTCGATTTGTAAGAGGATGGGTCTGATTTGGAAAAAAATTCACATGAAAATCGAGTTTTAAAGACTCGAGTTCCATAAATTGCAAAAAAACGCCGCTATAGGGCTTTAAAACGTCACTATAGGGCTTAAAAACGCCACTATAGGGCTTAAAAACGCCACTATAGGGCTCCCTAAACCTGGTATGGGGTGATCACTTATAAATTTTTTTTGAAGGAAAACGCCGCTATAGGGGTTTAAAACGTCACTGTAAGGCTTAAAAACGCCATCATAGGGAAAATTTTTTTTGCATGGAACTCGAGTCTTAAAGACTCGAGATCTATGTGGCATTTTCAGTCCCCAAACACTCGCAAAGTGAGTCTTTGGGACTCGAGTTTTAATATGGATCTCGAGTTTCTAAAACTCGAGATGCTATTTTCCTTTATTGTTTCAAACGTTGTCTAACTAACTATATACAACCTATTTCCACCGTTATTCTGCACATTCCCCCGGATTGTGGGTTTTGTAAATGCTGTAAGTGACTGTGGATGTTTGGGATGTTAATAAGTGTATTTTGCTTTAGAATTGATGAGAAAGAGAAAGATATATTCTATATCAACTTTTATTCTACAATATTCCTCCAAATTTTTTTTTTTAATTACTTGCATTAAATAATTATAATGGATATGTGTGTGCAATTTATAATTGTTGTCTTTTATGATGAACTCATTAGTAACAAAGTTCTATAATAATTATGCTATAATATATGTAGAACATTCTCCAAAACCTTCTTACATAAAAAATATTATAATATTATTCGTGCATCGCACAGACAACTTACAAGTTGTATTAAACTATCAATTACTAAAACAAACACAAAGCAAAGCATTGAAAATTAATGCTGGAGTTCATATAAGTTTTACTACATAGAATTTACCTTAACTTTACTGACTTCTCATAGCTCTTTCAAAAGATGATATGTAGTTGAACCTTGATATTTTCCATTAGAAATACTAGGAAGTGTCAACCAGTTGAGTTACAAGGCTCTTGGCATTTGCGCATATACTTTGACTAATATTAATTCATGTATCAATACCATAATTTGACCCTTTAAACAAAATTTCCTAGTCTCAATGTGCCGAAAGCTCTATCAATATCTTCTTATTCTTGTTTTTTGATAATTAATTTAAAACACCAACCAGTTGAGCTACAAAACTATTGACTATTAAGATGTTCCCTATTTCAAAGAAAACAGAGATAATTTATTTCAATGTAAAGATTTAATTTTTAAGAACTCAAAAGTACACAATACCATTGCATTTCTTAAAATTCTATTCCATCTTATAAGAAATGAAAATTGATTTTGAATAAAATCATCAATACACTAGATTCGTTAACAAAAAAAAAGAAAAAAAAGAAAAAAAAAAGAGGGCCTATTTGATAAATATTTTTAAAAATTGTTCTAAATATCACTAAAAACTTGGTCTGAGAATTGATTCTCAAAATTGGGTTTCTTGTGAAATAGGTTGTCAATTATTTATTCCTTTGAATAAGTATGAAAGTATTATTGCACAAAAGAAGTTACACCCGAGGGACATCTACAATTCTACATCTCCTTGGCCTCAGGAAGGAATAGAGGAGATGTCTACGGGCCTTGAAGAGGTAACAGGAAGAGCCCACAAAGCTAGCTTATGGGCCAGGCTATTAGCCTCTCTAGGAACAAAAACAAAAGACCATTCATCATGCAAATACAACTTTAGCCACTATATCATAGACCACGTTATGGATTTCCCAATGTGCATCAGAGGCGTAGTTATCAATAAGGATTGTCATACATGAACTTCTCTCATTTGTCCATAATAGATTGCACTCACTTTTCCCTCTATCCCCTCATTATACACGTTTCCTGTTTGTGCTTCTAGAATTATTTGTGATAAAATGGGTTTTCCAAACCAGACATTGCTCCAAATTGATGGAGATCAAGTCCATTTTGCCATTAAAGATTTGAACCTTAAATGACTCCGATAGAAACACAAATACCCAAAAGTATGGTTGTCAAAATCCCGATCTAGATCCTACGATCCTACGATTTTACGAACTCATTTGCCCAAAATGATTTGGATCTTTCAAAGATCTTTGCGATCGTTCAGGATCGGTAGGATCATACGATTCTGACGATCCTAAATGATTCTAGTTTTTTGTAATTTTCTTTGACTTGATAGAAGGCTTAGTTGGACCCAAATGAAAAATAATATCTTAATAAACCAAATTTTGCTATTCTAATGTAAAGAGATAGATTATCAGTTAGACCCAAATAAAAAATAACATCCCAATAGAGTATCAAGTTTTGAGATTTTTGGCATTTTTAAATGATGCTTACAAATAGATACAGTGATGTATGGTAATTACATCAAATAGATGCAAATTATTTATTTTTTTATGAATGAATGTATGATTTATATTATTATTTAACATACCAATGTGTGTGTGTGTTTTCTCAAATAATGTAGAATCTTGCAATTTACAATCCGATCTTACGATTCACGATTCCACCTACCTCTCACAATCTTACGTAAGATTCCGATTTTGACAACCTTGCCCAAAAGTGCCAACCAATTAGCATTACTGTTAGCATTACTGTTTAATCAAGTGAGATTTAGAAGGTCCCAACGTAGATGCCATTATTGCTTGTCATCATTGCTACTCTATGATAAGATTGGCCAACCAAATTGTGCTTTTGTTGTAAATTCGCACTTTTAAAAAATCTAATCCCTTTCCAATCATTTTTCCATCAAAATATAAAACATAAAAATATTTTCCTCTTCCGGGCTCATTGCAAAATCAAGAACAATGAAATGCCTTCGGTCGCAATTATGCTACAAGATTGCAAGAGAAAAAAGAGTGGCAACTGGAAATGATTTTGTGGAAAAAGGGTGGCAACTGGAAATAATTTTGTGGCTAACTTAAGATACTTTCTTTTCTTTTATTTATTTTTTGGTTAGAAAAGGAGTTTACTTATCTAGAAAAAAATGAGCATTCCAAAAGTCCACTTCAAGAGCTCTATCAAGGGCTTTTGGGAGGAGGGAAGAATTAACCAACCCAGAAAGCAAAGAAGTACCTGTCTATTGAGTAATGACCCAATTCATGAGCGGCAGAACTAGCTAATCTACGTTAACTAACTCACATGCAAGAAATTTCTTCTATTCATTGTTTCAGTCCCATTCTTCATAAAAGCATCCAATCGCAAAGTGGCATCACCTTCAATCAAAATATCCTTTCAATTCATCTTGCTAGTTGGGTCCAAGGTCCATTTAAGTGTAAATGCTTCAACCTATTTTGGTTCACATGGATCAACGAGCTACATTTATATTAAGCTTGATGTATTCACCACACAAGGGAGTCCATTTTGAATCACTGTTGAGGCTTTCTTTAGAAACACTATCTGTTAACAACCTTGGAAAGCTATTGAAGTTTTTATAGTGATATGTTGGACATCTTTGAAATGAACTTGCTCATTTCCTTTCCATACAAACTGTTATATAACTTCTAGATAATATCAATTGTGATGACAGCAAATAAGAAGAATTCATGCTCTAATATTCTTGGGCAAATTACAGCTTACCCACCCGTAGTTTGGCTGAAATTTAAGTTGCCTACCTATGATTTGAAATTTGACACTTTACCTACCTAAGGTTTGACTGAAATTTAAATTGTTTACCTATGGTTTGAAATTCATGATACATATGTAATGCCCCTCTCATATTGTTACATATGTCTCCGTTACATCATATACTTTTTCCTCCATAATAGAACACTGACATTTGTGCAATTTAGAGGTTTTCCATAAATCTTTCCACATCTTTCCATTAGCAATGTTAAATCTTCTTTCTTTATCCAGCCAACATGCCTACTTTGACGATAAATCCAACACTCATATTTGTTATCCAAACCAGTTTATCTAAGCCTCCAAAAGTAGGAACAGGGATTTTCAGCACTTCCTAGCTGGGATTCAAACATAACATCCACTCCCACCAGCAAAAAATGCAAATATATAATAAAGGAAAGTGGTTCATAGTGGAACGTAGCTACTCTAAAATCTAAATCTCTAATATGTCCGCTAGCACAATGTTCAAGAAGACAAACATTCCAAAAGGTCCAGTGATAATATTCAGAAACTTAAAAACAAGTTCTATTATTATTATCTCTAACTAATCTATAAAATAATTATCTATAACTATAAATAAATAGAAATTGAATACATGTTTAGGTATTTTATATAAACTATCAAAACAAGATATACAAATTTCTAATAGATTAGATATTAGATAAAATCTCAAAGACTCCCATGATTCAGTATATTATTCATTAAACACGTGTTATATAGGGACAGTTGAAATGAAGATGAAAAAAAAAAAAAAAAAAAAAAAAACTGTCAAGACAATGGAGAATTGGGTTGAATACTTGATTTTTTCCAGAAACCTTGTTGAGCATTACTCAAGCTGCTATAAGAAAATAAAGACTCACTCAAAGTAAGGAAAGTTCCCAACCCAGTATCTCATTCAGGATGGTTCTCATACAAGATAGCAGTTTTAGAGTTCTACAACAACATTTGGAAAGATACAGCTTCATCAGGTGGTGGATAAAATCCCTTTAAACCTTCACACAACACATACAGAATATATGGTTCAAGATTGTTAACATGGGCAGAAGATTTTTTAAGATCAATTCAATCTTAAAAAGTGAAATTGGCTACTAAAATGAGGCAACAAGAATGTACATGATAAAGTTCTCAATCTCACATATAATGCATTAAACTTTCATATGGAGAATGTAATTTCTTGTTCGAGCAGAACAAAATAAAGCAACAATGCCAAAGTAGAAACTAACAAAAAAGCTTAAACAGAACACCCATACAGAAATCGGCCCCTCAACAACTCCATCATGAAAAGACTTACCAGGCACCATTGGAATGCTCTCTGTTTCACACCTTCCACTTGAGGTTTCCACGCACAGGTCTGGATTTCCAGCAAATGCTCCTGGAAACCTCCAATACCCTTGTTTCTTAGGAACAAATCCAGAGAAACTGTTATATGACAAGTTTAAGAGTGTCAGATCTTTAAGGCTAGAAACATTTCCAGGGACCTGACCTGATAAAGAATTATGTGATAAGTCCAAGGCCTTTAAACCGCTCATCTTCTCTAAACCAGGAACATGACCGTCAAGAAAATTGTGTGACAAATTCAGGTATTCCAAGCCCTGTAGTGCAAATAGGCCCTGTGGAATCTCTCCATGTAGCAAATTATTGGATAAATCAATTCCAACTGTTGAAGATAGATGGTAATCGAAGCTTGATTGACTACTACCAGTGACAACCATTGAAACTCTGACATGCACATTTGGCATTGCAACAAATGGCTCTCTAGACATTCTACCAATGTCTCTTTTGTTGAACTTTATGCTAATGTTGAAGTTACCATCTGCTATTAAGCCAGAGAATTTGTTGCCTGATAAATCTACTGTTTGGATTTCTTCAAATGTGAATAGCCAATTGGGTAGATTTCCATTGAATTTGTTCTGAGCCAGGGAGAGAAACCTGATGTTTGACCATTTGGTTATTGCATCATTCAAAGTTCCGGAGAGATTGTTGGAGCTAAAATCTACAAACTCTAGAGATTTACAGCCTGCCAAAGTTAGTGGGATCTCACCAGAAATCATGTTATTGCTAAGATCTAGTATCTTCAGGCTATCCAACGCATCAAGCTCTGGATGAATTTCACCAGAAAGATGGTTGTTATTGAGCATCAATGAAAGTAACTGATAGCACCCAACAATGTTCAAAGGAATTGAACCCGATAACAAGTTGTGCGAAAGATCTATCACTTGGAGATAAGTCAAATTTCCAATCCTTGCAGGAATTTCCCCTGTAAGAAGATTGTGTGAAAGAAACAATGCCTGCAAGCTTTTCAATTCTGTTATCCTCAATGGGATTTCACCTGAGAACTGATTGTGGGATAAGTCAAGAAGAACAAGCCCAGATTTATCAGTTGTCTCTGCAATCTTGTGTGGTAGGGGACCCAACAAATCATTGTTACTCAAATCCAACACAAGAAGATTCTCGGAAAATACAAGTCTAGGAGATATTGCATATTTTAAGTGATTGAAAGATAGATTTAGATGAGTCAAAGCTTGAAGAGAAGCAACACATGTGGGTATTCCTCCCACAATAGAATTGTTAGCCATATTCAAAATATTGAGAGACCGAGCAGAAGCAGAAAGGCAAGGCAAGGTACCTGAAAACTGATTTGACCCAAGATTAAGAACCAGCAAAGATTGGCCAAAATCACGAAGATTACCCGATAAATTATTGTTACCAAGATCCAAATACTTTAAAGGTTTCAAATACAACAAGCTTTCGGGGATTTCCCCGCAAAACGAATTGGAAGCCAGATCAAGTTTTTCCAAATTTGTTGAGAAATTACCAAGCCACCCAGGAACAAGACCTCTCAAATCTCGGTTCCCATTCAAAACAAGTTCTTTCAAATTCCTAAGCCTCATGAGTGTGTCAGGCACAACACCAAGAAACCTATTGTGACTAAGATTGATGGCTCTGAGACTAACCAAATTACCAAAACATAATGGAATTGGGCATGTAAAATTGTTATGGGACAAATTCATGTCTTCAAGAAACGAAAGCTTACACAATTTTGGGAGAACTTTGCCGGACAAGTTCATGTTGGTCAAGTTGATTGAAACCACCCGGCCGGTACGGTTCTCACAGGTGAGCCCGGACCAGCTGGTGCAGTTAGTCCCAACCCAGCTTGACAAGCTCTGGCTAGGGTCTTGGACCCTTGATTTGAATGCCAGAAGTAAGGCTTTGTCATCTGGGTCAAGATCAACAACACACTGACAAGGGCTTGAACAACGTAACAGAACCAACAACAAGAGTAGTGGCAGAACATGTAATTGAAAGGCTTTCCAGGGGCAAACAACTGAAACCCAATTAATTTCCATGACTGAAAAACACAGAAGGCTAACTGAAGAACAACACCTCAGTGGCAGAAGGTGTAAATTAGGGAAACTATAGGGGTGAAAAACCCATCTTCATCTAACTGAGTTGAGTGCAAGAACTAAAACAAACATAGAACATTATAAACTGAAAGAGTCCTAAAAAAACATGCACATAGGCACACAGAGAGAGAAAGAGACTTACAGCTAAGAATCAATGGAGCAAGACAGCAACTAATGTGGAAGTGGAATTGTATGAAAGATTCTCTCTTACCCTAAGATCAGATATTCTATCATTCTCGTATTTGTTGGGTCCTAATTTAGTCTTTACTTTGCTGAGGTTCATAATAACTGAAAAAATAAAATAAAAAAGTCTTTAGATTGGTAACTTTGGTTTGTTCCAAATTTCACTTTTTTTTTCTTTTCTTTTTTGTCCACTGACCGACTGACCACTGTTACCAAATGAGCTGAGGCGTGAATATATTCTTTTCTCACTCTTTCCTTTACCGTAAGAAAACGACTCTCCTTTCTTGGCGCGTCAATTTCACGTTCTAACTTTTTTGTTTCTTTTTTGAGAAACCAGACCCGAAAGTCAGGCTGGGCTTTATTAAAGCTCTATAAATAATCAAGAAACATCGTCCAAAACCAAATGGGCTATGTCCTCATGACAGTCTTCCAACCAAACTTGCAAATCTAGGCCTGACTTAGCACGTTTAGCCGGTGCATTTGCTACTTTATTACATGACCGATTAACATAACAAAATTCAGAAGAAGAGAAGATGGCAGCTTGAGCAAGGATGTCACCAATAACATGACCATATGAGGACTGGTCTGTTTCACCAATTGTGATTGCGTTGATAACCACTGCTGCATCACCTTCGAAAGTCACTTCATGGAGACCAATCTCAGCGGCGAACTGCACAACACGTCTACAGAGCTTTGACTGTTGCCACTGAATGGGGAAGTGGAATACGCATCGATAAGGCACCTATGATCGCACCGTTAACATCACAGATGATCACTCCCAGGCTAGCTGTGTCGTTGTGCTTGAACAGAGCTGCATCAAAGTTGGCTTTATATCTTGTCTGGGTCGGAGCAGTCCATTTTGCTTGGACTGGAACTGGAATCTGAACTGTGATAGGGTCTTCATCGTGAGCTTCAAGGAAGTCACGTAGGAGTCTGCCAGCCTCGGAAAAAACTTGGATTAGTGGCTGAGTCAGGCGTCCAAGGCAGATTGAATTTCTTCGATTCCAAAGCATTTAAGCTGTGATGGAGAATATTTCCACTCTGTAGTCCTCCTTAACCTGCAAAAAACTTGAGAAAAGGTTAGTAAAGTCCCCCGGAGGGGGGGAAACTGCGAGTTGTGCCCAGCTAAGCTCTTTCCACATGTTGGCTACCTCTGTACAACCCCACATCACATGCAAGATATCTTCAAGGTGGGCATTACAAATATTGCAACAAACAGAGGAGACAATTTGGCGGCGAAACAGATTGTCCAACGTTGGAAGAGAGTTGTTGCAAGCACGCCAAATAAAATGCTTCACCTTATTAGGGGTACGTAGCATCCAAACACCTCTCCAAAGATGTCTCTGGGGGTGTGGATTTGAGCTACTAGGACTGCTGGCTGAAGCTTCATTAGCCAACAATCGATAAGCACTTCGGGTGGAGAAGATACCCGAAGGAGTTTTTGACCAGATGAGGCTGTCTTGGGGCAATCTGGTGCTAAGGAGGATGCTTAAAATCTTCTTTGCTTCATGGGACAGAAACATTTGTCTGACTTCCTCATCTTTCCAACTCCCATTCACCTTATTAATGAGCAAGCTGACCTTTGCATCAAGGGGTATAGAGGGCAAGGGTGAGCTCACTAATTTGTAGACTTGATCAGGGAACCATTTGTCTTCTTTATACACATTGTCTTGCCATCACCAATCCGCCACACCACACCCTTCTGCACCACATTCTGGGCACTTAATATACTTTTCCACACATAAGTCCCATTTGCCGAGTTTGTAGCTTCAAGAATGGAGCAATCTGGAAAAAAACAGGCTTTAAAGACTCTATGGCACAATGAGTCCGGATTTTTCAACATTCTCCATATTTGCTTGGCAAGTAAAGCCTCATTAAACTTCTCAATCTCCTTGAAGCCCAAACCTCCAAAATCCTTACCTTGGCATAGGCGCTCCCATTTTACCCAATGCACTTTTTACCATCACCACTTTATCCCCACCAAAACTTACGGATTATAATCTCAATCTCCTTTATTAAACCTTTGGGAAGCTTAAAACAACTCATAGAATAAGCTGGAATAGCTTGGATCACCGACTTAATAAGCACCTCTCTGCTTGCTTGTGATAGTAGTTTATCCTTCCATCCCTGAATCTTTTTCCAGATTCGTTCCTTGATATAAGTGAACCCCTGTTTCTTAGCTCTTCCCACAAACGCTGGTAACCCCAAATATTTTTCATACTCTCTAATAGCTGGTACTCCCAAAAGTTGTTGAATTCTGGCTTGAAGATCATGTTGAGTATTTGAGCTAAAGAAAATGTTGATCTTATCTTTATTTATTTTTTGACCCGACCCCCTTTCATAGACAGATAAGATATCAAGGATTACCTGACATTTTGATTCCTTTGCTCGACAAAAGAGCACATTGTCGTATGCAAAGAACAAATGAGAGACATGGGGCCCGTTCCTGTAATTGACACTCCCCTGAGAGACCCATCAGCCTTGGCTTTGTGGAGCAAGCCTTGCAGCCCCATTGCACACACCAGGAATAAATATGGGAATAATGGATCACCTTGCTGTAGTCCCCTACTTGGCCTGATAGTACTGCCCGGAACCCCATTAAGCAAAACAGAATACGAAACTGACTTGATGCAAGACATAATGGTAGCAACGAATCTTCTAGAGAAACCTAAATGCAACATCGCCCTCGCCAAGAAATCCCACTCCACTTTATCATAAGCTTTGCTCATGTCAAGCTTTAGAGTCATGTACCCCAACTTCCCTTAGGTTCAACGCTTTAAATAGTGGAGGGTCTCAAAGCAACCAACACATTATCAGTGATAAGCCTCCCCGAAAGAAAAGCACTTTGTGAATCAGACACTACATAGGGCAAAATCAGTTTCAGACAGTTAACCAAAACCTTTGCAATGAGTTTGTAGACCACATTACAAAGGCTAATCGATCTAAAATCTGAGACTTTCTTGGGGTCTTTTATTTTAGGAATAAGAGCAATGAAAGTAGAATTTATTGAATCTGGAACAAAACTTGAGTTTAAAGCATTCAGGACTACCTCAATTACATCTTTACCAACAATATACCAAAAGAATTTATAAAAAATAGGAGACATACCATCCGGACCAGGGGCTGTAAGCGGGCCATTTGGTGAAGGGCTCTATGTACTTCTTCGACAATGAATGGTCCATCCAAGCTATTATTCATCTCGGCCAGGACAGTAGGTGTTAATTCACTTAAAATTTCATCAAAACCATCCGGATTCGAAGTGGTGAACATGGTGTCAAAATAAGTGCTTGCC
This sequence comes from Notholithocarpus densiflorus, assembly GCA_030021035.2. NCBI lineage: Eukaryota > Viridiplantae > Streptophyta > Magnoliopsida > Fagales > Fagaceae > Notholithocarpus > Notholithocarpus densiflorus. Next base: position 176,265 of record JARYZH020000019.1, on the reverse strand, counting down.
AATCTGCACATATGGTCTTCATCTTCAATCCAATGGCCAAGATCATCTTCTAAACCCAAAATGTAGTTATGTTTGTTACGTTGGTTTGCCCTACAGTGAAAATACCTAGTGTTTCGGTCACCCTCCTTAAGCCACTCAATATGGGAACATTGTTTCCACATTGTTTCCTCCTTCACCTTAAGCAACTGAATTTCATCACGGAGCTTTTCAATCTGGACTGGATCTGTGCTGTATAAACCAGCCTCCTCGGCAAAGCTCAACTCCTTCAATTTGTTGGCCAAAGTAGTCCTTACATGCCCAAAAGTGACCCGGTTCCAAGTTTGAAGATTGTCTTGGCAGCTAGTAATCTTCCTCAATAGATTTCTTACCGAATTAGTATCATCCAAACCAGCCCATGAATCTTTAACCACTTCCTCACAAGTCTTGTCTTTTACCCACATTGCCTCAAACCGAAACGGACACCCTTTTCTGTAAAATCTTTTTTGTTTGGCATCGAAGATGAGAAGGATCGGTCTATGATCTGAATGGAAACACTCCAAATGGTGGATATGTGAAGTTAGGAACCTTAAAAGCCAATCCACTGTTGCTACCCCACGGTCAAGTCGAATCCAAACATTGTGATCCCCCGGTCTTCTATTACACCAAGTGAATGGGAAACCATTAAATCCAAGGTCTTTAAACCCACAAAAATCCAAGGCATCCCGAAAACCTTGCATCTGCCTTTCAAGTCGAACCAACCACCCCTGCTTCTCTTCAAGTCTGAGAATCTCATTAAAGTCCCCCATGTAAACCCAAGGTAAATTTTGTCTTTGGCTTAAATCTCTAAGTAGATTCCAAGAATTTTCCTGGCTGGCAGTTTCAGGGTCTCCGTAGAAACCTGTGAACTGCCAGGCATCATCCATTCCTTGATCCACCACCCCATCAATGTGGTTATCAGAGGAAGTAAGAACATCCAACACAAAGTCATCTTTCCACAAAAGAGCCAACCCCCCTCCCCTTTTATGACGAGCAACAACAAAGAAATTTGTGTACTGCATTTTACGACTAATTCTCTCAACAACCTCCTTATCAACCTTAGTCTCCATTAGGAAGACCATTTTGGGATCTTTTTTGCCAACCAAGTCAGCAAGTTTAGTTTCTGTCTATGGGTTCCCAAGCCCACAACAGTTCCAGCTAAGGCAACTCATTGTGACTAGTGGTACTGGAGGCTAGCCACCACCTGAGAATTTTCCTTGTACCCACCACCCATTGCACTGACTCGTTTCTTCTTCTTTACTACCTATTCAGATGGCTCCAAGTCCGGACGCCTATTTTCTTGGATCTCCATGTCGCTGCCATTATCAAATTCCCCCACCTCACGCAACAGTCTCGCCCATTTTTTCCTAGTGCTATTCAAAGGTTGTGTGGTTGCCTGATTTGTTATATCTGTTAAAGGGACTTGCATTGCATTGAAAGAAAACATACCATGCTGCCCTTGATTGATGACAGTTCCTACTTCCTTTTTTCTAAAATTTTGCATGGGCATGAGAGTAGGCAACAGGTCCCTTAACTCCTCTATTCCACTATCCAAGTTCACAGTATTCACATCAATGTCATTACTAAAAACATTCAGAGGGTTTGTATGACTAGAAAAAACCACACTTGTAGGTTCGGCCTCCATGGATATCACCTCATTCACTTCTCTGTTCGTCCCATCATCCCTCTCAAAATTGGAAGCACTACTTTCTCGGTTGGTTGAGTCCTTGAGAATTGACTGAATTTTCTCTATTGCCGGCCCCTTCTTCCAACACTTTGCACCCCGCGAATTCCCAGAAACTACCACAACCATTTTTCGAGTGTGTCTCACCGGATTAGCGTGAAGCCACTCCCTATACTGTTGGTCATCCTTTTTCAAACTCCCCTTCCCCCGAATCCACACTTCGCAGTCTCTTTCGCTATGTGCAAGCCTTCCACACCAATAGCAAAAATTAGGGAGCCGTTCAAATTTAAGCAATGCCCAGCCAACATGCTCACCATTTGACCACAACTTGCAGCACCGTGGGAGAGCCTTGGTGATATCCATCATAACCTGGATTCGCAAGAACTCGCCCCCCTCCCCATCATCTTCTCGGTCAGCTACCTGAACTAATGTCCCAATGTTATTACCCACTACTTTCCTCGTTGCCTGAGTAAGACATTGGTCCGGGACATTGTGGAGTTGCACCCAAAAAGTCACTGAATCAAAATCTAATGATGGGGTAGATTCCGCATCCACTGCACGTCGCAGAACAACAATGCTTTTATCGTAGGACCACGGTTCAAACTCCAGCACTCTTTCTAAGTCCATTGCGTCATCAAATGCAAACAAAAGAATATTACCCCTATATCTCTGATTTTCATCTTCGTAATCAACTTCCACAAAGGTTTAAAGGTCTGACCCACTGCTTCTGCATTGACCACTCTTTTCGGAAAAAATTTTGCCGCTAAATGAACAATAGTAACCTCTTTTTTCTAGGGTACATCAGCCCCATGCTCCTCTTCTTTTGTCAGTGAGAACTGAGACCAAAGATCCTTAATATTCGCTATATCACTGAGAGAGCTAACCCCACCACACCATAATAGTGAAGACAAAGCACTAAAACCTGTTGTCCTATCAGACTTGAGGATTGAAGGGAACAGAGAAACCTCCACGCGGGGAGGGACGAAATTCTACACACGACGCCGAGCAACTTTGCTTGAGAAACCCTAGTAGAGAAACCCTAGTAGAGCAACCCTAACGGCGTGAGAGAAACCTTAGTTCACGTTCTAACTGAGATTATTATTTCAACAAAGTTTTGTTACAAACTCCTATGACATTATTATTGTGGATTATTTTAAGTATTTTAAGTCTTAAATTATAATTTAAAAAGTAAGTTTATGAATTGAATAATAAACAATATCTTATTTGAACAAAATTTAACATACATATTAAGAACACAAAGAATATACAATCCAACAGTTAGAGTTTTAAAATATATAATTATGTCATTGTTAGGGTACATTTTTTTTTTACACCTAATATTATTTAAGTATCACCTATTTATTTTCAAACACCACTAAGAAGTTATTGGGATTTTGCAAAATATTTTTTACCCTATTATTATGTTAACCACAAATATTTCATATCTTATTATCTAAATTGGGTCATGATATAAACTATCACAAAAAGCCCAAAACGCTCATATCTTATCAAATTTTATTATTATTATTTTAGTTAAGCCCAAAACTGGCCCTATGAGCCCAATAGACACATCCCATTCTATTTAAAGCCCAAGAATACTTATGCTTGGCAATATTTGAAAAGCCCATGATTCAAGTCCATGGCAAAACAATTTTATCAATCAAATTCAAATCCTTAATCAAAGCCCATGGTTTAAACCTATGGCAATTTTATCAATGGAATTCAAATCCATAATCAAAACTCATGGTTTAAACCCATGACAATTTATTTATCAAAAGCCTAATTCACATTGGCAATATCAAAAGCCCAATTCATATTGGCAACATCAAATGCCCAATTCTCATTGGCAATATCAAAAGCCCAATTCACATTGGCAACATCATCAAAAGCCCAATTCTCATTGGCAACATCAAAAGCCCAATTTACATTAGCAATATCAAAAACCCAATTTTCATTGGCAACATCAAAAGCCCAATTTTCATTGGCAATATCAAAGCCCAATTCTCATTGGCAATATCAAAAGTCCAATTTACGTTGGCACTATTAAAAGCCCAAGCTATCTACTTGGCACTATTTTATCAAAAGCCCGAGGTTATTAATACTTGGCAAAATACTATATTATAATTATTTCACTTAAAAGTCCAATAATGAACAATACTTTAAGTTCTTAAACCTATTACTATAATATTACATGCTCATAGAATTTATGGCAATTATCTATTCTCAACCCATGGCAATCATCTTATAAAAGCCCATGGAAAGTTATGATTATCTTAAACCCATGACATTTGTTTATTTATACCATATTATAAACCCATGGAATTTATATAAGAACTCATGGTCACTATTTATCTTATACATTATTAATATCTATTTCCAAAACTCATGATAATTATTCACCTTATTATGATTATCTATAGAAAAACCCATGAGAATATCACATTATTCCACTATAGTGGTTGTTACCATATTTTATTTGAAACCCGTGGATATTGCCTCTATTTAAAACCCATGGTAAATATTATTCTCAAGAAATATTGGTGGTCATTATTTAAAAGCCCCAAGAAATTATCGTTTAGAGAATAATCCTTAGCAAAAATTATGAGAAACTATACAAGTTGTTATTTAAAGCCTATGGAAATTAATACCCAAAATCTATCATAAATATTTATTAAAGCTCATGGATTCATTTCATTTTTACTAACAACTAAAGCCCATGTGGAATAAAAATCCATGGCAATATATGGTAGCTTTGTCCATTTTGTAGGGCTCACAATGAGAAAGCAAAAGGATAGGCCTAAGTGGAGAGAACCACCAAGTCAGATGCCTACCAAAGTACTCAGCCCTCATGGCCAAGCCCAACATGAAGTCTTAGCCAAAATAGCCCATGTGTGCAAACTGACCCAGCTGGAGAACTCCATTCAGTTCTGTCTTCCGCTGGAGAGCACCTTAAGAAGCAACCAAGCTCCTAAACCAAGTTAGGAGTTGGCCACCTGTCCCAGCAGCCTTTCTACCACTACCAATCATGATCTAAACAGCACTAAAGGCTGGGCTGATACCTAAAAGCTAATGGGCAATAAAACCCCTTCCTTTCCAAGTTTTGATTACAACTCAAGGAAACCATGACCAAGACCTCCAAGCTCATGAAATCCTCAACTAAATAGTATATTTTATTACTAAAAATGTATGTAATTGATTCATGAACCAAGCCCATGAATCCTAAAGGGGAAAATTTGGGAACATATGGTTTGGAGGGCATAAAGGGATCTCCAACAGAACCCTCTAAAGTGGGCTTAAACTTTGACACCTGGCTTGGGGTGTTGAGTCCTACTTCCTAGGGTCCAAATTTCAGTTGTAGCACTAGGATTCCTCCTTAATACCTGACTTAATCCCATTGGTTGAACACAATCTCAGAAATCTTAGTATTTAATGCAAGATTACCCCAAATACTCACCATGTGTCATATTACCCAAAGTAGCAAAGCAGCCCCAAAAGCAAATCTCCCATTTATGGCCAAATATTAGGATAATTAAGTCTGTTATTCTACCCCCTGATCAATCCTATGTTTTTAGACTTTTATTAATTAATGCCCCCCTAAACACCACTATAAAAGGGTAAGCACACCAGCCCACAAAACACACACCAACCCCTCTAAATTTTTTGATTTTCTTGTCACTTTGCTTTTAGTTCAACTCTCCCCAAGCTCATAAATCTGTTAGGACATATGTGAATCATGTTAGGAACATAATATAGAATTGGCTAATCCTTTGACAAAACGCACTTTACTTGTAATTGGGTAGATCTAGGATGTGTTTAACGCTTCAAGGAACAAGAGTTCAAGTCTAAGTGTTAAAGCCATGCAAGTTTGTCCAAGAAACGAGTGAAGAAGTGTTGGATTTTAAAGCTCAACAGCTAGTTCAACAGATAGCATTTATTGAGGTTTAAAAGGCAGTTTAGCCCGATGCTCGACAGTTGCTCGATAGATACCCTATTTATCGAGATTTATGAAAATCAGATTTTCAGTTATGATTTTCATCCAATCCATGTATACATGTTTGGGCTTTCTTTTCTCACAACCCTAAACATATATAAGGATTATTTTAAGGGCCGTCACAGCTGATGCAAATGAGTGATGCAAAGTTTTTTCACAAGCATATTGTGATTGGAGACAATTTGCCCTAGTTCATCTTTCTCTTCAAGAAGCTGCTGCGTCTGTACGCCGTAGGGTTTTGTAACCAAGGAGCTTCGTGATTTTCATCGTGTTGATGAACTGAAGAACTTTACAGCCAACATCCTTCTCAAGTTGGTGTGTAAGCCGCGTACTGGGATCCACGTATCGATTGGTTAGTCACGTACTGGGAGCCATGCATTAAAAGGAGAGATTATCACTGCAGAACAAGTCCAATTGGGTATTGGGGTAAGGGTTTAACTATAGTTTGGTATAAGGTATTGGGATTTCTTTACTTGTAACCGCTTTTGTGATAATAGTGGATTCTCAGGAGTGGTGACTTTAAAATCACCTGGTGGAGTTTTTGCCGTGTAGGTTTTCCCTATTCGTAAACAAATCATCGTGTCAACTTTATTTTCCGTTGCATATTAATTTAGTTGGTGATTTGTTTGTGCTACCACGCATATTGCATGTTAATTAACTTAATTAATTAACTTGGCTAATTAATTGGTTAATTTATCATAAGGGGCCAATACATTCTTGGCCTATCAAGTGGTATTAGAGCAGGCACACTCTGATTAGGGTTAATCTTTGCTGTGTGATCCATTGACCTTTGTTGTCATGGCTGCAACCGGTATGAAAAGATCTTTTTTTTCAAATACATCTTGTTTTTCTAATAGCTATTTGTTTGAGTATATCAGAAAATGCAAGTCTAAAAGTTATTTGAATTCTATCATGATGATCATTGGAAAAGATCTTAGCTTGATAAAGAAGAAACTAGACTATCTCAGAATAAAATTGTGCAAAGGAGTTCGTCTGAAAAGAGTGAAAGTTAAAACCTTTGTTCATAGATGGCAGATGAGAGAAAACACCATTCCTACTGATCTGTCATCTAAGCACGAGGTGTGCTTCATGATGAAGTCCGCATTTAAGGTTATGGACACGTGTTTGTGGTACCTTGACAGTGGTTGCTCAAGACACATGATTGGAGACTGATCTCTCTTTAAGGTTTTCGAGTCTAAGAAAGGTGGTAATGTCACTTTTGGTGATGAGAGCAAATCACAGATTAGAGGAAAGGGAACCATCTCACTACCGGGATTGCCAGACATTGCAAATGTGCTATATGTAGAAGGTTTGAGAGAAAACCTGTTGAGTATAAGTTAGATATGTGATCAAGACTTTATGGTGTTATTCTCAAAGGGAAAATGCCTTGTGTTGGATGAGTCTAGAAAGAAACTCATAAGTGGTGTTTGCACTCTAGACAACTGTTATGGTTTAGTCCCTGATGTTGATATTGTGTGCAATAACATTCGTTTGCCAAACGAAGATCTATGGCATCAAAGGATGGGACATGCTAGTTACGGACATCTTTCAATTGTATCTAAGCATGGATCAGTTTTAGGGATACCTAAGCTCAGTAGAGTGAACAATGTGGTGTGTGGACCATGTCAGCGTGGGAAAACATCCAAGCACTTAGACATCCGCTACTTCTAGACCATTGGAGCTGCTACATCTGGATCTCATAGGTCCAACCAGAACTAAGTCTCTTAGTGGAAAGAGATACATCATGGTTGTGGTAGATGACTTTGCTAGGTACACTTGGGTCATCCTTCTACGATCCAAGTTTGATGCTCTTGAGCACATTGAATCCTTGTGCACAAGATTGCAGAATGAGAAGAGCTTGAAGATTGATCGAATTCGAAGTGATCACGGTAAAGAATTCGAGAACTCTTACATGGAGTCCTTTTGCACTAAATCAGGTATATTCCAGGAATTCTATGCTCCTATTACTCCTCAGTAGAATGGTGTAGTAGAAAGAAAGAATAGGGTTATTCAGGAGATGGCTAGAGCTATGCTGCACAACAAGGATGTGGCTAGAAACTTGTGGGGAAAAGCTGTCAACACTGCGTGTCATACGGTTAATAGGGTGTATTTCAGACCCGGTACCAAAAAGACTCCCTATGAGCTGTGGAAGGGAAGGAAACCAAATGTTAAATATTTCTGAATCTTTGGAAGTACTTATTTCATTCTCAAGGATAGAGAGAATGTGAAAAAATTTGACTCCTGAAGCGATGAAGGAATATTTCTGGGATACTCCTCTACAAGCAAGGCTTATCGGGTATACAACAAAAGAACCAAGAAGGTAATGGAAACTATAAATGTTGTTATTGATGAATCTTCAGAGTCCGGTTCTGAGAAAATTAGTGAGGAAGCCCCTAAAGATATTCTTCCTCTCGAGCCCAAGGACGTTCAAGAAATTGTTGATCAAGAGCCCGCATCTCCAAGTACTCCCGGCACTCCAAGTGTTGTAGAAGGTTTAGCAAATATACCTACTTCACCTAATTCTGAATCCCATGAAGAGAAAGGACCTTCGTCTCGGATTAAATTGAATCATCCTCTTGAAGTTATTGTGGGAAACATGAATGAACTTACACTAAGGAAGCATACAGTTGATAAATGTGTTGCTAACTTTGTGATATATTCTTGTTACTTATCGTAGGTTGAACCCACCAAGGTTGAAGAAGCTCTTCAGGATGAAAGCTGGGTTGAGGCTATGCATGATGAATTGCTTCAATTTCAAAGGAATGATGTCTGGACTCTAGTACCTAGATCGGAAGGTAAGCACATCATCGGCACAAAGTGGATATTCTGCAATAAGACTGATGAGGAGGGTAATGTGATCCGCAATAAGGCTCGTCTTGTGGCTCAAGGATATTCTCAAATGGAAGGAGTAGACTATGATGAGTCATTTGCTCCAGTAGCCCGTATGGAGTCCATTAGAATTTTCCTTGCCCTGGCATGTCACTTGAAGTTTAATTTTTACCAAATGGACGTAAAGACTGTTTTCTTGAATGGGTTCCTTAAAGAAGATGTTTATGTGGCTCAACTAAAAAGATTCATTGATACACACTTTCCGGATCATGTGTTTACCTCAAGAAGGCACTTTATGGTTTAAAGCAAGCCCTAAGAGTTTGGTATGATCAGCTCACACAATACTTGGTGTCACATGAGTTCACAAGAGGAAGAGCTGATCAAACCCTCTTCATCAAAAGGGAAGACGGCGAGTTGATAGTTGCTCAAGTCTATGTTGATGACATCATCTTTGGGTCGACTAAGGATGAACTTGCTCATAGTTTCTCAAAACTCATGTAGTACAAGTTCGAGATGAGTATGATTGGAGAGTTGACTCACTTCCTTGGTTTGTAGATCCATCAGCAAGAGTCAGGTATATTCCTATCTCAATCTAAATATGCTAAAAATCATGTGAAAAAGTTTGGTTTGGAATCTGCTAGTTTTGTTAGAACCCCTATGAGCCCAAATGTTAAACTCACTATTGATTTGTTGGGTAAAAGTATTGATTCATCTCTTTATAGAAGCATGATAGGTAGTCTTCTTTACCTTATTGCTAGTAGACCTGACAGTAGTTACAATGTGGGAGTGTGTGCTAGATATCAAGCTAATCCCAAAGAGTCTCATATGATTGCTTTGAAAAGAATCATAAAGCATGTGAAAACCACTACCGACTTTGGTGTGTGGTACAACAAGGACACAAATGATATCTTAGCTGGGTATTCTGACGCAGACTGGGCTGGGAATGCTGATGATAGAAAGAGTACATCGGGGGGTTGTTTTTATATGGGTTATAATCTTGTCTCCTAAATGAGAAAAAAGCAGAATTTCCATCTCATTATCCACTGCAGAGGCCGAGTACATCGCTGCCAGTAGCTGTTGCCCCCAACTTCTATGGATGCAAAAACTCCTCATTGATTACGGTATTCGTCAAGAGCATCTTACCATCTACTGTGACAATACCAGTGCCATCAACATCTCTAAGAATCTGGTTCAACATTCTCGAACTAAACACATAGAGATTCTATTGGGGTTTATGCCCTAAAATCCAATTTATTGGCATGTCATAAATAATTAAATTGTTTAATTATATGAGACTATCTATAAATGAATTAATGAGACATTATCTTAGACCATGAGATGCATAGTATGTGATTTATGTGAAAAGTCACAGAAAGATATAAATCACAAGTTCTTTGTAAACTCAGAATTTTAGTTTGTAGTAAGTGATGAAATTGGGCATTCATCTGCGAAGACTATAATATATCAACTAAGATGATTTGTTTTGATCATGGAAGTGGAGACTTCTAGTTGATATGTTGATGTATTTTAAGAGTTAAGACATATTGAACAAGACCGCTGTGAGATTTATTATTCTCCTAATGATTGTCAAATGAATAATAAATCTCACGACTTCTATTTACATCAACTCTAAATCCTGAGAGAATAATGGACATGATCATGAGGTGTAGGTTGCTTTGATATATCAGGAGTGAGATCTATAAGTCACGATCAAAACCTCAGTATATTGGGCAGCCACATTTAGTGTTGATGGAACATATATTCTCAAGATGGAATTCATAATCTCTTAACGGAGATATAAAATATTCTCTTGAGATAAGTTTAATGGGTTTGGTTATTCAGAGTGTTGGGCCCAACCACTTTAGTAAGGAGTTACTAAAGTATATACTTATGAAATTGGATTTCATAAATATATGATGAATAACGTAAAGGATTAAACCGGGTACTCAAGAATTAAGATGTAGTAATCTTCAAAGTGGCAGTCTACATTAATGACTTTGTATTACTACGAATATTTTAATGAAGGTGTTGCATGTATAATAAAGTCTTGCGATATAATTTATTAATAAGGCCTAGAGTGCAATTATATTGTTATAGTAGTATTGAATATAATTAATGGTAACTTCGGACTTGTCAAGAGTTGACAGAAAAGCCCAAGGCCCATTGGAGCTAGAGTCTTATTTGTTCCCTTTGGTCCCATCTCAAGCCACAAACTAAAGCCCAATTGGGTAGGCCCAAAAGGCTAACCCAATTAGATAATCAGTTTTTATTTATTAAGATTTATTAAATAAGTAACTACTAAGGTAGTTAGTATTTACGTATGATGAAAAGAAAAGAAAACACTTTTTCTCTACAAGGAGAAGAAGAACTTTATTTGAGAATCAACGTACAAAAGGACTGATTAAGAGACCACACTTCTTGAGTATCATGTGGAATTGAGATGAAGAACTCTATATAGAACTCTATCCTTAATTTACTAGATAAAGTATTCTAATCTCATTAGAAACTATATAACTTTAATTAGAATTTTAATCTCATTAAAAACCTCTAATTAAAATACATTAAGGATTTTTAATCATAAAACAATTTAGGACTAAGAGTTCTATTTAACTACCATCTTCGATCTCATTAGGTCTTTTAGTTAGAACCATGTGTAATCACATCACACATTGCCTTACACCTTATAGATTTGAAAACATTTAGAAAATATTCAAAATTCCCTTCAAATGCATTTTCGTGAGAATCATGCGACTAAGCTCTTCCCGCAAAAAAGGTGTAAAGAAAAATAGTGAAAACACAAAATTCAGACAAAAACTTTCTTTATGTGAAAACACTTAGAAAAATTCTGATTTTCCTTCTTTCGATTGATCGAATGTGTCCCTCGATCGATCGAAAAAATTAAGAAATTTGAACTTGACCATCTGACTTCTTCGATTGATCGTAATTGCCTCTCGATCGATCGAAAAACAAATTCGATCGATCGAATATCAATCGAAAATCAATTTATTTAAAAAGTATGATCACTGTTTCACTCGATCGATCGAAAGTGATTTTCGATCGATTGAAACTCGTGAAAACCGAATTTCCAGAAATTTTTCAAGGCAGTTTTCTACAGTTTTTTCTTGAACAAACAACTAACTTACGAACATGATAGTCAGAGAATGATATCAAAACTGAAATTCATTGATGCTATAGCCTTAAAGATCAATTTAAGATACTTAAATTCAAATTTAAACAACATCACAACATCAATATCAGTTTTTATCAAATCATAGTTTCAATAACCATGCAGAAAATTAAATGCATAATCTTCAAACAATATAAAACTATAATCTCTAATTCCAAAACTCATAAAACATGTTATACAATTCGAAATTGAAGACCGCTCTAATACCTTGGTGTGGTGAAATTCAAAATCGAAGATCAGAAGTTCTTGGGAAGACTTTTAATCTTCACTCCAATTCCACTTAATGCCCAAGATGTGTGGTCTCTCAATCAGTTTCCAAGGAGAGAATAGAAGAGTGTCCAACACTCACATACACCATTTCATTCTTTATGAAAACACTCATGAAAGACTTAATGAAAACCCTAATGAAATTCTAATTGGGCTAGCCTTTTAGGCCATTCCAATTGAGCTCTAGTATGTGGCTTGGAGTGGGAGCAAAAGGGACCAATAAGACACTAGCTCCAATGGGCCTTGGGCTTTTCTGTCAACTCTTGACAAGTCCAAAGTTACCATTAACTATATTTAATATCACTATATAAATATAGTTGTACTCTAGGCCTTATTTATAAATTATATCCCAAGACTTTATTATAAATGCAACCCCTTCATTAAAATATTCGTAGTAATACAAAATCATGAATGTAGACTGCCACTTTGAAGATTACTACATCTTAATCCTTGAGTACCCGGTTTAATCCTTTACGTTATTCATCATATATTTATGAAATCCAATTTCATAAATATATACTTTAGTAACAACTTACTAAAGTGGTTGGGCCCAACTCTCTTGAATAACCAAACTCATTAAACTTATCTTAAAGGAATATTTTATATCTCCATTAAGAGATTATGAATTCCATCTTGAGAATATATGTTCCATCAACACTAAATGCGGCTGCCCAACATACTGAGATTTTGACCGTAACTTATAGATCTCACTCTTGATATATCAAAGCAACCTACATCTTATGATCAAGTCCATTATTCTCTCAGGATTTAGAGTTCATGTAAATAGAAGTCGTGATATTTATTATTCATTTGACAATCATTAGGAGAATAATAAATCTCACAGTGGTCCAGTTCAATATGTCTTAACTCTTAAAACATATCAACATACCAACTAGAAGTCTCCACTTCCATGATCAAGACAAATCATTGTAGTTGATATGTTATAGTCTTTGCAGATGAAACGCCCAATTTCATCACCGACTACGAACTAAAATTTTGAGTTTACAAAGAACTTGTGATTTATATCTTCTGTGACTAAATCACATAAATCACATACTATGCATCTCATGAACTAAGATAATGTCTCATTAGTTCATTTATAGATAGTCTCATATAATTAAACTATTTAATTATTTATGATATGCCAATAAATTGGATTTTAGGGCATAAATCCCAACAGTTGGGAGCTTGACTAGAGGCTTTTCTAGGGCTGGAATAGGTTTGCTAGAGTTTCCTGGTTGGAGGATAACCTTGTTTTCAACCTTTTCTTCCATCCTATCAAGCTGTTTTCCTATGACATGTAAGCACTGGTTGGTATAGTTGTTCTGGGCTATGACCTTCTTGACTGCGGTTTCCTCACTCTTAGGAACCTGGAAGGGGGAAGCAACTATATCTGCTTTGTTATGCTTGAAAGTTATCTTTTCCAAGGGTGGATGGCTGGATCTCACTACTTCCTTGGTTTTCTCTTTCGTCCAATTGGTTTTGGTAACAACACAAGATTTCTTGTGCCATTCAAAATGGTTTTTGAAGTATTCAAAGAAAGGGACATTGCTGGATATCACTTTGATGAATTCTTTCCATTTTTCCAAAACTTCAACCTTCTGTTCCCTGGTGTGGTTGGCCCTGTAGGCTTCTCTTTTGACTCGGTTTTTCTCCGATTCAAATTCTTTGCCTAAGGCAACTAAGTCAGGGGTGGAGTCTTTCTTTATCACCATGATTTCATGATCAGTTTCAGTTTCTTGCTAAAAAGGATCTTCCATATCTGTACCAGAGGGTGATGGTAATTTTTTACTGTTGTTGTCTTCTTCCTGATCAACATCTGAGTCCTGTCTGACTGTGTAGCAGGGTGTGCTAACCTGGGATCTAGTCTGGACACCTTGGAGTTCTAAACCTAGATCTCTTCTAGATTTTGGAAACGGAGCAAGGGGTCTGGATGAGCTACACTGGGATGCAGGTCTATCTCTAAGAGGGATAGGTGGTTGCCTACTGGGTTGGTGTAGATCTATTGGGGATCTAAACCTGGGGTCTTCTTGGTGTAGATCTACTGGAGATCTAAACCTAGATTCATCATAGTCAATAGTTATCCTAAACCTAGACTGATCAAAACTTAGTCTAACCGTGCCATCGGCTAGTTGTTGGACAAAATCTAAATCAGGGTTCTAGGCCGGATTCTGGATCTGAAGAGAATGATTTTCACTCTCAAGAGTCCAACTTGGGGGAAAAGTGACTTCAGTCCATTTCAGGGTTCTAGGTACCTGAACTTTGGATCTAAGGTCTCTGGTCTGGATGAGGGTGGTTTCTCCCATCTTTCTTTTGTCAAGTGCTTGAACATTAAAGTTCGTCCTGATGCACTTATAGTAATCTCTGTATATCAAAGCTAACTGCTAGACACCTCGTAACATAAGGGTTCCATTAGTGTTGATATTGAGGGTGAGGGCTTTCATGATATGCGGGTCATGAAGGAAAACTGTGAAGTTGGGGAAACAGTTAAAATGAACTGGTTCACCACTAAGACTGGTTTGAATGGTTCCTAAGAGGCTGTCATTAAATTTGATATGACGGGTGTCTCTGAGGGCCATTAGGATTGAACAATTCAACCCTTCTCTGATCAAAGGTTTAACTCCTACCTGGACTAAACCTATGTGAAGATAATTGTGTCCATCTCGCTTGTGCGCTAACAAGGAAGAACTGGGCAACAAGTAACATGTTTCATATTCCTTGTTTAAACTGTAAACTTGTTCTATAGTTCTAACATGGTAATCTGTCTTGAAAGACTTTTTCAAGGACCATGAAGATTTATAGATCTGGTTGGTGGGTACCTTAGGGATGTCCCAATCTCCTAATTTTAAATCTAAATCTGATAACTCATATGACTCTGAATTTAGAATTCCATCATCCTGGGGGATCTCTGGAAGGGATGATCTCATGCTGGTAGAAGAGCTACTTCTAAACAATCTATTCATAATTCTGGATCAAGATGTAAAAACAAAACAATCACAACCTAATTACATTTATCCTCAAACTTCTAGATCTAACCTTTAGATCTGAAACAGGGTATACAACAAAGACGATAGCCTTTCCTTGTGCTAACTACAACCTCTTGCAGCCACAATCCTCACCTTTGTGGAACCACCCTAAAACGCCTATCCACGGCTAACACAGGCTGACCAACACAACCTGGATTGGATACTGGGACTAACTGGGTTATAAGACTGCACAGATATTGGACTTACGTGTCTCAACAGTACACATCTGCAACAAACTTTGGGGCTAAACACGGAAACAAGAAAAAGCAGGTAACTGGGAAATAACTGATTAGTTTGAACAAGTAAGATAGAACAATGAACAGACAGAAAAAAAAGAACTTTAATGCCAACAGATATCAAGATACTAGTAGAACATTACTGAGAAGAGATAATAGATATAAAAATAGATAAATGGGAATGGAAGAGTTATCAAAAAATAGACGTAAAACAAAATATGGGGTATAGGAGATAACATTAAAATAATGATAATAATGCACAAAATAATGGATATCAAGTGTGAGCATTACAGTTTGCACCGCTTGGACGTTTTGCACCGTTTGGATATAGTAGGCAATTGGGTATAGTTATTGCATTTTATTCAATAACTATTGTTGATGCTATTAACGTGTTAACATCTGTTTCCTTGGCCATCTTTGTTTTTCATTATTTGGGATATTGATAATAAGACAATTTAACGTTAATGCTTGTTGGCCATCTTATAAGCATGTGTTAATTGCCTTGGATGTATTGAATCCGTATATTATATATATATATATATATATATATATATATGGGTTTATATGCAAAATGTTTGTATAGGATGAAGTGGCCCAAAGTATATCCTTTTATGAAGGTTTCGTCTTTCATTGTTTATAAAGGATTCATCATATTGTTGCTTGCCTTGTATTATATATTTTTTATGATCAAACAGTATGCTAATGCTAGGATTATGAAATTTATTCCTAATGAGATTAGGATTATGTTTTTAGGGTTTCTAGCATTATTAGGGTTCTTGATTATGATCTTGAAAACCTTAATGTTTGGTTTGTAAATCTTCGTTGATAAAATCAAAAGGTGTTTTTGATGGAAGAATAATGAAGATGTCAAAAACGGTTACCAGAAAATGCTGAAAAATTTAGTTTTTGCGAGTTTCGATCGATCGAGAATTCCTTTCGATCGATCGAATGTACCTTTTGATTGATCGAAGATGAATCGAGAACCGATCGAGTCAGGCAGAAACTCCATGATGAAATTCTTCATTGTCTCGATCGATCGAGAATTTCTTTCGACCGATCGAATGTTGATTTCGATCGATTGAATAGGAATCGAGAATCAATCGAACGAGGAAGAACCTTTGTGATGAATTTCTTCATTTTTCGATCGATCGAGTAATAGGTTCGACCGATCGAAGGCACTGAATTTTGAATTTTCACTTGTTTTTGACTAAGTGTTAAAACTTTGATAAAAAGCAAAGCTATGTGATTGATTTTATAGTCCTTAAAATTTAAGGAAATTTATTAATCATTATCTAACTAAAAGACCTAATGAGATCAAAGATGTTAGTTAAATAGAACTCTTAGTCCTAAATTGTTTTGTGGTTAAAAGTCCTTAATTTATTTTAATTAGAGGTTTTTAATGAGATTAAAATTCTAATTAAAGTTATATAGTTTCTAATGAGATTAGA
This sequence comes from Notholithocarpus densiflorus, assembly GCA_030021035.2. Taxonomy (NCBI): domain Eukaryota; kingdom Viridiplantae; phylum Streptophyta; class Magnoliopsida; order Fagales; family Fagaceae; genus Notholithocarpus; species Notholithocarpus densiflorus. The sequence goes on along the minus strand of JARYZH020000019.1, from coordinate 159,582 downwards.
ATACTTTATTTAGTAAATTAAGGATAGAGTTCTATATAACTAATTTTTGATTCATTAGTGTTTAAGGAATCCTAAATAGTTTAGGACTTCCATTTTAGTTAGTGATTCTAATAAGATTAGAGTCTTCAACAAGTGCAAGGTTATTAGTTGTGATGGGATCATTATTATTTGAAGAAAAACCCAAATAACGAGTGGGAGTGCTGAAATAACCCTTTTGTTAAGTTTATTATAATGTGAATAGATACCTTGTCTTGACTTCGAGTCTTGCATTCCATACGGAGGGTATTTACTTCACGGATTACAAGGTTAAACTTCTTTGTGATAACGCGAATGTTCGTTACGCTATTGTGGTGTGACTTAGTTACATCACATTGAATATAAACAATTTAACACATTTGATGTGTGGGGTTAAAATTGTGATTATATCACAATGATTTCATGACAATCCACTTGTTTTAAAATTTCTAGTGGGAGAGAGATACAAGGGTTGGATCTCACAACCTCCATTGTCGGTTCATAGTGGTGTGGGGTAAACATCTTGTCTTGGCCTCGAGCCTTGCGTTCCATGCGAAGGGTGTTTATTTCATGGTACTACAAGATTGAACTTCCCGGTTTATAGTGGTGTGGGCAAGCACCTCGTCTTGGCCTCGAGCCTTGCGTTCCATGCGGAGGGTGTTTTGCATCATGGTACTACAAGATTAAACCTTACAAGGGTAGAGTTATGTGGCTACATATGGGTCTAGGCAATGGTGTACACTAGACTAAGTTTGATAGTATCCTTTATGCTGAGTTCTTGCTATTATTACTTAGAGGTTAAAGGAAAAGCGGCAAATTATTTTTGTTTGGTAAGAGTTACCATGAAAGCATTAATAATGAGAATAATTCTCGCCTGATCATAGTGGTTGTTATTCACTCTATGCTAAGGAATATTAATTGCGGAATTAGGTTGTCGTTGCACCTAATATAATATGTTTTATGAGTTCCATATTATATGGTAGTGGTTGCAAAATATAATGTCCTGGTATTTAAGTTCATAGTTTCAAAATAAAGTTGTCATAAATTTTTGTTCTCTAACTACTATTTTTAATAGAATCACATTAACTAAGAAATAATTTTGGATATGGTGCTTAAAGGAGCTGAAGTAGATAAATATGTTTCGATTCAGCATTGTCTTAGTTTCCTATACATGATGCATTTATGGAAGATAGCTTATGATGTGATCATAGTTTTCATGAAAATGCTAAAATGTTACATTGGCTTCCATCTCAATTGTGCTACAGCATGAGATGCAAGAGTTAGTACTAGAGTTAGACTTTATATTAAGTCTAAATGAGATGTTTGGTATGAATCATATTAAGTGCTAAGAAAGGCTTAAGGAGTTCCAATTTTATGTCATTTTATAAAAATATTTTATTTTTTAAAATGAATTGGAATTCTTGAATGTAGAGATTAAATGTTAATCTCATATGGATATGATCCATAAGTTCTTGTTAGAATCATTTGATCAATTCAGATTGTTTTGAAAATAAATTCTTTTTATATTATCTGAATTGATGAGTGAGTTCTACACAACGAAAGACATCCTAAAAGCTAAGGCTAGGATCAATATGATTTAATTCGAATTCTTAGCCTGAACTGAAAGGTAAGGATGGTAAGAAAAGGAATTATAATATCAAACAGTTGGACAGGCTAGTTGCTTTAATAGTTGCCAAAAGGAAATTAAGACTCAAAAGTACGACCATAAGGAAAGTGTTTCCGTTTTGGTAAAGCTAAGCATTGTCCATGATTGTTTTCTAGATGGAAATTTACATGTTTTACATTTTAAAGAGAAAGTTTTCATCCTTTGTAATTGTATGTTTTGGCACTTATGTCTAGATCTTATTAAACTAAATGATATTCAAAATTGGTGAAAGATGGGCTTTTACAACCATTATTTTATTATATTCCTAGTCTATGAATTCTATTTAGAGGATAATAAGATCTAGGGCTCCTTTTCATAAAGGAATGAAGCTCCAATGACTTCTTTAAGTCAGTGCATACATAAAGGAGGAATATGGCTCTTTTAAAGGTAGATTGTTTTAGAAGAAAAATGTTAGAATATGTTGTAGGACAACTATAAAATACATTTAGAAATAAGATGGTTGTATTAGATACACCACAAGACATTATTCTAAATATATAGCTAGTACACCGGTACAATATCGTAGTGCATTATCAATTACCAAATAAATTCATACTTTTGGGATAAACTTTTGAAGTCATTCCACAAGGATATGAATTTGATCCTCGGTCCTATGTAGAGGCAATAGATGATATGAATATGGATTACTGGATCAAGGTTATGTGAATAGAATTAGATTCTATTTAAAGTTTAGAACTTGTAGAGGCACCTAATGGCATTAAGCCTATTGTTTTCAAATAGGTCTACAAGAAAATGAGATTGATAGATTTGAAGGTGCAAACCTTCAAAGTCAAGACTAGTGGCGAAAAGATTTATTCAGAAAGAAATTGTTCGATTATGAAAAGATTTTTTCACCAATAGTTAAGTTTGACTCTATCTAGATTCTCTTATTTATTATATTTCATTTTTGGATGAAATATGGTAATGGATATCAAGAAAGCTTCTTTTTATAGCAATCTTGAAAAAGACATCTATATGATGTAACTAGACTTGTTCATAGCAAAGAACCAGTGGTGATTAGTATGCAAGTTGCTTAAAGTCCATTTATGGATTAATGCAAGCATCTAGGTCATAAAATATCATCTTTGATCAAGCAATCAAATTGTTTGATTTTGATCAAGTATTAAAAGGCCTTATGTGTGTAAAAACTATATAGAATAATAAATTTCTTAATGTATGTTGATGACATTCTAATCATTTAGAATGATGTAGAGTTATTGTCATCAATGGAATTTTTTGTTGTCTAGTCCTATATGATATAAAATACTTGGGAAAGCAAATATCAATTGAATCAAAGATCACTTAATTTAGTGGGAGTAAAGTATATACTCAAATATCTTAGGATAATGAGGGATTATATGCTTGTCCACAAAATTGAGGTTTTGATAGTTACTGGATGTACAAATACTGACATGTAGTTTGATTGTGATTCATGAAATTGGACTTTAAGATATGTGTTCATCCTACGTGGTGAAGATACACATTAAGCGTAAGTATCATCTCATTAGAGAGATAAGAATACATGAGAAGTAGTAGTAGAAAAGATAATTTATGCAATAAATCTGGCTAAAACTTGTTTCCAAACCTTGCCTTAGAGTGACTATGAATTACTCTAAAGGGAGATAAGTGCCAGATATATGGTAAATTGTCTTTGAGGGCAAGTGGGAGATGTTGGGATTTATACCCTAAAATCCAATTTATTGGCATGTCATAAATAATTAATTTTTTTAATTATATGAGACTATCTATAAATGAACTAATGGGACATTATCTTAGTTCATGAGATGCATAGTATGTGATTTATGTGAAAAGTCACAGAAAGATATAAATCACAAGTTCTTTGTAAACTCAGAATTTTAGTTCGTAGTCGGTGATGAAATTGGGCATTTATCTGCGAAGACTATAACATATCAACTAAGATGATTTGTCTTGATCATGGAAGTGGAGACTTCTAGTTGATATGTTGATATGTTTTAAGAGTTAAGACATATTGAACAGGACTGTTGTGAGATTTATTATTCTCCTAACGACTGTCAAATGAATAATAAATCTCACTACTTCTATTTACATCAACTCTAAATCCTGAGAGAATAATGGACCTGATCATGAGGTGTAAGTTGTTTTGATATATCAAGAGTGAGATCTATAAGTTACGATCAAAGCCTCAGTATGTTAGGCAGCCGCATTTAGTGTTGATGGAACATATATTCTCAAGATGGAATTCATAATCTCTTAACAGAGATATAAAATATTCACTTGAGATAAGTTTAATGGGTTTGGTTATTCAGAGTGTTGGGTTTGGATTTCATAAATATATGATGAATAACATAAAGGATTAAACCGGGTACTCAATGATTAAGATGTAGTAATCTTTAAAGTGGCAGTCTACATTCATAACTTTGTATTACTACGAATATTTTAATGAAGGGTTGCATGTATAATAAAGTCTTGCGATATAATTTATTAATAAGGCCTAGAGTGCAATTATATTGTTATAGTGGTATTGAATATAATTAATGGTAACTTTGGACTTGTCAAGAGTTGACAGAAAAGCCCAAGACCCACTGGAGCTAGAGTCTTATTTGTTCCTTTTGATCCCATCTCAAGCCACAAATTAAAACCCAATTGGATAGGCCCAAAAGGCTAACCCAATTAGATAATTAGTTTTTATTTATTAAGATTTATTAAATAAGTAACTACTAAAGTAGTTAGTATGTATGTATGATGAAAAGAAAAGAAAACAGTTTTTCTCTACAAGGAGAAGAAGAAGAACTTTATTTGAGAATCAACGTACAAAAAGACTGATTGAGAGACCACACTTCTTAGGCATCATGTGGAATTGAGATGAAGATTAGAGGTATTCTCAAGTCTTGGTTTTGAATTTCACAGCATCAAGGTACGCTTTCTATTCTTTGTTCTAGAATTCAAGGTTACATGTTATCTCTTATGAACGAAGTAGGTCCATGATTGTTGCTTCCGTTGTGTGTTTTGTATGAGATGCAAAACCAGATTTTCCAACAGATTCGACATCACTTCATTCGGGAGCTTGTCAAAGATGGTACTCTCACTCTTGAGTTCATTCACACTGATGATCAGAAGGTTGATTTGTTCACCAAGTCTCTTGATAGAAAACGGTTTGAATTCCTTCGCCAAAACATTGGTGTTATCTCCATGGATTGATCTCTTCTTCTCCTCCTCCTTCCTCATGCATTTGCATCTAGTTTTATGCATTGATTTGTTTAACTTGTTTTTGTTTGTTTATTTTCAGTTTTGTTTTATTTTGTATTTCATAGAAATAAAAAAAAAAAAAAATTGAAAAATCATAAAAATACAAAAACAGTGTGTTTTGTGTACATTGGTACTTGTGTACCTTGGATGGCCATTGAATCAAAGTTTTCTAAACTTTGTATCTTTTGTAACTTAGATGAGCATCTCTATGCACAAATAAGCAAGTGACCTTTGTGGCTCGTGTTTGTGAGGAGTAAGATTAAGTAATATCTTGTACTTAACACAAGTATCACTCTTTTTTACGAAAATGACTAGGAAATCCTAAGAGAAAGGCATAAATAATCATCTCACCACTGTTGCCCGCCAGTCATGAAATGACATCTGTATGCTTTAGCATAGCAAAAGTGCAATGTCAAAAACTTAACATAATTGGGTATTTCTTTTTTCTCTCTTATATGCTCATGCATGATTTGCTTAAAAGAAAAATAAGAGCAAAAAGAATTAAAATGCTTTATATATGATTGCAAGCGTGTCTTCTAGGAGATGTGGGAGTTATAAGATGTACCTCGAAAGTGATAGTCCCCATCAAGCAGTTATGATTGTGTGTGAGTTAAAGTGATTTTCTCATATCTCAAATCGTCATAACATGTAGACACTTGTGCAATCCTGCGATGTTTTTCACACACAACATGCAATATTCTTTGCTACTCTTGATATATGTGCGGGTACAATGTGATTTGGCCATCACAAGGAATACATGTGTTAATGTATGCTCACTAAACTGTCTTGACTTGTTTTTGAAATATAAAATTGGTTAGGCTTGTTTAGTGTGTGTTTGTGTTTTTGGATCTAAATGCTTGACATTTTTTTGTTGAGAGATGTTTTTGAGAGCTTAAAATGTTGTTTGGATCTTTGGTTGAGTAGCATGTTTGATTGCATTCATGTCTATGTTTTTCTCTTCTTTGAAAAACTGTTTTTAAGCAATCTCGACAGCTTCTCGATACCTCTTGACAGCTAGGCTATCTATCGAGCCTATTGAGCTTCTTTTCTTGATAGCTGTTATCGCAATTTCGATCTATCGAGGTTTTTGAGAATCAGGCTCAATAGCTTCTTGACAGCTTCTCGATCCATCGAGGAAGTTTTTGTATGCTCGATAGATTCTCGATAGCTGCTCGATCCATCGAGGTCAAATTGCTTTGGACACCTCTCGATAGCTTCTCAATAGCTCCTCGATAGCTCTGTTTGTCACTTTTTAATTCTCAACACCTCTTGACACCTACAAATCCATCGAGCTATGTATGTTTCTATATATAGAGTCAGTGCGATTTTTCTTCATTTCTCCCCGATTTCTCTCAACAGTTTTTGTCTCTTCACCTCTCCAAACACATCTCTCTCTCTCTCTCTCTAAACCTCTATATTATGATATTGATCTTGTTGGTGCTTTTTTGCATGTTTCTTTCTCTTTCTCTTTCTTTCGTTAGTTGTTCTATGGCACCTAAGCGAAAATCCACTCCGTCCTAGAACCCTCTTCGTTCCGAGGCATCTTTTTCTTCTTCTCCCGCTGATTCTACTCCATCTCACATCCGGTTCCGTGATGATAAAGCCCGTAAGGACTTTTCGGAGAACTTCTCACGATGAGGCATTCATTTGGAACGCTAAGTCGTTCTATCGGAGTTTTCCAATACTGACCTTCCCACTGTCATCTACAGTAGGGGTTGGGAGTCACTATGTGGCATCTCGGTCACTTGTCCCTCCATGATCATACATGAGTTTTACTCCAATATGCATGGATTTGACTATTCTGTACCTCATTTTATCACTCACATTCGAGGTATGCGCATAGTAGTCACTTTGGATCTTATATCTGAAGTGCTACACGTACCGAGGGTAGAGCTTGTTGACTACCCCGGCTGTGAGCGTTTTAGGACTGTGTCTAAAGACGAGCTCTCGTCTCGCTTCTGTGAGACACCTTCTTCTTGGGGTGACCATCAAAACACCATTTGCTCGGGTTTTGCAAAAGGTTTGAGGTTCCTTAACATGGTGATGACATTTGTTCTCCATCCATTGTCTCACTATAACTCTATCATAGAGCCTTGTGCTTGATTTTTGCTATCCCTTCTTGAGGGACTCACTATCGACTTTCCCTCTCACTTCATTCTATCCCTCATAGATGTCTATAGGGATATGGTGACTCGTGATAAACTCATCTTTCCTTCGGCTATCATGAAGCTTTTTCCCCATTTTTCTGTCTCCTATCCCGAGTCTCCTTATTTTTTCGGTTATGTGTGCCATAGGCGTTGCTACTGTTAGACGAAGCGAGGCCCAGCTTCGACCAAATCGGCCACGGCAGAGATAGCGACTCCTCCGGCTTCCTCGATTCCCTCTTCATTCGTGACAAAAAGGAGGAGTAGTTTTTGGATGAGAGTAGTCATGTATTTAGGGGGAGAGCTTGCATAGGACATTTTTGTGATAGGGGGAGTGTTTTTTTTTTTAGGGATGTAGTGAGGTTATTATGTATTTTCTTTTCTTTCTTTTACTTTTACTTCATGTACATCGGTCTTGTGACCATTTGACATACATTGTACTTATCTTTTGATATATATATGTTGATGTATATTATTCACCTATCTTTTCATGTGTTGTTTCTTTTCTCTCTTTATGAACATTCTTCTTATTATTAGTATGCAATCTTTTATTTCTGTTTCACACTAAAATGCCGTGATGAGTTTTGTTTAAAGTGTTTCAGAAATACAGGTTGTCAAAGTCTTTTTTGCCATGAACTCTCTTCTTGCAAAGTTTTTCAAGAGTTTGTGTTAGGATAGATTTTATTGTATTCAACAAGTGAATATGAGTTGAGTGATTTATGACTTCTCTCATATGTTCATTTGTTTGTTGTGGTTTTGTCACGGATTGCCAAAGGGGGAGATTGCTAGGACATATGTGAATCATGTTAGGAACATATGTCAATATAGAATTGGCTAATCTTTTGACAAAACGCATTTTACTTGTAATTGGGTAGATCTAGGATGTGTTTAATGCTTCAAGAAATAAAAGTTCAAGTCCAAGTGTTAAAGCCATGTAAGTCTGTCCAAGAAACGAGTGAAGAAGTGTTGGATTTTAAAGCTCGACAGCTAGCTCGATAAATAGCATCTATCGAGATTTAAAAGGCAGTTTAGCCCGATGCTCGACAGCTACTCGATAGATACCCTATCTATCGAGATTTATGAAAATAAGATTTTCAATTCTGATTTTCATCCAATCCGTGTATACATGTTTGGGTTTTCTTTTCTCACAACCCTAAACATATATAAGGATTATTTTAAGGGCCGTCATAGCTGATGCAAGTGAGTGCAACTTGATGCAAAGGTTTTTCACAAGCATATTGTGACCGAAGACAATTTGCCCTAGATCATCTATATCTTCAAGAAGCTGTTGCGTCTGTACGCCACAGGGTTTTGTAACCAAGGAGCTTTGTGATTTTCATCGTGTTGATGAACTGAAGAACTTTGCAGCCAACATCCTTCTCAAGTTGGTGTGTAAGCTGCGTATTGGGATACGCGCATCGATTGGTTAGTCACGTACTGGTAGCCGTGCAATAAAAGGAGAGATTGTCACTACAGAACAAGTCCAACTGAGTATTGGGGTAATGGTTCAACTGTAGGTTGGTATTGTTAGGATTAATGCCTTTAAATCCTATTGTATGATACTATGTATGATATTATGTATGACATTATGTATGACTTAATATTGTGAATAATAAAGTTGTTTTATTTTTATCTAAAATAATGGTAACATGAATATTTGGACATTATCATATAGTCCATGAGATGCATAGTATGTGATTTATGTGAAAAGTCACAGAAAATATAAATCACAAGTTCTTTATAAACTCAGAATTGTAGTTCGTAGTCAGTGATGAAATTGGGCGTTTCATCTGCGAAGACTATAACATATCAACTAAGATGATTTGTCTTGATCATGGAAGTGGAGACTTCTAGTTGATATGTTTTAAGAGTTAAGACATATTGAACTGGACCGCTGTGAGATTTATTATTCTCCTAAAGACTGTCAAATAAATAATAAATCTCACGGCTTCTTTTTACATGAACTTTTAATCTTGAGAGAATAATGGACCTGATCATGAAGTGTAGGTTACTTTGATATATCAGGAGTGAGATCTAAAGTTAGGGTCAAAACCTCAGTATGTTAGGCAGTCACATTTAGTGTTGATGGAACATATATTCTCAAGATAGAATTCATAATCTCTTAACGGAGATATAAAATATTTCCTTGAGATAAGTTTAATGGGTTTGTTATTCAAGAATGTTAGGCCTAACTACTTTAGTAAATAGTTACTAAAGTATATATTTATGGAATTGGATTTCATAAATATATGATGAATAACTTAAAGGATTAAATCGGGTACTCAAGGATTAAGATGTAGTAATTTATAAAGTGGCAGTCTACATTTATGATTTTGTATTACTACGAATATTTTATGAAGGGGTTGCATGTACAATAAAGTCTTGAGATATAATTTATTAATAAGGCCTAGAGTGCAATTGTATTTATATAGTGGTATTAAATATAATTAATAGTAACTTTGGACTTGTCAAGAATTGACAGAAAAGCCCAAGGCCCATTGGAGCTATAGTTTTATTTGCTCCCTTTGGTCCCATCTCAAGCCACAAACTAAAACCCAATTGGAAATGCCCAAAAGGCTAGCCCAATTAGATAATCAGTTATAGGGAGAGAAACATACAGATTTTTTGTGTAAACATGAAATGGAATGTATGTTGTTGGGATTTATGCCCTAAAATCCAATTTATTGACATGTTATAAATAATTAAATTATTTAATTATATGAGACTATCTATAAATGAACTAATGGGACATTATCTTAGTCCATGAGATGCATAGTATGTGATTTATGTGATTGAGTCACAGAAGATATAAATCACAAGTTTTTTGTAAACTCAGAATTTTAGTTCGTAGTCGGTGATGAAATTGGGCGTTTCATCTGCGAAGACTATAACATATCAACTACGATGATTTGTCTTGATCATGGAAGTGGAGAATTCTAGTTGGTATGTTGATATGTTTTAAGAGCTAAGACATATTGAACTGGACCGTTGTGAGATTTATTATTCTCCTAATGACTGTCAATGAATAGTAAATCTCACGACTTCTATTTACATCAACTCTAAATCCTGAGAGAATAATGGACCTGATCATGAGGTGTAGGTTGTTTTGATATATCAGGAGTGAGATCTATAAGTCACTGTCAAAACCTCAGCATATTGGGCAGCCGCATTTAGTGTTGATTGAACATATATTCTCAAGATGGAATTCATAGTCTTTTAATGGAGATATAAAATATTCCTTTGAGATAAGTTTAATGGGTTTGATTATTCAGAGTGTTGAGCCCAACCACTTTATTAAGTTGTTACTGAATTATATATTTATGAAATTGGATTTCATAAATATATGATGAATAACGTAAAAGATTAAACCGGGTACTCAAGGATTAAGATGTATTAATTTTCAAAGTGGCAGTCTACATTCATGATTTTGTATTACTATGAATATTATAATGAAGGGGTTGCATGTATAATAAAGTCTTGGGATATAATTTATAGATAAGGCCTAGAGTGCAACTATATTTATATAGTGGTATTAAATATAGTTAATGGTAACTTTGGACTTGTCAAGAGTTGACAGAAAAACCCAAGGCCCATTGGAGCTAGTGTCTTATTGGTCCCTTTTGGTCCCACTCCAAGCCACATATTAGAACCCAATTGGAATGGCCCAAAAGGCTAGCCCAATTAGATAATCAGTTGTATATAAGGAGAGAAACATACAGAATTTCATAAGTGCTTTCTCATAAGGTTAAGATGAAGGTCTTTCATAAGAGAGTTCTCATAAGGAATGAAAAGATTTGTATGTGAGTGTTGCACACTCATTATTCTCTCATTGGAAACTGATTGAGAGACCGCACATCTTGGGCATTAAGTGGAATTGGAGTGAAGATTAAAAGTCTTTCCAAGAACTTCTGATCTTCGGTTTTGAATTTCACCACACCAAGGCACGCTTTCTTGTTCTCAAATTCTGAAACTTACATAGTACATGTTATCAATTACGAATGAAGTAGATTCGTTAATTTTTCTGCTGCGTATGTTTTGTATGCGATACAAACATGTAATTTTTCCTACATATGTGGGGGTTAGTCTCTCTCTCATTCTTCCCTGAACAAATATATAGAAACTGATTGAGAGACCATACTTCTTGAGCATAAGTGGAATTGGAGTGAAGATTGAAAGTGTTTTCAAGAACTTCTGATCTTTGGTTTTGAAATTCACCATACCAAGGTACACTCTCTTATTCTTGATTTTTGAAATTTACATAGTACATCTTATCAATTGCGAATGAAGTAGATTCGTTAATTTTCCACTGCATATGTTTTGTATGCGATACAAACATGTATTTTTCCATCAAATGGTATCAGAGCGGTCTTCAATTTTCAATCTGTATAACATGTTTTGTGAGTGTTGGAATTAGAGATAATAGTTTCATGATGTTAGAAGATTATATATGTATTTAATTTTCTGCATGGTTGTTGAAACTATGATTTGATAAAAATTGATATTGATGTTATGATGTTGTTAAATTTTGAATTCAAGTATGTTGAATTGAACTTTAAGGCTATAGCATCATTGGAATTCAGTTTTGATATCAAATTCCATCTATTATGTTCATATGGTGGTTGTTTATTCATGGAAAACCGTTGAAAACTATTCAGATTTTCCCTTTAAAAACTGAAAACACGGGTTTTTTGCGGATTAGCTTCCCGTGAAATTACTCGCGAAAAATGCCTCTGAAGCACAACTTTTCGCGGGTAAGCTTTACTCGTGAAACAGTCGCGAAAGTTTCTGTCTGAATTTTGTATTTTCACTATTTTTACCTTAACTCATTTTCGCGGGAAGAGCTTAGTCGTGAGATTCTCGCAAAAATGCCACTGAAGGGAATTTTGAATTTTTTCTATGTGTTTTCAAATGTTTAAAGTGCAAGGCTGTTTGTGATTAGATTACACTTGTTTACAAAATAAAAACCTTTAATTTAAAACATCTAGTGGGAGAGAGATACAAGGGTTGGATCTCATGGCCTCCATTGTTGGTTCATAGTAGTGTGAAATATATACTTTGTCTTTGTTTCAAGCTTAGCATTCCATGCGGAGAGTATTTATTTCATGGTCCTACAAGATTGAATTTCCTGGTTTATAGTGGTTTGATCAAACACCTTGTCTTAGCTTCGAGCTTTGTATTCCATGCGGAGGGTGTTTTGTATCATGGTACTACAAAATAAGCCTGTTAAGGAGATGAAATGTGGCTACACATGATTCTAGACAATGGTATACACTAGACTAAATATTATAGTATCCTCCATGCTGAGTTCTTACTATTATTATTTAGAGGCCAAATGTATAACGGCATATTATTAGTGTTTGATAAGAGTTGTCATGATATCATTAATAATGAGGATAGTTCTCAATCAATCATAGTATTTAATGTTCACTCTATGCTGAGGGATATTGAATATGGGATTGGGTTGTCGATGCATATATTATATTATGGTTTTATTAAGGTTCCATACTATATGTTTATAAGCTAAATTGATAATGACCAGTTTGCTTATTATATTCATGTTTATTATTTTCAGATTTGAATATGGCATCATTTAGCCCACTTGTTACTATTCTTAATCAAAACCAACTGACTGGATCCAATTATGTTGACTGAAAAAGAAATTTGGACATTGTTCTTACTGCTGAAGAGCACAAATATGTGCTTACTAAACTATGTCCTAGCTTTCCTACATTAGATGCTCATCTTGAGGAAAAACAGCAATAAGATTGTTGGCAAAAATCTAGTGAGATGGCCAAGTGCTACATCCTAGCATCTATCTCAAATGTTCTACAGCATCAAATGCAGGATGTAGAACTAGTTTCAGACATTATGTTAAGTTTGAAGGAGATGTTTGGTGAGCAAGGCCGTTCTGCAAGGCAAGAAACCATTAGGCAAATTTATAATACCAAAATGTCTGAAGGCAGTTCAGTGAGGGAGCATTGTCTTACAATGATCTCTAATTTGAATACACTGGAGGTTTTAGGTGCCGATATTGATGGAGAATCCCAAGTGAATATGATACTCCAATCACTACTAGAGTCATTCAAAGAATTCAAACTTAATTATAATATGAACAAGAAGATTTATTCATTGTCTGAATTAATGAATGAATTGGTAGCGGCGGAAGGCATCCTTGGTACTTCTAATGTTGATGCCAATATGGCTGAAACTTCTACTTCTCAACCTAAGTCGAAAGGCAAGGGTAAGAAGAAGAAGAAGAAGGACTTCACCAAGCAAGATGGTAAACAAATTGCCTTAGGGGTTACTGACAAAGGAAAGAAGATCAAAATAAAGTGTTTCCATTGTAGTGAAAAGGGACATTGGAAGAGGAATTGTCCAAAATTCAAGGTTGCCAATAATAAAGGTATGAAAAGTTCATTCCTCTTTGAAATATGTTTAGTACAAAATCCCACGGATTCCAGGTATGTGGATTCAGGTTGTACTAATCATATCTGCAATTCTTTGCAGGGGTTCCAGGAGACCAGAAAGCTTAATGAAGGGGAATTGTTTCTTACTTTGGCTGATGGGGGCAGGATTCCGGTTGTAGCTGTTGGAGTTTTTAATTTATGTTTTGAGTTTAGGGTTTTACTAATGGAAGACTGTCTATATGTACCTAATGTTTGTAGGAATTTAATTTTTGCAACTTATTTAGGTAAACATGGATATTGTGTTATCCTGAAAGACAATGTTGTAATAAAGAAGGGTAAAGTGTTTATCTGTTCTGGCAATATTGTTGATGGTCTTTATATTTTAATTCCTGATAAGCATGAATTATATAATTTTGAATTAGATAATAACTCTCATGTAAAATCATTAAAGAGAAAGTTTCCTTCTACTAATGATGCATATCTTTGGCATTTACATTTTGGTCATATTAATCCAAACAGAATTCAAAGACTGATCAAAGATGGACTCTTAGAGCCTTTGGACTTTGATGAATTTCCAGTTTGTGAATCTTGTTTGGAAGGCAAAATGACCAAACAACCTTTTAATGCAAAAGGTAGAAGAGCCCAAGAATTGCTAGAACTAGTGCATTCAGATGTGTGTGGTCCTATGTCAATCCAAGCAAGAGGTGGCTATGAGTATTTCATTACTTTCATTGATGATTACTCTAGATTTGGTTATGTGTACCTAATGAAACAGAAGTCCAAAACCTTTGAAAAGTTCAAAGAGTTTAGGGCTGAAGTTGAGAATCAATTGGGTAAACGCATAAAGGCCATTCGATCTGATCGTGGTGGCGAATACCTTCTTGGGGATTTTAAGGATTACTTAATTGAAAATGGGATTGTATCTCAATTGACTGCAGCTGGAACTCCACAACAAAATGATGTGGTAGAAAGAAGGAATAAAACTCTTTTAGATATGATTAAGTCCATGTTGAGTTATTCAACTCTACCAATTTCCTTTTGGGGATATGCCTTAAATACTGCAATGTATCTTCTGAATTTAGTACCTTCGAAGTCTGTTCCTAAAACACCTGTAGAGTTGTGGAATGGGGGCAAGCCTAGTATGAGACATCTCCATATTTGGGGTTGTCCAGCACATGTGTTTGTTAGTACAAATGCCAAATTCTTGGAAAATGACTATATGAATAATTATACCCCTAGAAGTAGAGTTGTTTTGGCTGAAATAAATGAACCTGTAAATGAACAACCAATGGATGAAACTAGGGATGATGTGGTTGTATTGGACACACCATAAGATATTACTCATGAGATGTCTAGTTCATAGGTGCCTCGTCGTAGTGGGAGGATTGTTAGGCCACCTATAAGATTTATAGGTCTGGGAGAAACTTATGAAGCTATCTTAGAAGAGGCCGAAACTGATCCTTACACTTATGAAGAGGCAATGAATGATATAGATGCACATCATTGGGTCAAAACTATGAAATCTGAATTAGATTCAATGTATTCCAATTAAGTTTGGGATTTTGGCAAGGCGCTTAATGACATTAAACCTGTTGGTTGCAAATGGGTTTACAAGAGGAAGAGAGGGATAGATGGAAAGATTGAAACCTTTAAAGTAAGGCTAGTGGCGAAAGAGTATATACAAAAAGAATGTATTGATTATGAAGAAACCTTTTCACCAGTAGCAATGCTTAAATCTATCAGAATTCTCTTATCCATTGCTGCTCATTATGATTATGAGATTTGGCAAATGGATGTCAAGACTGCATTTCTTAATGGCAATCTTGAAGAAGAAATCTATATGATGCAACCGGAAGTTTTCATAGCAAAGAACCAAGAGTATATGGTATGTAAGTTGAAAAGGTCCATTTATGGACTTAAGCAAGCATCTAGGTCATGGAACATCAGATTTGATCAAGCAATCAAGTCATTTGGTTTTGAACAAAATCTTGATGAACCATGTATGTACAAAAGACATTGGGATAAAGTAGTAATGTTCCTAGTGCTTTATGTTGATGACATTCTACTCATTGGGAATGATGTAGGGGTAATGTCATTAGTAAAGGTTTGGTTGTCAAGCCAATTTGATATGAAGGACTTGGGCGAGGCTAACTTTATTTTAGGGATCAAGCTTTGGCGAGATCGCAAAACTAAGATGTTAGGCTTATCACAAGCTGGATTCATAGATAAGGTTCTAGAACGGTTTAGCATGGATAACTCCAAGAAATGATTGCTTCCTTTCAGACATGGAGTTCCTCTGTCTGATGACCAAAGGCCGAAGACTCAAGAGGAAGAAAATATGATGAGACAAGTTCCTTACGCTTCTGCAGTGGGAAGTCTCATGTATGCCATGTGTAAAGTTGTGATTTCCAAATATGTATTTTGTTGGCTTTTATTCCGTGTCAAATTTGATTTCTAATTTTATTCAATCTTATGTACCCTATATTTGTTGTGGAAATTTATTGTAAGGGTTGTGTGATAGTGAGAGAGAGAGTGTGAAGACTCAAGCAATTGAAGCAAAAAAGGTTTTCGCGGGTATCTCGCGACTAAGCTTCCCACGAGAGGATGCATGTGCCCTGCACATGACTGAAATGCGAAGAGTCAGTACAGATGGAGATAGCTGTGTCTCGCGAGTATCCCGCGAGTAAGGCCTTCCCGCGAGACACCCGTGAGACATTCTGTTCTGCCAGACTGTATTATCTGATACACACTTTCTGCACCCACACTATATATACCATCATTACCCACAAATGATAAGGAGAGCCTCTGAAAGAAAAAACCCTAGCTAAAACACTTGAGAGTTAGAAATTGTTATACCAACAATTCTCTACACATTTGTTTGTGAAATTTCCTCATCTCCTACCTCTCCATTTCCATATCATTGAGAGGTTGATAGCCCAAACACTTACCACACCCTTTGAGAGTGTCAAGTGAAATTTTGGTGCTGTTGGGAAGCATTGGAAGAAGCCTAGAATGGCAGATGCAACATGGAGCTTGTTGCGGGATCTGGAGAGCTAGACAAGACAGCATTCCGAGAAGCCTTGTTGGAGTAGGAGCTTGGAGGGCTTAGGTACAGCGGGTAGATTAGGCTTGAAGAGTCTCTTGCTAACCCATGTATCTCAACTGATTGTCTAGTGGATCGATTACCGCTTGGAGGGCGGCGGAGAGGTTTTACGCCGAGTACTTCGGTTTCTTCTTCGATAACACATCGGCGTGTTATCTTGTGTTTGCATTCTTTCTTCCCTACTCTTTTATATGTCCATTTTACTACTGTGTTGCTTTTAATATGAATTAGAGTAGCTTGTTTGTTTATCCACTCGTATTTACACTATTCTGCACTTAGTATTAAGTTAGTGTAAAATCTATCGAGCCGTAACTTTAATCTGGGGGTCTAAACAGCTCTTGTGTTTTCAACACATTTTCGAGCTTTCACCATGCTTTGTACTAGACCAGATATTTGTTATTTAGTTGGCATGGTCAGCCGATATCAATCAAATCCAAGACCAAAACATTGGCAAGTTGTAAAGCATATTCTCAAGTATCTACAGAGAACGAGAGATTATATGCTTGTTTACCGGTGTAAGGATTTGGGAATATTCCTATTGTTAGGATAAGTGCTCTTAAATCCTATTGTATGATGCTATGTATAATGTTAAGTATGACATTATGTATAACATTATGTGTGACTTAATATTGTGTTTAATAAAGTTGTTTTATTATTATCTGAAATAATGGTAACATGAATATTCGGATATTATCATATAGTCCATGAGATGCATAGTATGTGATTTATGTGAAAAGTCACAGAAGATATAAGTCACAAGTTCTTTGTAAACTCAGAATTGTAATTCGTAGTCGGTGATGAAATTGGGCGTTTCATCTGCGAAGACTATAACATATCAACTAAGATGATTTGTCTTGATAATGGAAGTGGAGACTTCTAGTTGATATGTTGATATGTTTTAAGAGTTAAGACATATTGAACTGGAACGCTGTGAGATTTATTATTCTCCTAAAAACTATCAAATGAATAATAAATCTCACGACTTCTTTTTACATGATCTCTTAATCCTGAGAGAATAATGGACCTGATCATGAAGTGTAGGTTGCTTTGATATATCAGGAGTGAGATCTAAAGTTATAGTCAAAACCTCAGTATGTTGGGCAGCCACATTTAGTGTTGATGGAACATATATTCTTAAGATGGAATTCATAATCTCTTAATGGAGATATAAAATATTTCCTTGAGATAAGTTTAATGGGTTTGTTATTCAAGAATGTTAGGCCTAACTACTTTAGTAAATAGTTACTAAAGTATATATTTACGAAATTGGATTTCATAAATATATGATGAATAACTTAAAGGATTAAATCGGGTACTCAAGGATTAAGATGTAGTAATTTACAAAGTGGCAGTCTACATTTATGACTTTGTATTACTATGAATATTTTATGAAGGGGTTGCATGAACAATAAAGTCTTGGGATATAATTTATTAATAAGGCCTAGAGTGCAATTGTATTTATATAGTGGTATTAAATATAATTAATGGTAATTTTGGACTTGTCAAGAGTTGACAGAAAAGCCCAAGGCCTGTTGGAGCTAGTGTCTTATTTGTTCCCTTTTGGTCCCACTCCAAGCCACATACTAAAGCCCAATTGGCAAGGCCCAAAAGACTAGCCCAATTAGATAATCAGTTGTAGAGAGAGAAACATACAGATTTTTTGTGTAAACATGAAATGAAATGTACGTGAGGGTTAGTCTCTCTCTCATTCTTCCTTGAACAAATATATAGAAACTGATTGAGAGACCACACTTCTTGGGCACAAGTGGAATTGGAGTGAAGATTGAAAGTGTTCTTAAGAACTTCTGATCTTTGGTTTTGAAATTCGCCATACCAAGGTACACTCTCTTATTCTTGAGTTTTGAAATTTACATAGTACATGTTATCAATTGCGAATGAAGTAGATCCGTTAATTTTTCGTTGCATATGTTTTGTATGCGATACAAACATGTATTTTTCCATCAGGAATAAGGTATTGGGATTCATTTACTTGTAATTGCTTGTTGTGATAATAGTGGATTCTCGGGAGTGATGACCTTAAAATCACCTGGTGGGGTTTTTGCCGTGTAAGTTTTCCCTATTCGTAAACAAATCATCGTGTCAACTTTATTTTCCGCTGCATATTAACTTAGTTGGTGATTTGATTATGCTACCATATGTATTGCATGTTAATTAACTTAATTAATTCACTTGGCTAATTAATTGGTTAATTTATCACAAGGGGTCAATACATTCTTGGCCTATCAAAATCATTCCCCTTAACTCACACTCACTTAACCTCAAACATTCCCTTTCTTTTTCTGCATATTCCAAGCCCATAAATGCTTTCTAATCAGTCATAAATAACCCTTTACCCATTAAAGACTTGGCTTCAGCATTAACTCCATCATACCACCACAAGCTTAAATACCCACTCACTCAAAATAGCCTACACTATCCCATTCATGCCCCACATATATATTCCCCAAGAATCTTAGTTCAACATTTGCTGCACTGAGTTGGAATCTCTCTCTCTGCCTTCATTCCATCCTATTTTTTCCTCTTTTACTCGTAATTATGATGCATTTGATCCTTGTTTATTGTTATTATGATGAAGGCCATAATGTCTTGGATACTATGGAAGTTTTCCCTCATGTTGACTCTATAATAATGAAGAAACTATATGATTTTTGATCATGTAAACACACTTATTAATTTTTCAGACGTCTACCACTAGAGATTTATCATATTCACTACTGGACTATTTTTCCTTTTGTGTACTTGTTATAATGGGCTCACTTTTATATTAACCAACTATGAAGAAAATGCATAATTTTTACTATGCAAATTCATTTATCAATTTTCTAGGCATCTACCGCTGGACATTTTATATTAATCTTTGTTGGATGCAACCTAGACCTTGAGCAAAATGGGCTTTTCACACTTCATCGATAGCCTTTGGGCCATGTTCCAAGCCTAAAGTCGAGCCTCGGTCTTGACTTCCCAAATATCATGTGGGCAACGAATAAAATGTTGGGGTTTATGCCCTAAAATCCAATTTATTAGCATGTCATAAATAATTAAATTGTTTAATTATATGAGACTGTTTATAAATGAACTAATGAGACATTATCTTAGTCCATGAGATGTATAGTATGTGATTTATGTGAAAAGTCACAGAAGATATAAATCACAAGTTCTTTGTAAACTCAGAATTTTAGTTCGTAGTCGGTGATGAAATTGGGCATTTCATCTGCGAAGACTATAACATATCAACTACAATGATTTGTCTTGATCATGGAAGTGGAGACTTCTAGTTGATATGTTGATATGTTTTAAGAGTTAAGATATATTGAACTGGACCGCTGTGAGATTTATTATTCTCCTAACGACTGTCAAATGAATAATAAATCTCACGACTTCTATTTACATCAACTCTAAATCCTGAGAGAATAATGGACCTGATCATGAGGTGTAGGTTGCTTTGATATATCAGGAGTGAGATCTATAAGTCACGGTTAAAATCTCAGTATGTTGGGCAGCCGCATTTAGTGTTGATGGAACATATATTCTCAAGATGGAATTCATAATCTCTTAACGGAGATATAAAATATTCCCTTGAGATAAGTTTAATGGGTTTGGTTATTCAGAGTGTTGGGCCCAACCACTTTAGTAAGGAGTTACTAAAGTATATATTTATGAAATTGGATTTCATAAATATATGATGAATAATGTAAAGGATTAAACTGGGTACTCAAGGATTAAGATGTAGTAATCTTTAAAGTGGCAATCTACTTTCATGACTTTGTATTACTACGAATATTTTAATGAAGGGGTTGCATGTACAATAAAGTCTTGGGATATAATTTATAGATAAGGCTTAGAGCAACTATATTTATATAGTGGTATTAAATATAGTTAATGGTAACTTTGGACTTGTCAAGAGTTGACAGAAAAGCCCAAGGCCCATTGGAGCTAGTGTCTTATTGGTCCCTTTTGGTCCCACTCCAAGCCACATACTAGAGCCCAATTGGAATGGCCCAAAAGGCTAGCTCAATTAGATAATTAGTTGTATATAAGGAGAGAAACATACAGAATTTTATTAAGGCTTTTTCATGAGACTTTTCATTAGGTCTTTTCATGAGAGTTCTCATAAGGAATGAAATGGTTTGTATGTGAGTGTTGGACACTCATTATTCTCTCCTTGGAAACTGATTGAGAGACCACACATCTTGGGCATTAAGTGGAATTGGAGTGAAGATTAAAAGTCTTCCCAAGAACTTCTGATCTTCGGTTTTGAATTTCACCATACCAAGGTACGCATTCTTGTTCTCAAATTCTGAAACTTATATGGTACATGTTATCAATTGCGAATGAAGTAGATCTGTTAATTTTTCCACTGCGTATGTTTTGTATGCGATACAAACATATATTTTTCCAACATGAAAATCGCCCCCAACATTTTGGCGACTTCACTAGGGAGTCAGCTATGAATGAAGAATCACCATGCCTCATAAGTTGTAGAACATCTTGCAGTATGGAACTCAAAATATTAGCCATCCAGCAGCACAAAGTTAGCCCTCCACAACTACACTTGATGCCAAATTTCAGAAGTAGCAGCCTCCACTGCCCAACTGCACTAGATGGTGATCTCCAGCAGTAACAATATGCATTATCCAGCTGTACCTGCTGCTGAATTCTGGCAGTAACAGTTTACACTATCCAGCCATACTTGATGCCGAACTATAGTAGCAATAATCTGCACCTTGCTGCACCTGATGCTGAACTCCAGCAGTAATAGTCTGCACTATCCAGCCGTACCTGATGTTGAATTCCAGCAGTAACAATTTGCACCTTGCCGCACTTGATGCTGAACTCCAACAGTAACAGTCTGCACTATCTAGCCGTACTTGATGTTGAATTCTAGCAGTAACAGTCTAGACTATCCAGCCGTACCTAATGTTGAACTCTAGCAGTAACAGTCTGCACTATCCAGTCGTACCTGATGTTGAATTCCAGCAGTAACAGTTTGCACCATACAGCCACACCTGATGCTGAACTCCAACAGTAATAGTCTGCACTATCCATCCGTACCTGATGCTGAATTCTAGCAGTAATAGTCTGTACCACAGCCACACCTGATGCTGAATTCTAGCAGTAATAGTCCTAGTCATCTATGCCTCATAAAGGAAGCTCATAATCTGCACAAGCAACCATAATAATTTGATCAACAAGATATGGGGTCACCCATTGGAGATCCTCCATCTACCACCACATCCAGCCAAGTTGCTCAATGATTCATGCCTAAAGAAGTATGAAGCTGTTACCTTCACCCTCTATGATGGGAGGACAGGAGATGTTCTAGAACATGTCATCAAGTTCTCAAATTCTATGGGTCCTCATGAAAGGAACAAAGAACTTTATTTAAGGGAGTTCTCAAAGTCTCTCACCAACCAAGCATATACTTGATATGCAACACTTCAGCCCAATTCCAACGCCATGTAGGACAATATGATTGAAAGTTTCTGCTCAATTGTTTTTTCCACGAAAGAGAAAAATATCAAAATTATCACTCTTCACAACACCAAGCATCCAAAAGACTTCTTGACTACATCCATCAGCTTAAAGATACCTCTCTTGGTTGTTATGGTCAGTATGAAAGAGCATAAATCTTCATCAACAACATGCTACACGATAATGATGAATGCTTGGAAAATCTTGATATCCTTCAATTCGCTCTACTGCTCCAAAAAGCTCACATGACAACTGCATCAGTAAAATCATTCACCGTTGGAAAGGCCTGAAAAGAGCATTCCTTAAGCCCTCATATCTCCAGTAGTGAACTAATTATTGGAATCAAGCAAAAAAAAAAAAAAAAAAAAAGAAAAAAAAAAGACAACAAAAGTGAATAAGTAAGTTATCTTACTACTCTATGCACTGAGGAGGAGATGAATGCAATTTCTAATAGATGAATAGCCTATGGGGTGCTTAAGCCATACAAGATTAACCAAGAGCCCACGCCTAAAGACAAGCAAGATCCATTACACTATCGCCTCTATCAATATGTGCATCATCGAATCTAAAAGCACTTAGAAATGTATCTCATAGAGAGGTTTCAAGCGAAACCATTGACCTCAAAAAAGGGTAAGAGGTCCAGCGGAACCCATTGCCACAGCACAATGAAAGGAATACCATGTCAGCGGTAGGCATTCATGTTAGGAATGATGTCTAATACCTCGATGATGCTACTAGCAGCTGCCTCCACTCTTCAACGAGGCCCTATTTTGTTCAAACAACCGAAGCTCAAAAAGGAGTCAAGGAGAGCAGCACCAAAAGACTCAGTATCAATTACTGTTGAATCTGGTATACACTCCTTCACCGCTGGAGCTCATGTTAGCCAAACTTTCCTATTGATAGTGCATGCTATTACTTACGCCCATATGAAGGGGTCCAAGAGTATACCCTTGGCAGCATATTGAGCTGGTTCTTGAGGTTAATCCTATTATTGCACTTACAAGATTCCATGTGATTTATTCAACCATGGCCTATCATGTCTTGCTTGGACCGCCATGGCTCCACAAATTTATGCTCATCATCATTGACATGTAAAGGGGGGACTCAATGGTAAGTCCATACGCATCTCGACTAATCTCACTTTATATGATCCATCTAAAGCTCCCTATAATGAAATTAGCCTCTATGATGAACTTACCTTATATGGAGAAGATTCCATCTCAATCCTTATTGGAACTCCATTGCCAAATTGAAGGGACATCAAAGATGATCCCAAAAAAGTTTGAAATCAATTTTTGATCCAAAGGAAAGGAAAAGAAAGTACAAAGAAGCATCCTGCGGTAGATCACAGCTAGCGTGAATAGATCCAGCTACCAAATGGTAGCATATATTGTTATTCATGACGATATGTAAGGCTTAGTTGCCTCAATCAAAAGTTTGAATAAATCTAGTACAGCACTTACGGCTGTATCCAGAGGAGAACACATCTAATGGCAGAAGAATTCTTGTCCAACGGTATGGCCAATCCATTTAAGGAACCTCCAGCAGTACTTGATGTACCTCCTCTATCTAATAAAAAGTATGATGACATCTTTGCTTGGGAGTACAACATGATGCTTGGTTTAGATCCCAATTTGGTTATTCATGCCCTCAATGTCAAGCCATAGAGAGACTTATCATAGTATATGGACTCTCCACTGCTATACTCATGTCATCGTGTTGCTAGACTGCCATAAGTTCACTGACATGCGGCTGGAGTCATGAACTATCCAAGATAAGTCATCACATCACCATCTTTAAACTTATATTGAATATATGTTACTCTATTATCATTATATCACTCAATACAAATTACTTTAATAATATATCACATACATCATTCAATCAAAGCTATCACACTAAATACATATTACTTTTCTCGAACATTATTGCCACCATTAATCAAAAGAAAACATAATATTTATTTCAATCATCATCATGGTTCTTAACAATGGGCTTTGTCTATTTTGTAGGCATAAAACCCATAAGAATTTTTCCTCCCAATATAGAAGCCCGAATTATCCAAGAAATTTAATAACTCCTTGCCGCTGGAATCATCAATCTTATTCTGAGCACTAAAAGAAAGTTTTTCTGAATCATACACTAAACGAAATAGATTGGTGGTCATCCCTCGAAGAAGCTCTATTATCACCATCAAAGACATGGCAGCCCCACACATATACAAGGCCATGGTAGCCCATGCACCCTAAAGCTGTGGCAATCCCACGTGTCATACTACTAAGATCATCATATTCACATTATTGGAGCCTTTGGAATCTTGAACATCATTAAGGATGTCAACTACCTCACACTTGGGGGCTTTGATCTAGAAGGCCCAATCAATACGGCATCTCGGTACCCGGAGACCTTTATCTTGTAAAGGAGGTTTATGATAGTGACTATTATTGTCTAGCCATGGCGGAAGGCAAAAATCTCATGGAACCTATCAATGGCAAATGGCTGGAGCTATATCATACCGAAACTAATCATCATATTTCCTATAAACTACTTTGGAAATAAAGAGTAAGCATTGTTTTTGCTTTAAACCATGACTATCGTTTATTTCAAAAATATGAATATTTTAATATTTTTTTTTGTTACATAGATATTGATATTTCAAACTTCCAGTGACTAACCTTTTGCAACTTGACATTTTCAAAATAAACTATCATGAGTCTAACAAGTTATTTTCACAAAATAAATTGTTTAACTTCCATGGCTGTATTTGGCTTAAGTGTATCAATCTTTCAATGATCAAAACAAATTTCATATTTCAAACCTTTACATATTCAAATTTGATAATAACCTCTATGGCTAGATCTCTTCAAAATAAAATGGTCATGTGTTTAGCAAGTGATTTCAAGAATAGATATTGCCTCCTTGACCATACTTTGATTTTTGAGCCTAAGAATAGTAATTTTATAAAAATCAAGATATCTTGACAAAAGAAATTTATGGCTAAATAAAACACAGCATATACGGCTGAACTAGTTTCAAGTCATTTCAAAAGACACAACATATATGACTAGACCAATTTTCAAAACATCACATAGGATATAACATATACGGCTATATAAGCTTACAACATATTTCACATTATATAGTGATTACATTACATTACATTATATCACAAAATATCACCAAAGAAATTTTTTTGGAAAAATACACAAGAAAATATAAAGATCTACTCCAACAAAGCCATTGCCAAAGGTCTCCATTGGAGAAGAAGCACCATTGGAAGACAAAGACTACATGATCTCATCCCTTTGATCAAAGGATAAAGTTCAGCCCTCATCGATGCAATATTCTCCTCAGATCAGTTATCTTCATCATCACAAACAGTACATGATTTAGCGGCATAACAAATATGATCAATGATACAACAACCAATAGCTGGAGCAATGGTCCTTTTATGGCAGCATCGATCTTGCATCCAGCCATGAAATCATGATATTTCTTTACAATATCTCCAAGTACCCTTAAAGATCAAACTTTTTAAG
Source organism: Notholithocarpus densiflorus (assembly GCA_030021035.2). Lineage (NCBI taxonomy): Eukaryota > Viridiplantae > Streptophyta > Magnoliopsida > Fagales > Fagaceae > Notholithocarpus > Notholithocarpus densiflorus. The sequence continues at coordinate 133,987 of JARYZH020000019.1, read as the reverse complement.
AACAACATCAGAAAATTTTCCATGCACTGTTGTAAAGTGAGAGACCTTAGTCAAATATCTAGTGGTAATAATAAAAGAGCAGCTGAACACTATCAAGCCATAAATGAACATCTTGAGATCACCACTCATGCTTGGAGATTTTTTATTCTAAGGAACATCATGGCAGAATCACAGCTGGAGCTCTTCAAAAACAATCTCTCCAGCCACAACAGCATTAGCAAAGCCTTTGTCAATTGCCACTATATCTTCAGCAGCAAAACCTGAAGTGAAAATACATCAGGAATAAATATACATGATGTGAGAAAGAGGCAAGGAGCAAAAAATTACCAAAGTCTGTATCCGTATCCTCAAATCCATCATCATACTTCTCCGACTGTGTATTGTTATTATCACCAAGCTGCTGGGACCATAAGGGCAGAAAAACGCAAGGCCATGAATGAAGACAAGGAATAGAAGAAAAAAGAAAGAAAGGATGTAAGAAGATAAGGAGTTCTTGAAGAAACCTCTTTCATAGGTTCATAAATCCTCATCCTACCGGCAATAGTCTTCCTATAAATTGCTTCATCATGATAGTTGGACCTATGGAACCAATAGTTGGGTTAACAAAAGTATCAGTTGGATCTAAATCACCATCACCTAAGGGTCTAGATTTATCACGGCTAGAATTAGATCAGACTTGGGGGCTTCCACCACAATATTGTTTTCTTTAAATCTACCCATCTGGACATCACCTCCATGAACCAAAAAATTATTAAATTTAGCGTGTGCCTCTAGATTCTAGTGGCGCATCGGATCATAATATACCATCTGACAGCGGAACAATATCACATCACCAAAGGTATTGGCTTTATGACAGAGTCAGTAAAATACTTTATTAGCAATATTTTAGCTTATTTAATCAAGCCAAACATTAATGAGCCCACGAAGACCCATAAATCGAATGAGGGCTGACAAAAGCTCTTACCGTTGGATACAAAACACCAGTAGCAGCTGGAGCCCATGCAGTTTCGTGACTAGAATATCTCTTCATAGCACCCACTTCAGAGGTGCACTAATTGGATTATCCTTCTCAATTACTATTGAAGCAATGGAAATAACAGCATCATAGATCATGCAATGGCAAAAAAAAAGGCTCATATCACCTTGCCAGCGGCTTTAATTCCACCAACAACTAAATTCTCTTTTTCAACTACAAATGCAAAAGAAAAACTAAATCAAGAAGAGTTGAATCAGAAAAGGAGGATGGAAGAGGTTTGGAATGAGATAAAAGGGTTCTCTTAGTCTTAGAAAAGAGGAAGAAGCTCTCTCTTTCAAGCTCACCATCTCTTTCTCTCTCTCTTTCAACCCATGCAACACAAGCTTATGGACTCATTTAAACTCACATGTGTGACCAAAGGCAAGCTGATCACACATACTCAGGGGGCTAAATGTTGAGGTACAATTTTTTCACTTATGCCACATTCCCCAATCCTATTTAATCACTTTTATTTATTCACCAAAAAATACCAAAATATCACCCATATATTATTTTGGGCCTCCATGAATATTTCTCATCCCATTGGCCCACAAATATTTACTATCTCATTATCTATAATAGACCACTATTTTTCAAAAAGAAAAAAGAACACTCGCACATGTGATCTTAATATTTTTCCTTTCAAAAAATATAGTATTACTAATAATTTGATCACACGTGACTTGGGGGGCTGAATGTTAGGGTGCATTTTTTTTTTTACACCTAATATTATTTAAGTATCACCTATTTATTTTCAAACACCACTAAGAAGTTATTGGGCTTTCACAAAATATTTTTTTCCCTATTATTATGTTAACAACAAATATTTCATATCTTATTATCTAAATTGGGTCATGATATAAACTATCACGAAAGCCCAAAAAACTCATATCTTATCAAATTTTATTATTATTATTTAGTTAAGCCCAAAACTGGACCTATGAACCCAATACACACATCTCATTCTATTTAAAGCCCAAGAATACTTATGCTTGGCAATATTTGAAAAGCCCATGATTCAAGTCCATGGAAAAACAATTTTATCAATGGAATTCAAATCCATAATCAAAGCCCATGCTTTAAACCCATGACAATTTATTCATTAAAAGCCCAATTCACATTGGCAATATCAAAAGCTCAATTCATATTGGCAACATCAAAAGCTCAATTCTCATTGGTAACATCAAAAGCCCAATTCACATTGGCAACATCATCAAAAACCCAATTCTCATTGGCAACATCAAAAGCCCAATTCTCATTGGTAATATTAAAAACCCAATTCTCATTGGCAATATCAAAACCCAATTTACGTTGGCACTATTAAAAGCCCAAGCTATCTACTTGGCACTATTTTATCAAAAGCCTAAGGTTATTAATACTTGGCAAAATACTATATCATAATTATTTCACTTAAAAGTCCAATAATGAACAATACTTTAAGTTCTTAAACTTATTACTATAATATTACAAGCTCATCAAATTTATGGCAATTATCTATTCTCAACCCACATAAATCATCTTATAAAATCCCATGGAAAGTTATGATTATCTTAAACCCATGACATTTGTTTATTTATACCATATTATAAACCCATGGAATTTATATAATGAAAGCTCAAATGTGTGTGAAAACACAAGAGCTTGTTTAGACCCCCAATTAAAAAATTACAGCTAGATTGCTTTTACTCTAACTTATCTAAGTGCGAAATAAGAGTAAATGAGGTTCCACCTCCCAAGGTGAACACATAACCTGAGGTGGACTTTCTGGAATCTAGATCCAATTGAAAGTCTAAATTTGTATAGCCAATGGGAATCAAATCCTCACACCGGTAAACAAGCATATAATCTCTTGTTCTCCGTAGATACTTGAGAATATGCTTTACAGCTTGCCAACGTTTTGGTCCTGGATTTGATTGATATTGGCTAACCATGCCAACTGAATAACAGATATCTGGTCTAGTACAAAGCATGGCATACATGAGCCTTCCCACTACAAAAGCATAAGGAACTTGTCTTATCATATTTTCTTCCTCTTGAGTCTTAGGCCTTTGGTCATCAGATAGAGGAACTCCATGTCTGAAAGGAAGCAATCCTTTCTTGGAGTTTTGCATACTAAACTGTTCTAGAACCTTGTCTATGTATCCAGCTTGTGATAAGCCTAACATCTTATTCTTGTGATTTCGCCAAAACTTGATCCCTAAAATAAAGTTGGCCTCACCCAAGTCCTTCATATCAAATTGGCTTGACAACCAAACTTTTACCGATGACATTATCCTTACATAATTCCTAGTGAGTAGAATATCATCAACATAAAGCACTAGGAACATTACTACTTTATCTCGATGTCTTTTGTACACACATGGTTCATCAAGATTTTGTTCAAAACCAAATGACTTGATTGCTTGATCAAATCTGATGTTCTATGACCTAGATGCTTGCTTAAGTCCATAAATGGACCTTTTCAACTTGCATACCATATGCTCTTGGTTCTTTGCTATGAAACCTTCTGGTTGCATCATATAGATTTCTTCTTCAAGATTGCCATTGAGAAATGCAATCTTGACATCCATTTGCCAAATCTCATAATCATAATGAGCAGCAATGGATAAGAGAATTCTGATAGATTTAAGCATTGCTACTGGTGAAAAGGTTTCTTCATAATCAATACCTTCTTTTTGTGTATACCTTTTCGCCACTAGCCTTGCTTTAAAGGTTTCAACCTTTCCATCTATCCCTCTCTTCCTCTTGTAAACCCATTTGCAACCAACAGGTTTAATGCCGTTAGGCGCCTTTACAAAATCCCAAACTTGATTGGAATACATTGAATCTAATTCAGATTTCATAGTTTTGACCCAATGATGTGCATCTATATCATTCATTGCTTCTTCATAAGTGTAAGGATCAGTTTCAGCCTCTTCTAAGATAGCTTCATAAGTTTCTTCCAGACCTATAAATCTTATAGGTGGCTTAACAATCCTCCCACTACGACGAGGCACCTGTATACTAGACATCTCATGAGTAGTATTTTGTGGTGTATCTGATACAACCACATCATCCCTAGTTTCATTCATGGGTTGTTCATTTACAAGTTCATTCATTTCAGCCAAAACAACTCTACTTCTAGGAGTATAATTATTCATATAGTCATTTTCCAAGAATTTGGCATTTGTACTAACAAACACTTTATTATCTTTTATGACTATAGAATAAATCTCCAACAGTTCCATTTGGATACCCTACAAAGAAAACTACTTCTGTTTTAGACTGTAACTTGTCAGACTTTCCTTTCAGTACATGTGCTGGACAACCCCAAATATGGAAATGTCTCATACTAGGCTTACGCCCATTCCACAACTCTACAGGCGTTTTAGGAACAGACTTCGAAAGTACTAAATTCAGAAGATACATTGCAGTATTTAAGGTATATCCCCAAAAGGAAATTGGTAGAGTCGAATAACTCAACATGGACCTAACCATATCTAAAATAGTCCTATTCCTTCTTTCTACTACACCATTTTGTTGTGGAGTTCCAGGTGCAGTCAATTGGGATACAATCCCATTTTGAGTTAAGTAATCCTTAAAATCTCCAAGGAGGTATTCGCCACCACGATCAGATCGAATGGCCTTTATGCATTTACCCAATTGATTCTCAACTTTAGCCCTAAATTCTTTGAACTTTTCAAAGGCTTTGGACTTCCATTTCATTAGGTACAAATAACCAAATCTAGAGTAATCATCAGTGAAAGTAATGAAATACTCATAGCCACCTCTTGCTTGGATTGACATAGGACCACACACATCTGAATGCACTAGTTCTAGCAAATCTTGGGCTCTTCTACCTTTTGCATTAAAAGGTCGTTTAGTCATTTTTCCTTCCAAACAAGATTCACAAACTGGAAATTCATCAAAGTCTAATGGCTCTAAAAGACCATCTTTGATCAGTCTTTGAATCCTATTTGAATTAATATGACCCAAACGTAAATGCCAAAGATATGCATCACTAATAGAAGGAAACTTTCTCTTTAATGATTTCACATGAGAGTTATTATCTAATTCAGAATTATATAATTCATGCTTATCAAGAGTTAAAATATAAAGACCATCCACAATATTGCCAGAACAGATAAACACTTTACCCTTCTTTATTACAACATTGTCTTTAAGGATAACACAATCTCCATGTTTACCTAAATAAGTTGCAGAAATTAAATTCTTACGAACATTAGGTACAAACAAATAGTCTTCCAATATTAAAACCCTAGACTCAAAGCATAAATTAAACACTCCAATAGCTACAACCAGAATCCTGCTCCCATCAGCCAAAGAAAGAAACAATTCCCGTTCATTAAGCTTTCTGGTCTCCTGGAACCCCTGCAAAGAATTGCAGATATGATTAGTACAACTTGAATCCACACACCAAGAATCCGTGGGATTTTGTACTAAACATATTTCAAGGAGGAATGAACTTTTCATACCCTTATTATTGGCAGCTTTGAATTTTGGAAAATTCCTCTTCCAATGTCCTTTTTCACCACAATGGAAACACTTTCCTTTGACCTTCTTTCCTTTGTCGGCAACCCCTAAGACAATTTGTTTACCATCTTGCTTGGTGAAGTCCTTCTTCTTCTTCTTACCCTTGCCTTTCGACTTAGGTTGAGAAGTAGAAGCTTCAGTCATATTAGCATCAACACTAGATGTACCAAGAATGCCTTTTGCCGCTACCAACTCATTCATTACTTCAGACAATGAATAAATCTTTTTGTTCATATTATAATTGAGTCTGAATTCCTTGAATGATTCTGGTAGTGACTGGAGTATCATATCCACTTGGGATTCTCCATCAATATCGGCACCTAAAACCTCCAGTGTATTCAGATTAGAGATCATTGTAAGACAATGCTCCCTCATTGAAGTGCCATCAGTCATTTTGGTATTATAAATTTGTCTTATGGTTTCTTGCCTTGCAGAACGGCCTTGCTCACCAAACATCTCCTTCAGACTTAACATAATGTCCGAAACTAGTTCTACATCCTACATTTGATGTTGTAGAACATTTTAGATAAATGCTAGGATGTAGCACTTGGCCATCTCATTAGATTTCTGCCAACGATCATATCGCTGTTTTTCCTCAGGAGGAGCATCTAATGAAGGAAAGCTAGGACATGGTTGAGTAAGCACATATTTGTGCTCTTCAGCTGTAAGAAAAATGTCCAAATTTCTTTTCCAGTCAACATAGTTGGATTCAGTTAGTTTGTTTTGATTAAGAATAGTAACAAGTGGGTTAAATGATGCCATGTTCAAATATGAAAATAATAAACATGAATATAATAAGTAAACAGAACATTATCAATTTAGCATATAAGCATATAGTATGGAACCTTAATAAAACCATAATATAATATAAGCAATGACAACCCAATCCCATATTTAATATCCCTCAGCATAGAGTGAACATTAAATACTATGATTGATTGAGAATTATTCTCATTATTAATGCTATCATGATAACTCTTATCAGACACTAATAATATGCCGTTATACATTTGGCCTCTAAATAATTATAGTAAGAACTCAGTATAGAGGATACTATAATATTTAGTCTAGTGTATACCATTGTCTAGAATCATGTGTAGCCACATTTCATCCCCTTTAACAGGCTTATTTTGTAGTACCATGATACAAAAAACCCTCCGCATGGAATCAAAGCTCGAAGCAAAGACAAAGTGTTTGATCAAACCACTATAAACCAGGAAATTCGATCTTGTAGGACCATGAAATAAATACTCTTCGCATGGAATGCTACGCTCGAAGTAAAGACAAAGTATATATTTCACACTACTATGAACCGACAATGGAGGCCGTGAGATCCAAACCTTGTATCTCTGTCCCACTAGATGTTTTAAAAGAAAGGTTTTAATTATAAAACATGTGTAATCTAATCATACACAGCCTTGCACTTTGTACATTTGAAAACACTTTGAAAAAAATTCAAAAATCCCTTCAGATGCATTTCCGCGAGAATCTCACGACTAAACTCTTCCCGCGAAAATGAGTTAAGGCAAAAAAGTGAAAACACAAACCCATTAAATTTATCTCAAGGGAATATTTTATATCTCCGTTAAGAGCTATGAATTTTATCTTGAGAATATATGTTCCATCAACACTAAATATGGCCGCCCAACATACTGAGGTTTTGACCGTAACTTTAGATCTCACTCCTGATATATCAATGCAACCTACACTTCATGATCAGGTCCATTATTCTCTCAGGATTAAGAGTTCATGTAAAAAGAAGTCATGAGATTTATTATTCATTTGACAGTCCTTAAGAGAATAATAAATCTCACAGCGGTCCAGTTCAATATGTCTTAACTCTTAAAACATATCAACACATCAACTAGAAGTCTCCACTTCCATGATCAAGACAAATCATCTTAGTTGATATGTTATAGTCTTCGCAGATGAAATGCCCAATTTCATCATCGACTACGAACTAAAATTCTGAGTTTACAAAGAACTTGTGATTTATATCTTCTGTGACTTTTCACATAAATCACATACTATGCATCTCTTGGACTATATGATAATGTCCAAATATTCATGTTACCATTATTTTAGATAATAATAAAACAACTTTATTAATCACAACATTAAGTCATACATAATGTCATACATAATAACATACATAACATCATACAATAGGATTTTAGGGCACTAATCCTAACAGTGTTTGGGTACAAATCTCCTCTCAAGGTATGACAATGGGAGAGGGAAGGAGAAGAGGCTACAATGTTTTCTCACTAAGGATGAGTAACCCTCTCTCTAAAAGATGGGTGTGTGTGTTGTAGAAAACCTATCTAGGGTTTTTCTCTCTGAATGGCCTTTCATACTTTTGTGGGTAATGAGGGTATATATAGTATGGGTGAAGGGTAAGAAAGTCACACTTAAAAATCTTCTAGGTAGAGAGTTTCGTGGGTATCTCACGGGAAGGCCTTACCCGCGAAATACTCGCGAAATTGACAGCCTAGCATGACTCTTCAGCTTCTAGCACGTGCTCTTCATGTGACTTTTAGCTGTCTTGATCAAATCTCCACCACTTAATACTAAACCCATTACAATTAAATCCCACAAAAATACAAGGAAATAAATAATGCAAATACAACACTTTTTGTCCTGGAATAAGCCAACAATAATGTTATGATAAAAATCATAACTTAACAATCTCCCCCTTTGGCTATTCCGTGACAAAACACCCTAAAATAGATTCTAGACTTAAACATGAGTTTGGGAACAATGGCAAAACTCACTCACACCTAAATCTAGAAGCAGTGATGAACTTGGAACATATAAACTTGTAACCTGAAACACTTGCACAAAACACACTAGACTCTCAAGGTAAAGTAAGTAATAAAATGACAAGTATAATGTAACAAGTAAATTGCGATCAAGTAAACATGATGTGAAACATGTGAGCAACTTGATCAAACGCAAAAACAGTCATATGGAAATGACTACAATAATCATATAGCAAAGCAAATGATCATCCAACACATGCAACCAAAAAAGCACAATAACATAAGGATGTATGCATGTCCAACACATAAACATGATGCGATGAGAGCAACAAAGCATATATACTAAAATTAACTCAAAGCACCATATAGCAACGAGAAAACAAGCATAAAGTAAAACAAGGTTTTCTCATAAAAGATGTCTTCTCCCTTTTGGTATATGCATCTCCCCTATGGCTTTCTCCCCTTACGAATGTGCATGAGGTAGAATTTCTCCCCCTAAGAATGTGCACAAGAGTCATATAGAAATGACGATACACTCCGATATACTCTCTAATATACTCTTCCCCTTTTTGTCACGAATAGACAAATGGATCAAGAGGAAGGAGGGAAAGAAAAGAAGATATGAATAAGGGTAAAAGATGATGCATGAGAGGTGCAAGATGAATGAGAAAATGAAACATGCTACAAAGTATAAAGTAAACATGACATGCTAAGGATGATGAAACAAAGTATTGACCAAGGCATGACATAGACACAAGAACATGTTATATGTGCTAAAAAGTTTAAAAAGACTTAACTAGCATGAGTGAATGTAAAACATGTCAAGTGTTAGAGTGTGTGTAGCAAGGTGCATCTAGTGTGCATGTGAGATGCATGACCAATGCATGAATAAGCACTCACAAGGCAAAGTGTGTAAAACACACAACCAATGATCAATACATGATAAACATGCATAATCATGGTAATCCCCAAAAATTGGTACTCATCGGAGTCCAAAACAACGAGAAAATGCCATTTAGGCCTTTTATCAAACATTTAGAGTGCACACACTACACATATATGTTAAACAATGCATGAACATATGAAAAACTTGCCTAAATACATGTTATTTTTGCCACAAGGGGCCAACATCCAAAGCAAATCAACATTTAAAACAAAACACAATAAAAAAGATTGACAAAAATTAAGTTTTCCAATCCCCATTTGAGAAAATTCCAACTATGAACATAAAACCCCCAAAAACATAATCTAAGAATCAAAATCAATGAAAAGAGTTAAAGATTACCTTAGAGATTTTTATGGAATGTATAACACTTGAAATTAGTTAGGTTTTGATGTTGAAGCATTAAAATAGGGGTTTGGGAAAAGATGGGAGACGTTTAAAACAAATGTCCTAAGAAACGCTCTTTAAAAAGCTGATTTGGAAATTTTTGCTGGTAATTTCGCCGGTAAGCTTCCAGTGAAATTTCGCTGGTAAGCCTTACTCGCGAAACAGTCGCGAAACTCTCTGTCCAAAGTTGAAAAACTTGAGAATTGGACCATATAACTCGCGACTGAGCTTACACTTGAAATAAGTCACGAAAACACCCAGAAAACATGTTTTTCACACAAAAAAAAACTTGAAAAACATGGGTGATACAAATCACTTCCAAAAGCACACAAAAGGAACAAAAATCTTTTTGGTTTGATCCACATATGGTTGAGCGCACACACATCACATTTGAACATGTACATACAGACAAATGAAATAGGCATTCATTGAACATTAAACTTGTGTGTTGTGTGTATGAATCAAGTATGAACTAGTCTATAGTCTAGTATGAAGTTTCAATGATCAATTCAATCAAGTCATACATGACTAGTACAAAGTCAAGTGACCTATCTCACTTGTAGAAATGAACGTATATGACCCCTCACCAATGTGATTACACTTGATTGAAAGCTTTTTGTTTTGCTTCCATTTTTCATACTTTTGATCAAACAACTCAAATTTTTTAGAATCGATGCCATAAACAATTTTGAATGAACTTTGACAGTTTAGCCTTTAGCTTTTGGCACCAGACATTTTAGTACAAATCGCTTTCCCTTTTTCCTAGTCAAATACTAGTATGTGCGATGGCTTTTTCAGCTCAAGGTTCTCTTTTCGAGATTAACATTTGTAGAGCTATAAAGCAAAAAGAATAGAAATGTGAGGAGGTATATAGGCACAAGTCTACACATGTATCAAGATCAAGCAAGACTATTGACCAATCATTTATGACAAGCTTGAAGATCTATTTACAACAATCAAAACATAGATTTCTAGATGTTGCTCACACTTAGAAAATGTGCAGACATAATAAGCTAAGCTCGTAAATGCACTACGCCATTAGTACGAAGGTACTACGCCAAACTCACACGTGAAATGTGCTCAAACATATACGCTCAAACTTTTTGAAATTTTCACTTTTTATGTGGTTTTGGATTTTTCACTCACACAAAACTAAAACATAAAAGTAAGATAAAAAAACAAAAACAACAAAAACAATGCATATAAAGAGATGCATGATGCACAAATGCATGACAATTAAGCATCTAATACATGAAGGGTCCTACAAAGATTGAAAGTATTAGATCAAGGACCAAAAAAGCATAAGCTCAACCATAGGAACCCTTCCTCATCCAAACAGAACGATTTTTTGGAATGAGTGTCTCATGAGAAGTGAGACAAGGGTTGGAAGAATGAGAACCGGAGATGCACATAGACAAGGAGGTAAAAACATCAAAAACTTTCTTCAACAACTTACCATTTTCCCCCAAAACCGGTTTTGCTTTTATAGCACAACTTCCAAAAAGCTCAAGTTTCTCTTTTTCTTTTGATTCTTTTAAGAGCTTGAAACTTAGAGCAATGAGGTCTAAGATGACCAAAGGCACCACAATGGTGACAAACAATGTGTTTAGGTCCATTAGGCTTTTTAGGGAGGGATCTAGCAACATGGTTTTGTTCTCTCTTCAACATAGAACATTGAGGTCTTATATGACCAATCACACCACAATGGTGGCAAGTTGGAACAAACTTAGATCCATCCAAAACCTTAGGTTGAGACCTAAATGGAGGCTTTGGCTTAAGAGCATTTCTCTCCACCTTTTGATTTCTTGTGTGGAGGAATGTACACCGATTTGTCCTTTGAGGAAGAACACACAATAGGCACAAAATCGGGTACCACAACATGATTACAACAAATATTTTCATCCTTTTTAGCAATAGGTTCAGCAATCAAACACTTGGCATGCATCTTAAGAGATTCATTTTCACATTTTAGCTCATCAACAAGTTTGTTAGACAAAACAAGTTTAGAATCCAAGTCCATCTTCAAACATTCAAACTCTTTCATCTTTTCAAGAGAATTTTCAGCAAGTTTTTTATATTTCTCAACCAATTTGTTGGATTCATTGAGCTTAGCAATAAATCATCCTCTTCACAAAATAACTTGCTCAAATTCTTATGAAACTTGTTAGCCTTTTTCTTCAAGAGTTTGATGCTAGGAATATCAACAACACCCAAAGATTCATGTAACATGGCATCACAATCATGAGGATAAACACTCATAGTGGCATTTTCACAAACACGTGGCATGCTACAATCATCAACAACCAAAGAAGCATACAAATCACTATCCATGGCAACAAGCACAAGGGGTCAAGGATCACACTTAGGTATTTAAACCACATCAAGTGTACCCGCTTTGATACCAATTGAAAGCTCAAATTTGTATGCAAATACAAGAGCTTGTTTAGATCCCCAATTAAAAAATTACGGCTTGATTGCTTTTACTCTAACTTATCTAAGTGCGGAATAAGAGTAAATGAAGCACAATAAACCGATAACTACTCTAGTGCATAGAAATGAATAACAAATAATAAAAGTAAAGCACAAGAGTAAGGGAAGAGAGATGCAACCATAAGATAACACCAAGACGTGTTATCGAAGAGGAAACCGAAGTACTCGGCGAAAAACCTCTCCGCCGCCCTCTAAGCGGTAATCGATCCACTAGAGAATAAAGTTGGAGTACACGAATAACAAAAGACCCTCCAAGCCTAGTCTACCCAATGTACTTGAGCCCTCCAAGCTCTTGCTACCAATGGACGTCTCAGAGTCATGTCTTCTCTAGCTTTCTGGATAAAAATCATAACTTAACATAATTTGTATTTTTGAATCTTTTATAATTTGTGTTTTTGTTGTTCTTAGTTAATTTATATTTATTCATGCTTAGAAATATGCTTTGTTTTGTTTGATTTTATTTTGTTTTGTCTCATCATGTTTTGATTGGAAAGTTGATATAATTGGATATATTAATGAACATGTTTTGATGTGCTAAATGTTGCTCCTATTTGTTGTTATGTCCAATGCATGTTTAGGAATAGATTTTTTTATTTTTTATCTATTTTTTTATCTCTATTTTTCTTGATCTTTGATATCTTTATTGTTAGTTTAGGTTGTTTGGTTATATATTAGAAGCATGCTAGGTTTTGTTTGATTGTTGTTTGTTGTCTGCTTTAAAATTGTGTTTCTGGACGGTATGCGTGCGCATATAAAATTGTGACCTTCAAAATGGTTTAGGACTAGTGCCATTGCGAAGATTATCAAATTTTCTTTCCAACGACTATTCATGGGTCGAAATCGAAGTTAAAACGGTTGAGATATCCAGAAAACTGTGAAAAGCGCGTAAGCATGCTTCCTGAGGCCATAACTTTTGATCCGACCATTGGATTTCCAATTCTTTAGTGTTCTAGAAACTAAATATCAACTCCATCCAAGTTCGAGAAGGCCTTCAAATACACGTCTGAAGTTGAACCGAGAAAAGGCCAAAACTGTCGACGTTAGTAGGGTGGCCAGTGGCCCTTCAAGGTGCGTTGGAAGCCGAAGGGGCATTTTTCCAGTATAAATGCCCCTAGACCCCTCATTTTGCAAAAAAACAAAGGAACTTCTGGGCAGTTTTGGGCAAATTCTCCCTCCCCTCACTCTAATTTCTCTCCCAAACACATCTAAACACATCAAAACACCCCCATACACCTTAAATTCTCAACTTTTTCTTCAATCTTCAAGGTAGTGTTCTTGCACCCAATATTCCTCTCCTTGGTTCCATACCTTGGATTTGAGGTATAGAGGTGTGGATGTAGCTTTTTAGCTACAATCCACACCCCTTTCTCTTTATAGCTTTTCCTAGCTTCTTTTTGCTTAATAAAATTCTTTTATTGCTTTTCCTAGCATGTTCTTGCTTCCTAGCATGTCTTTATAGTTTTTATAGCATGTTTCCTTGATTATGCCATGATTTATCGCTTTGATGTTGTTTGCCTAGCCTTCTTGGGCTAGGATATGTCTAAATTTCATGTTTGTGCTTAGATTCACATGATTTCAGGCTCCTTGCCATGTTTACGCTTAGATCTACATGCTTATGTGTTCTTTGCCTTGTTTTTTCTTAGATCTACATGTTGGTGCTTAGATCTATGTCCCTATGCTTAGACCTATGTGTTTATGTGCTCCGTGCCAAGCTTGCGTGCTTAGATCTATGTTGGTTGCTATGCCATGTGCTACTTTAGCCCTTCTTGTCCCTTAATATTTCTCTTTCTTGTGTTTTGGTCCTTATTGGTGGAGTGTAGATCTAGATCCTATGGTTTAGGCCTACATCCGCACGCCTAGGCCTATATTAAAGGGTTTGGATCATTTCCTTTACATGTCTATGTTTGCTTGCTTGCTTATATGCTTTATCTCCATGTTAGCCTCTCTAGATCTTGGCTTTGCCATGCTTCGTGCCCACCGTGGGCTTGTGCTTGTGTGGTTACATCCATCCCTCCTAGGGTTTCTTTGGATGTAACCATCTGTGAGATACACCTCCGTGGTGTCAGTGTGCTTGATATACACCTTTCTCCGCTCCGTGTGATGTTGATATGCTTGCCTTGCTTACTTTGCGCCACCCGTTTGGCTTTCTTTGCTTCTTCGCATCTTTGCATGCTTGCCTACCTGTTTATGCATGTGTCTTTGTGTTATCCATACTCCAATCCAATGGAACTATGGACACTTGATCCAAACCTACGTTTGTCCTCCTAGGATCCCTCCTTTTGTTTGACAACATGCTTGTTTGCGTTTGCCCCCATTTGGCATCTTTTGCTAGCTTGTCTTTTAGCATGTTTTCCCTCCATTTTTTTCTTTACTTGTCTGCTGGCTTGTTTCTTTTATCTTTGCATGTACACGCATGGAGCACGAATACTTAGAGCAAGGGCGCGACCTCTTAGGTGCGAGCAAAAAGGGTGAAGATGCAAGCAAGAGGATGCAAGCCCACAAAGGGCAATGTTCAATAGATTAGGGGGCCTAGCCCCTCTAGAGCGGTCTTCTTTTACATTTCCTATACTTTGTTGGGCCATACCCTTGGAAGCTTGGCAATGTTTGATTTACTTTCCCGCTCTATGTGATAACATTGTGCATGATGTATGTATGTATGTATGTATGTATGTATATATATATATATATGCTTGTGTGTGTGTGGGTGATTGTGCACTTTGCATGATGGACTCCCATGGCTACGCGAGTGACCCTCTCTAGTCATGAGAGCTTTTGACCTTGTAGTATGGGTATGCGCTCAAGGTGATTGCCATAGGTGCATATTCATGCTATATTGTGTGTACGATCATTGCGGTGTGATTGTCTTGATCCATATCACCAAGTGACATTGGTTTCCCCGTGTATGCAACATGCATCAACATGCTTAACACTTTGAAGGGCTTCGGCTCGTCACGGTGCGAGCATGTCAATACACACCGTATACACAGACGCGAAACCTTACTGGTGTGCCATAGCGCACCACACGCAAAACCCTGTCGGATTTCGCCGTGAAAATGGGGCATCCCCATTGTCGTATTCTTACGTCAAAAGCTTGGTGAGAATAGTGTTTGGTGTGCTATGATGCATTTGAGGCAAAGTGCTACTAGATTTCCACCACGAAAATAAGGCGAAATGCTGCCGAATTTTTTCCATGGAAATTTAGCAACGACTTCAAACACACTTGGGAAGCATCGACCAAGACCACACCTATTCTGAAACCAAACCTTAAAGCCCAACACATTTAAAGCCCTGAAAGCTAATGCCAATAGCTTCTTTTCAATTACCAATGTCCTTAAATTATGATTTTACCAAAACAAAGGATTGTCTATGGACAAGTGTTGTGGGGTACCTAACAACTTCCTTACACGTAACTAGACATTCGAACTCAAGAATTAAGATTTTTTACTCATCCACATTAGATTAGGAAAAACGACATTTTTTCTCAGCCTAGGATTAGTAATAAAATCAAATAGTCATGTGACCAATCACACCTTAGAAAAAAACTAAATGATTGGTGGCGACTTCACTTACCCTTGGTAATATCCTTAAAATCAACTCATATTCCAGTCACACATTTGAGGTACGACACACCTCCTCCACATGCACATAGGTGCGTGAGCATCGTCGCGATGGGTGGTCGAGCAGCCACGAGGCATCGACACCCAGAAACCCAGATTTAGGGTTCTTGTTATTTTGTTTGTTTGGTTAGTTTTAATCACATGTTTAGGTCTTGTTGAGTATAGTTTTCACATGTTTAGGTCTAGGGTTAGTAGAATAGCATGTTTCACATGCTTTGATTGTTGAATTGATAATTAAGGTTTATATCTTGGTTGAATCACATGAACATGCATTGATGCATAGGTGTTGTAGTGCTATGAGGTAAGTGAGGTAAGTCATGCATGATTACATGAACATGCATTTAATTTGGTTGATGAGCATGATGAGATTTCTTGATTGATGAACATGATGAATATGCTTGATTAATTCCCTTGGATGAGATGAGATAGATGTATGCTAGGAGATGTGTATGCCATGATAGATGTATGCTAGGGTTTTGGGATGAAGATGCCATGTTTGTTTACTAGATGTATGTTAGTGTGTGAGTGAGTATAGATACAATATTGAATTTGCCTTTAATAGGGTGAAGACATAAGACACAATGAGAGAAAGCCAACCTTAGGGTTAGGTGGTCTTGGCTATGATGGTCTTTTAAAGTTCATCGCACCAACTCACAATGTGTGCCATTGGCTATGATGGTCTTTGAGTACGTTAAGAGTTTGCCTCCAATCCACAAAGGCCCACTTAGGCCCTTGGTTGGAATCATGGCCCACCTAATTGTGAGTGACCTACTTATCTATCCTTTTAGCTCTAGGGAGTCTACCCACACCTAGAGAGATCCTAGATCCCATAAAAAATAGGGTACCTTTTTATATCTCTTGTTTGTTCAACCATATATCTTGTGATCACCTAATTCAAAAGGACAAATAAAAGATATAAAAAATAGAAGGATGACCCTAAAGTTATGGCATACCCTAAGATAATTGGGATAAAAGAAAGAAGTTCTCACATATGAGAAACTTATCCCAAAGTTTAAAGGTATGTCTTAACTTGAAAGGTTCCTAAGACCATAGCCTAATCGCTATCATAAGCCCAAATCAAAAGGCCTCTTGAAAAGGGGAACTTTGGGTCTAAGGTAACAAATATGCTATGGACTTAGCATCCAGCATCCTACAAAGTCAATATGAATTTCCTTAATCTTGGGCCTCCTTGTTGTATGCCAAGGCCCAAAACGATGAAAGATTCATAGGCTTTGAGATGAGGGTCACAATATGTTCTAGCTAGAGGGCTACTTTAAAAAAAAAAAAAAAAAAAAAAAAAAAAAAAACAAATTCAAGAAAAGAAGAAAGTCTTTTGCAAAGAAGAAAAGTATTCAAAAAAAAAAAAAAACTTTTTTAAATAATTTTTTAAGAAGTGAAATTTTAAAAAAATATTTCACAAAGAAAAATAATCCAATAAAAGAAATGTTTTGCAAAGAAATTTTTTTTTTCAAGGAGAAGAATTTAAAAAAAATTTGTAAATGATTTTTTTAGAAAGGAATTTTCAAAAAAAAAAAAAAAAAGAGAAAAGTTTTCAAAAGAAAAATTATGAAAAATGGAATAAGAAAAACATTTGAAAGGAAAAATTCAAAAAGAAGATAAGAGGTAATCCACAAAGCCATGATATACCTTAAGTTTTGGGCCCATTCCAAAAAAAAAAAAAAAAAAAAAAAAATTCAAATCAAGAAAGCCCAAGATCATGAGTATACCATAGACTTTGGAGGAAGGCATTGGGCCATAAAGTCATAACATACCCTAGCTTTTGGGTCAAAATTCAAAAATCTTTTTCAAAAGCAAGAGCCCAAGATCATGAGTATGTTATAGGCTTTATTGAAAAGATGTTGAACCCATCCATGCTTTGGGAAAGTTTTGAAACCTTATAACCCAAAGACAAGGATAGACTCACCAAGAGCCCAATAAGGACTAAAAAAGAAAATCTTTTCAATCAATTGACCAAACTCTTTGAACTAGGGGCAAGGCCCATGTGAGAATGAAAGATAAAAAAGGATCCAACTTTTGAAACTAGGGGTAAGGCCTTCATGAGGGGAAAGAGTGAACATTCAAGACGGGCTTTGTAATGGGACAAATAAAAGACTTTAACGTGTTGAGATAAAACTTGGTCACTTTTTTTCAAAAAAAAAAAAAAAAATCCAAAAAGAAAAAAAAAGATGTGGACTTCTAAATGTCATGGCTCATTTTAAATACAAGTTCAAATAAGTTTTTCATGAGAAAAGAAATTTTCCAAGGCATGATGGGCTTGCATTATAAATGGGGCATTGATCTTTGTGTTTAAATTCATTGATGAGACCATTATCATGAAGCCTAATAGATGTGAACTAACCTTGCAAAATTCATGAACAACCTATGCTTAAGCCTAAACGAGGATGAGAGGGCGAGATGAGTGACTTGTAATTGGATTCAAAGCCCAAAAATGAAAAAAAGAAAAACAAAAGAAAAGGAAAAGAAAGAAAGAATGTTGGGCTTGGATTCAAACGAGGAAAGATGAGAGAGTGAGATGTGTGAATGATGTAATTGGGCTTTAAGCAATAGGGGAAAACATGAATTTTGAAAGATTGATGTAGCTCATTCTATTTCTAAGTCCAAGATAATGAAATGAGGCAAGACTTAGAATACGAATGAGGCACACATATAGTCCACAAGTTGATGCAAGCGAGAAAAGTTGATTAAGACGTTAGGTCCAAAACTTTAAGACATTGGGAGAACATGTTTATTTGATAAAATTCCTTTTCAGGGACACTTAAGATAATCTCAAAGCACATCCCTAATCTTGTCAAGATCTACTCACTAAGGAAGATACCAAGAAGCAATGAAGAGCATGAATGAAAATATCGACATCATGAAGAAGACACTTGTTCGCATAGAGGAGCTAATGAAGGATGTATTCGCTCGAATACAAAGGCTTGAAGGAATGCATGGCCCACAAGCCGAGGATGTTTTTGGCAAGCGAAAAGAGAGAAAGAAAGTTATTGCCAATGACATTCACAAAAAGAAAAGGGAATTTGATGATATTCATATATCGTTGTTAGAGGCCCTTGAAATCTTATCTAAGAAGGGTCACCTCAAGCAACTTGAACCTACACTTCTTCCAATCCAATCCCAAACAATTGGAACATGAATGAGTATTGTGCTTTTCACCAAAAGCTAGGACACAAGATAGATAATTGCTTTAGGTTGAAGCATGAGATTCAAGATTTGATTGATGATGGAGTGATTTCCAAGCCAAGATATTAGAGATGAAGCAAGATCAAATGAAGGGATGTGGTTAAGAGATTTGATCCATGAGTATAGCTTTCCTAAAGGATGAGCCATTTCAATTTTGTTGAGTCTTTTTCAACTGTCGTGTCTTCAATTTGAGTATTTCTTGATATTATTTTGTTGAGTCCCTTTGTTGTGTTGTTGAGTCTTTCCATATGTTTTGTTGTTGAGTCATGTTCCTTTGAATTTCCAAATCAATGTTGTTTCACTTTCAATAAAGATGGCCATTCAAATACGACGTGTATCATGTGATCTCTTTTGCTAGTTTTGAAATGAATGAATCCTTAAACCTAAAACATTGGTTAATCTAAATAAGGAATCAAAAGATGAGATTGACTTAGTACATTCGATCATAAAGAGCAAGCATGAAAGTGAGGAAGAGGGTGAGAGATAGAGAGAAAGAAGTGTTAGGACATATGTGATTCATGTTAGGAACATATGTCAACATTTTATGTAATTGGCTAATCCTTTGACAAAACGCACTTTACTTGTAATTGGGTAGATCTAGGATGTGTTTAATACTTCAAGAAACAAGGTTTCAAGTTCTAGTGTTAAAGCCATGCAAGTCTGTCCAAGAATCAAGTGAAGAAGTGTTGTTCATTAAATCTCGACAGTTAGCTCAACAGCTAGTATCTATCGAGGTTTAAAAGAGTCGTTTCAGCTCGAGGCTCGACAGCTGCTCGACAGATAGGGTATCTGTCGAGATTTATGAAGTTCAGTTTTTCAGAGCTGATTTTCATCCAATCCGTGAATGTATGTTTGAGCTTTATTTTCTCACAACCCTAAACATATATAAGGATTATTTTAAGGGCCGTAAAAGGTGATGCAGTTGCACAAGAGCACAAGTCCACAAGTGTGAAGAAAAGTGTGACCGGAAACCTAGTTTGCCCTAGTTCTTCTTTCACTTAAAGAAGCTGCTGTGTTTATACACCACAGGGTTTTGTGACCAAGCAACTTCATAATCTTCATCGTGTGATGAAGAGAAGAACTTTGCAGCCAACATCCTTCTCAAGTTGGTGATCAAGTCGCGTACTAGGATCCACGCATCTATTGGTTAGTCACGTACTGGAGCCGTGCATTGAAAATGAGAGATTCTCACTATAGAACAAGTTCAATTGGGTATTGGGGTAAGGGTTCAACTGTAGGTTGGTATAAGGTATTGGGATTCCTTTACTTGTAACCGCTTGTTTTGATAATAGTGGATTCTTGAGAGTGGTGACCTTAAAATCACCCAGTGGGGTTTTTTCCGTGTAGGTTTTCCCCATTCGAAAACAAATCACCGTGTCAATTTATTTTCCGCTGCATACTTTAGTTAATTGGTGATTTGTTTGTGCTACCACGCGCTTTGCATGTTAATTTGATTAATTAATAAACTTGGCTAATTAACAAATTAATATATCACAAGGAGTCAATACATTCTTGGCCTATCAAGTGGTATCAGAGCAGGAACACTTTGATTAGGTTTTAATCTTTGCTGTGTGATCCATTGACCCTTGTTGTCATGGCTGTAACTGGCCCGATGAGATCTTTGCTTTCAAATACATCTTGTTTTTCTAACCTCTACTTGTTTGAGTGTATCAGAAAATGCAAGTCTAAAAGTTATTTGAATTCTATTATGATGACTATTGGAAAAGATCTCAGATTGACAAAGAAGAAACTAGACTGTCTCAGAATGAAAATGTGCAAAGGAGTTCGTCTAAGAAGAGTGAAAGTTAAAGGTTTATTTCATAAAAGGCAGATGAGAGAAAACACCATTCCTACTGATCTATCATCTAAGCACGAAGTGTGCTTCAAGATGAAGTCCGCATTTAAGGTTATGGACACATGCTTGTGGTACCTTGACAGTAGCTGCTCAAGACACATGACTGGAGACCGATCCCTCTTCAAGGTTTTCGAGTCTAAAAAGGGCGGTAATGTCACTTTTGGTGATGGGAGTAAATCACAGATTAAAGGAAAGGGAATCATCTCTCTACCTGGATTGCCAGACATTACAAATGTTCTATATGTAGAAGGTCTGAGAGTGAACCTATTGAGCATAAGTCAGATATGTGATCAAGACTTCATGGTATTATTCTCAAAGGGAAAATGCCTTGTCATGGATGAGTCTGGAAAGAAGCTTATAAGTGGTGTTCGTACTCTAGACAATTGTTATGGCGTGGTTCTTAATGTTGATATTGTGTGCAATAGCATTCATCTACCAAATGAAGATCTATGGCACCAAAGGATGAGACATGCTAGTTACAAACATCTTTCAATTGTATCTAAGCATGAGTCAGTGTTGGGGATACCAAAGCTCAGTAGAGTGAGCAATGTGGTGTGTGGACCATGTCAGCTTGGGAAATAGACAAAAGCTAAACATCCGGGCACTTAGACATTTGCTACATTCAGACCATTAGAGCTACTACATCTGGATCTTATGAGTCCAACCAGAATCGAGTCTCTTGGTGGAAAGAGATACATCATGGTTGTGGTAGACGACTTCACTAGGTACACTTGGGTCATTCTCTTACGATCCAAGTCTGATGCTCCTGAGCACATTGAAGCTTTGTGCACCAAATTGCAGAATGAAAAGAGCCTGAAGATTGATCGAATTCGAAGTGATCATGGTAAAGAATTCGAGAACTCATATATGGAGTTCTTTTGTACAAGATCAGGTATATCTCAAGAATTCTCTGCTCCTATTACTACTCAGCGGAATAATGTAGTAGAAAGGAAGAATAGGGTTATTCAATAGATGGCTAGAGCAATGTTGCACAACAAGGATGTGGCTAGAAACTTGTGGGGAGAAGCCGTCAACACTGCTTTTCATACAGTTAATAGGGTGTATTTTAGATCCGGTACCAAGAAGACTCCATATGAGTTATGGAAAGCAAGGAAGCCAAATGTTAAGTATTTCAAAATCTTTGGAAGTACTTATTTTATTCTCAAGGATAGAGAGAATGTGGGAAAATTTGACTTCCGAAGTGATGAAGGAATATTTCTGGGATACTCCTCTACAAGCAAGGCTTATTGGGTATACAACAAAAGAACCATGAAGGTAATGGAAACAGTAAATGTTGTTATTGATGAATCTTTAGATTCTGGTTTTGAGAAATTTAGTGAGGAAATCCCCAAAGAGATTCTTCCTCCCGAGCCCAGGGAAGTTCAAGAAATTGTTGAACAAGAGCCCGCATCTCCTAGTACTCCAGATACTCCAAGTGTTGTAGAAGATTCAACAAACTTATCTACCTCACCTGATTCTGAAACCCATGAAGAGAAATGACCTTCCTCCAGGATCAAATTGAATCATCCTCCTGAAGTTATTGTGGGAAACATGAATGAACTTACACTAAGAAAGCGTACAGTTGATAAATGTGTTGCTAACTTTGTGTCTTATTCTTATTACTTGTCGCAGGTTGAACCCACTAAAGTTGAGTAAGCTCTTCAGGATGAAAGCTGGGTTGAAGCTATGCACGATGAACTGCTTCAGTTTCAGAGGAATGATGTTTGGACTTTGGTACCTAGACTGGAGGGTGAGCACATCATCGGCACAAATTGGATATTCTGCAATAAAACTGATAAGGAGGGTAATGTGATCCGCAACAAGGCTTGTCTTGTAGCTCAAGGATACTCACAAATGGAAGGAGTAGACTATGATGAGACATTTGCTCTGGTAGCCCGTATGGAGTCCATCAGAATTCTCCTAGCCCTAGCATGTCACTTGAGGTTCAAGCTTTATCAAATGGACTTGAAGACTGCATTCTTGAATGGGCTGCTTAAAGAAGATGTCTATGTGGCTCAACCAAAAGGATTCATTGATCCAAACTTTCTGGATCATGTGTTATACCTCAAGAAGGCACTTTATGAGTTAAAGCAAGCCCTTAGAGCTTGGTATGATCGGCTCACACAATACTTGGTGTCACTTGGGTTCACCAAAGGAAAAGTTGATCAAACTCTCTTCATAAAGAGGGAAGACAGTGAGTTGATAGTTGCTCAAGTCTATGTTGATGATATCATCTTTGGGTCAACTAAGGATGAACTTGCTCATAGCTTCTCAAAACTCATGCAGGCTGAGTTTGAGATGAGCATGATTGGAGAGCTAACTCACTTCCTTGGATTGTAGATTCATCAACAAGATACATGTATATTCCTATCTCAATCTAAATATGTTAAAAATCTTGTGAAGAAGTTTGGTTTGGAATTTGCTAGTTCTGTTAGAACCCCTATGAGCCCAAATGTTAAACTCACTGTTGACTTGATAGGTAGTCTTTTTTACCTTACTGCTAGTAGACTTGACATTAGTTGCAGTGTGGGAGTGTGTGCTAGATATCATGCTAATCCCAAAGAGTCTCATATGATTGCTTTGGAAAGAATCATAAAGTATGTCAAAACCACTGTCGACTTTAGTGTGTGGTACAGCAAGGACACAAATGATGTCTTAGCTGGGTATTCTGACACTGATTGGGCTAGGAATGCTGATGATAGAAAGAGTACATCGAGGGGTTGTTTCTATATAGGTAATAATCTTGTCTCCTAGATGAGCAAAAAGTAGAATTCCATCTCATTATCCACTGTAAAAGCTGAGTACATCGCTGTCGGTAGCTGTTGCACTCAACTTCTATGGATACAAAAACTCCTTCATGATTACGGTATTTGTCAAGAGCATCTTACCATCTACTGTGACAATACCAGTGCCATCAACATCTCTAAGAATTCGGTTCAACATTCTCGAACTAAACACATAGAGATTCGACATCACTTCATTAAGGAGCTTGTCGAAGATGGTACTCTTACTCTTGAGTTTATTCACACTGATGATTAGAAGGCTGATTTTTTTAACAAACCTTTTGACAGCAAACGGTCTAAATTCCTTCGCCAAAACATTTGTGTCATCTCCATGAATTGATCTCTCCTTCTCCTCCTTCTTCCTCATGCATTTGCATCTAGTTTTATGCATTGCTTTGTTTTTGTTCAACATGTTTTTGGTTGTTTTTGTTTCAGTTTTGCTTTATTTTGTTTTTCATATAAAAATAAAATAAAAAATTGAAAAATTGAAAAATACAAAAACAGTGTGTGTTTGTGTACATTGGTACTTGTGTACCTTGGATGGCCATTGAAACAAAGTTTTCTAAATTTTATATCTTTTGTAGCTTAGATGAGCATCTCTATGTACAACTAAGTAAGTGAGCTTTGTGGCTCGTGTTTGTGATGAGTAAAGTTAAGTAATCTCTTGTACTTAACACTCGTATCATCTTTTTGATGGGAAGGACTAGAAAATCCTAAGAGAAAGGCATATATAACTATCTCACTACTGTTGCCCGCCAATCATGAAATGACATTTTTATGCTTTGGCATAGCAAAAGTGGAATGTCAAATGTTTAACATCATTGGGTATTTCTTTTCTATCTCATATATGCCCATGCATGGTTTGCTTAAAAGAAAAATTTGCAAAGAAAAATAAAAGCAAAAAGATCAAAATGCTTTATATATAATTGCAAGCGTGTATTCTAGGAGATGTGGGAGTTATAGGATGTACCTTGAAGGTGATAGTCCCCATCAAACAGTTATGATTGTGTGTGAGTTAAAGTGATTTTCTCATATCTCAAATTGTCATAACACGCAGACACTTATGCAATCTTGCGATGTTTTTCACACACGACACGCAATATTCTTTGCTACTTTTAATACATGTGCAGGTACAATGTGATTTGGTCATCACAAGATTTACTTGTGTTAATGTATGCTCACTAAACTGTCTTAACTTGTTTTTGGAATATAAAATTGGTTAAACTTGTTTAGTGTGTGTGTGTGTGTTTTGGATCTATGTACTTACATTTTTCTTGATTGAAAGATGTTTTTGAGAGTTTAAAATGTTATTTGGATCCTTGGTTGAGTTACTTGTTTGATTGCATTCATGTTTGTGTTTTTCTCTTCTTAGAAAACTGTTTTTAAGCAATCTCGATAGCTTCTCAATAGCTCCTCGATCCATCGAGAAAGTTTTTGTCTCCTCGATAGTTGCTCGATAGCTCCTCGATCCATCGAGCCTGATTTTGCTATGGACACCTTTGGATAGCTGCTCAATAGATGCATCTGTCAAAGTTTAAACCTCGACACCTCTCGATCTGTCGAGATTTAAGAGGCTCTATATATAGGATCCGCGCGATTTTAGGTTCATTTCTCTTGATCTCTCTCGACCCCTGTTGACTCTTTACCTCCCAAAACCTCTCTCTCTCACTTCAAACTTCTTTCCCAAGAGTTTTTCGGCCTAAAGATAATTTTTTCTTCATCTGGTATGTTGATTTCTCCCTCTTTCTCATGCATTTCATATCTTCTAACCTAACTTTTGGGATTTTTGATAAACTTTGGGGTTTTTCAAAATTAATGGAGTTTTTGTGAAATTTTTGGGATGGGCTTTGTGAAAATGGCTTTAAATCATCATGCATTGCATCACATTTGCATTATAACACTGTTTCAGGCATTTTAAATGCGTGTTTACTTTGTTGAAATGAATGTGTGCTGGTAGGATTGGATTAGGCTGAGCCCATGATGTTTTTACTATTGCATATCACATGCTCATGAATTTTCATGCATACGTACCTTACATTCTTTATATTCTTATATATTGATTGTGATTGGTGCTTTTCTGCGTGTCTTTCTCTCTCTCTCCTTCTTTCAGTTAGTTGCTTTATGGCACCTAAATGAAAATCTACTCTGTCTCGGAACCCTCTTCGTTCCGGGGCATTTTCTTCTTCTGATCCTACTCCCCCTCATGCTCGGTTCCGTGATGATAAAGCCCGACAGGACTTTTCGAAGAAGTTTTCTAGATGAGGCATTCATTCGGAATGCCAAGTCATTTTGTCGGACTTCTCCGACATTGACCTACCCACTATCATTCACAGTAGGGATTGGGAGTCACTGTGTGACATCCCGGTCACTTGTCCATCCATGCTTATACAGGAGTTTTACTCTAACATGCATGAATTTGATTATTCAGTACCTCTCTTTCTCACTCGCGTTTGAGGTACGCGCATCGTGGTCATTCCGGATATTGTATCCGACGTGCTCCATGTCCCTAGGGTAGCACATCCTGACTACCCTGGTTGTGATCGTCTTAAAATCGTGTCTAGACGAGCTTATATCCTCTTTTTGTGAGCGTCCTTCTAATTGGGGTGATCGTCATTTCACTTCTTGTTCGGCCTTTGCTAAAGGTCCTAGGTTTATTAACATGGTTATGAATTTTGTTTTGCATCCTTTATCTCATTATAACTCCATTACAGAGCCCCGTGCTCAATTTTTGCTTTCCCTTTTAGAGCATCTTATTATAGATTTTCCTTCTCATTTTATTCTTTCCCTCATAGATGTATATAGGGATACGACGACCCATGATAAGTTCATCTTCCCTTCAGCTATCATGAGGATTCTACCCCATTTTTCTGTCCCCTTTCCCGTTTCCAACCACTTCCATGTCATGTGTGCCACAGACGCTGCTACCGTTAAACCAAGCGAGGTGCAGATACGTTCGAGGCGGTCTGGGACAGCGATTCCTCCAGTTGCTACAACTTCATCCACATCCGTTCCCTCTTCTTCTATGGGTGGTGTGACTCTCGAGGACATCATGGCACAGCTTGTGCGCATGGATGCTCGCCTCGACACTCTCAGTGATGAGTTGTGTCAGGTGAACACCCGTGTTGGTCGTATTGCATGATGACAGGCTGTCATGGGTGGCTTCATTGATTCTCCTTCTCCTACTCTAGAGGCTTCTAAGGATGAGGACGATGATGGTGATGTTGATGCTTCTGATGCTGAGGATGATGGTGCTAGCTCTTCCAGTGCTGATGAGATGTCTACTTGATATACTTACCCTTTGTCACTCATAACAAAAAGGGGGAGTAGTTTTGGATATAAGAGTAGTCATACTCATAGGGAGAGGGTTAGTATAGGAGATTTTTGTAAGGGGGAGTGTTCATATTTTGAGGGATGTAGTAAGGACTTTATGTATCTTTTTCTTTTCTCTCTGTTTTAGATACATTGTTCATGTACCTTAGATCTTGTGATCATGTTGTGATAGCAAACCTTGTATTTGTTGATATATATACATTTGAGGTTGTTATTACAGTTCTTTCACGTATCTTTACATGTGTTGTTTCTTTTCTCTGTTTATGCACATGCTTCTTATATCTTGTATGCAATCTTATATTTCTGTTTCACACTAAGATGCCTTGATGAGTTTTGTTTAAAGTGTTTCAGAAATACAAGTTGTCAAAGTCTACTTGCCTAAACTATCTTCTTGCAAAGTTTTTCAAGAGTTTGTGTTAGGATAGATTTTATTGTATTCAACAAGTGAGTATAAGTTGAGTGATTTATGACTTCTCTCATATGTTCATTTGTTTGTTGTGGGTTTTTCATGGATTGCCAAAGGGGGAGATTGTTAGGACATATGTGATTCATGTTAGGAATATATGTCAACATTTTATGTACTTGGCTAATCCTTTGACAAAACGCACTTTACTTGTAATTGGGTAGATCTAGGATGTGTTTAATGCTTCAAGAAACAAGGTTTCAAGGTTAAGTGTTAAAGCCATGCAAGTCTGTCCAAGTATCAAGTGAAGAAATGTTGTTCATTAAATCTCGACAGCTAGTATCTATCAAGGTTTAAAAGAGTTGTTTCAGCCCGAGGCTCGACAGCTACTCAACAGATAGGTTATCTGTCGAGATTTATGAAGTTCAGTTTTTTAGAGCTGATTTTCATCCAATTCGTGAATGTATGTTTGGGCTTTCTTTTCTCACAACCCTAAACATATATAAGGATTATTTTAAGGGCCGTAAAAGGTGATGCAGTTGCACAAGAGCACAAGTCCATAAGTGTGAAGAAAAGTGTAACTAGAAACCTAGTTTGCCCTAGTTCTTCTTTCTCTTGAAGAAGCTGCTGTGTTTGTACACCATAGGGTTTTGTGATCAAGCAACTTCATGATCTTCATCGTGTGATGAACAAAAGAACTTTGCAGTCAACATCCTTCTCAAGTTGGTGATCAAGTCGCGTACTAGGATCCGCGCATCTATTGGTTAGTCACGTATTGGAAGCCGTGCATTGAAAAGGAGAGATTGTCACTACAGAACAAGTTCAATTGGGTATTGGGGTAAAGGTTCAACTATAGGTTGGTATAAGGTACTGAGATTGCTTTACTTGTAACCGCTTGTTTTGATAATAGTGGATTCTTGGGAGTGGTAACCTTAAAATCACCCGGTGGGGTTTTTGCCGTGTTGGTTTTCCCCATTCGTAAACAAATCATTGTGTCAATTTATTGTCCACTGCATACTTTAGTTAATTGGTGATTTGTTTGTTCTACCATGCGCTTTGCATGTTAATTTGATTAATTAATAAACTTGGCTAATTAATAAATTAATATATCACAAGGGGTCAATACATTCTTGGCCTATTAAGAAGAAAAAGGGACTTCGATCAAATGAGAGAGTACATAAGAATGAGAAGGATGAGTGGTGAGAGATTCCTTAAAGCACAAACCATGAGTGAGTTGAAAGATGGGAAAGAGAAATTGAATGAATAACTTGTTGTTTCACATGGATGACATTGCAATGATGAGAACTTGATGAGATGAAAAGGCTAGCCTTGGTTTGGAAAGGCTAAGCAATCAAGGTTGAAGGGATGAAAGGCCATTTTTCTACTACCCTTTTTTGCAATGAGAGATTATTTCCACTTACTAACTCCGTTGAGTCTAGATGAATTCCTTCTTTATACCCATGCCAAAGGATTACTCCCTACACTAGAGGCATGTTACCAAGAGATGATGATTTGAAAGGGTTACCTTTAACACTAGGGGCATACCCTAATATTAGAAAGGATCTGTAAAGTTGTGATTTACAACTATTTTGTGTTGGCTTTAATTCCGTGCCAAATTTGATTGTAATTTTGTTCAATCTTATGTACCCTGTATTTTATGTGGGATTTCATTGTATGGGTTGTGTGTGAGAGAGAGTGTGAAGACTCAAGACAAATTGAAGATCAAACGAGTTTTCGCGAGTAGCTCGCGAGAAGCCTTTCCACGAAGTGAAGCCATGTGCTCAGCACATGACTAGAATGCGAAAAGTCATGACAGATGGTGACAGTTGGTTTTCATGAGTATTTCGCGGGTAAGGCCTTCACCTAATACCAACCTATAGTTGAACCCTTACCCCAATACCCAATTGGACTTGTGATGTAGTGACAATCTCTCCTTTCAATGCACGACTCCCAGTACGTGACTAACCAATATATGCACGGATCCAAGTACGTGACTAACACACCAACTTGAGGAAGATGTTGGCTACAAAGTTCTTCAGTTCATCCAACGGTGAAGATCAAGAAGCTCCTTGGTTACAAAACCCTTGGCGCAAAGTCGCAACAGCTTCTACAAGGAATATGATGAACTAGGGCAAATTCTGTCTCCAGTCATAATTTGCATGCACAATGAGTTTGCATTGAGTTGCATCACTTTGCATCACCTTTTACAGCCCTTAAAATAATCCTTATATATGTCTAAGGTTGTGAGAAAAGAAACCCTACACAAATACACATGGATATGCGTGAAATCAGATCTGGAAATCTGAATTTCGTAATTCTCGATAGATATAGCTTCTGTTAAGCATCAGCATTAAACCTCAATGGATCTAGATCTGTCGAGCTTTAATAAACAACACTTCTTCACTTGTTTCTTGGATAGATTTGCATGGCTTCAATACTAAACTTGAACTCTTGTTCCTTGAAGTACTAAACCCATCCTAGATCTACCCAATTACAAGTAAAGTGCGTTTTGTCAAAGGATTAACCAATTTACGTAACATATGTCTCTAACAATATCTACATATGTCCTAACAATCTCCCCTTTTGGCAATCCGTGACAAAACCACAACAAACAAATGAAGTATGAGAGAAGTTTTAAATCACTAAACTTATAATCACTTGTTAAATACAATAAAATCTAATCTTAACACAAACTCTTGAAAAACTTTGCAAGAAGAGAGTTCATGGCATGATAGATTTTGACAACCTGTCTTTCTGAACACTTTAAACAAAACTCATCAAGGCATCTTAGTGTGAAACAGAAATAAAGGATTGCATACATAAAGAAACATATGTATAAAGATAGAAAAGAAACAACACATGGAGAGATAGGTGAATAAAAACATACATCATCATATATATAAATGAGAAATAAATACAATGTATGTCATAAATAAATGGTCACAAGACCAGTGTACAAGAGGATAATGTAACTAAAGATAAGGAAAAGAAAAGTACATAAAATCCTCACTACATCCCTAAAAAAAAAAAAAACACTCCCCTTAAAAAAAAAATGTCCTATGCTAACTCTCCCCCTAAATACATGACTACTCTCATCATCCCAAAACTACTCCCCTTTTTTGTTACGAATGACAAAGGGTAACTCACTGAGAGGTCGTCTCATCATCACTGGAAGAGCTAGCATCCTCATCCTCATCATCATCATTACCATCAGCAGCATCCTCATCCTCAAAAGCCTCTGGAGAAGGAGATGAAGAAGCAACGAAGCCACCAAGACGAGCTTGTTGTCGTGCAATACGACCAACACGGGTGTTCACCTGATACAACTCAGTGGTGAGAGTATCAAGGCGTGCATCCATGCGCTAAAGCTACGCCATGACCGCCTTAAGAGTCACACCACTCGTCAAAGAAGAAGGAGCAGAGGTGGAAGGAATGGTTGGGGCTGGAAGATCCGTCGTCTCGGTCTGCGGTCGTTTCGGTCAAAGCTAGGCCTCGCTCTACTGAACAAAAGCTGCGCTAATGGTACCTATAACAGTGAAGAGAGGAGAATCAAGAATAGGGATAGAAAAATGGCGAAGGATTCGCGTGATAGCCGAAGGAAAAATGAGCTTATCACAGGTCGCCGTATCCCTATAGATATCTATGATAGAGATAATGAAATGAGAGGGAAAGTCTATGGAAAGATCCTCTAAGAGGGACAACGAAAATCGAGCACGAGGCTCTGTGATGGAGTTATAGTGAGACGGTGGAATTTTGACGGAATGTTTTGACATTCACCCCATATAGAGGGTGTCTCACAGAAGTGAAACAAAAGCTCGTCTTTGGACATAGTCCTCAGACGTTGATAGGCAGGGTAGTCAGGATGCGCTACCCGCAGGACGTGTAATATCTCGGATACAAGATCCAGAGTGACTACAATACATGTACCTCGGAGTACCATAGTAAACTGAGGTACAGAGGTATTGATACCGTGCATATTGGAGTAAAACTCTTGTATGACCACGATGGGACACCTCAAGGGTATCTCACAAAGAGATTCCCATCCCCGAATGTGAATGACATCGGGTAGAGCAGTGTCGGGAAAGTCCGAGAAAATCACATGGCGCTCCAGATGAATGCCACGTTTAGAAAAGTTCTCATAAAAGTCCTGATGGGCCTTCTCATCACGGAACCGAACGTGAAGAGGGGAAGATCAGAAGAAGATGATGACCTGGAACGAAAAGGGTTCTGAGTTGGAGTAGATTTGGGCTTGGGTGCCATGCACAGTCTATCCACGAGAGAGAGAGAAAGAGACAGACAGAACACACAATCACAACCCAGAACAAAAGATAGAAAAGAGAGGGTACGTATGCATGAAATATGCATGAACATGTGACATGCTAAAAGAAATTGCATCATGGGTTCAACCCAATCCAAACCTAGCAGCACACAATTTTGAACAATCAAACACACATCTAAATGCATGAAACATTGTGAAAATGCTAATGGAATGCAATGCATGATCATATAGCATTAAATAAACAACACCCAACCCAAAACTGTAACAAAAATCTCAAAATATTTCAAAAACCCCAAAAGTTTCAGAGAAAAACAAAAAAACCTAGGTCTATTGCGTGAAATGCATGAGAAAAGAGGGATTTGGGACACTTACTAGAGAAGAAATGCAGGATCTAGGTCGAAATGCAAGAGGGTAAGGTGATTGGAGTGAGGGAAAGGTGTTTGGAGGAAGAGAGATAGCTTTTCTGTCAAGAGAGAAGTGAAAAAGCAGATTTGATTTCGCGCTGAACATATATATAAAAATCGCAGCTCGATGGATCGAGGAGCTGTGGAGATTTTTCGAGCACTAAATCTCGACAGATATGAATCTGTCGAGGTGCTGTCGAGAATCTGTTGACGGCAAAAGTTCCTCAATGGATCGAGATTCTGTCGAGAATCTATCAGCCAGACAAAAAGTTTCACGATGGATCGAGAAGCTATTGAGAAGCTATCGAGACAAAGTCCAGAAAGCTCGATGGATCGAATATGTGATAAGATCTGTTGAGAAAAGAAGTCCAAGGGGATCGATAGATAGGAATCTGTCGAGGATCTGTCAAACTTGATAAAAAAGAGTTTTTCAAAGAGAGAAAAAACACAAAGAGATGAATGCAAACAAGCAAGCTACTCAAACATAGATCCAATCAACATGTTAAGCTCTCAAAAAACATCTTTCAACAAAAACAATGGAAAGCATTCACAGATCCAAAACACATACACACACTAAACACGTCTAACCAATTTTATATTTCAAAAACAAGTTAAGACAGTTTAGTGAGTATACATTAACACATGTATTTCTTCTGATGGCCAAATCACATTGTACCTGCCCATGTATCAAAAAGAGCAAAGAATTTGCATGTTGTGTGTGAAAACATAGTAAGAGTGCATAAGGACCTATTTGGTACATGTGTTTAAAAACTGAAAATTGTTATTTGAAAACATTTGTAGAAATACGTGTGGGTGAAAAAGTGTGTGGAAATACGTGTAATGTTGTTTAAAAACTAAAAATGGTTGTTTGAAAACATAAACCAAACACCCCCTAAGTATCTCATGTTATGATGATTTGAGATATGAGAAAATCAAATTAACTCATACACAATCATAACTGCTTGATGAGGATTATCACCTTCGAGGTATATCCTATAACTCCCACATCTCCCAGAAACATGCTTGCAACCATATTTAAAAGCGTTTTGATTCTTTTTGCTTTTGATATTCTTTGCATATTTTTTCTTTTTGAGCATATCATGCATGGGCATATAAGAGAGAGAGAGAGAGAGAGAGAGAGAGAGAGAGAAGAAATACCCAATTATGTAAGCTTAAACATCACAATTTTGCTATGCCGAAGCATACAGATGTTATTCATGATTGGCTGGCTTTAGTGGTGAGATGGTTATTTATGCCGTTCTCTCAGGATTTTTTAGTCTTTCCCGTCAAAAAGAGTGATATAAGTGTTAAGTATAAGAGATTACTTAATCGTACTCATCACAAACACGAGGCACAAAGCTCACTTGCTTAGTTGTTCATTGAGATGCTCATCTAAACTACAAAAGATACAAAATTTAGAAAATTTTGTTTCAATTGCCGTCCAAGGTACATAAGTACCAATGTACACAAACACACACTGTTTTTGTATTTTTCTCATTTTTCAAATTTTTTTTTTATTTTTATGAAAAATAAAATAAAGCAAAAACTGAAAACAAACAAATAAAAATATGTTAAACAAAGCAAAGTATAAAACTAGACTGACTCAAAAGCAAGAAAACAAAACACACAAGTAATGCATAAACAAAAAGAGAGGGAGAGTGAGAGAGATAGAGAGAGTGTGTGTGTGTGACTAAATCACTTTGAGCCTTTTTCCTTTCACACCTTGGAAGAAACTTTCCTTTGAGCGAACCTTTGATCCGGTGGTGAGGGGGAAGAATTGAAACCGTTCAAGTTTGAAAGGAACATGAGGGCTTTAAGAAGATCTCCAAGAGGAGCAAAAGTGGATGGAAACTGATTCTGGTTTCTGGACAAGATCATACTGTTGCTTTGTTGAGTGGCTAACCACTTGTAGCAATTGGGACGAGTATGCCCTGAAGCTCCACAGTGATGACAAAGATATGGCTTCTTCGGTTGAGACTATTTGTTATTAACCTTCTTAGTCCTAGGGTTTCTAGTCTCTTTCTTTTCAAGCTTAAGGGGTGCGCCTAAAATAGATTTCCTCTTGTCTATGTTTTCACTAGCTATATCAGTTTTACATTCATTGTTCTCAGAATTAACATTATTAGCAGGTGAGACAAACACAGTAGTACTAGAAGAGGCAATATTAAGAGAAGAGAAATCATACCCCAAACCGGTTCTATCAGAAACAAATTTTTGAAAGTTAAGCATCTCATTGAACTTTACACTAGAAGTCCTCTCCAGTTGAGCTTTAACTCGTAATAGTTCTGCTTCAAACTTTTTTGCCTTTTCAGTAAGGAAGTTGTTCTCAAACCGTAAAGCTCCAATGGTTTGATTTGCTTCATCAACCTTTGTAGAGAACTCATCTTGATCTAGCTCCACATCACTCAGCTTCTTGGTAGCCAGCCTATAAAGTTTCTCATGCTCCTCAGAAACCTTGTACAAATTAGTATAGGCTGTATGGATGTCATCTTGTTCATCCATTTTCTTAAACTTAGAGTCCACCAAGTCCTCTTCTTCATCTACCTCTTCAACAATCCCCTCAGTAGGATTCACTGTGGCAGTGAAGGCATTCAAGATTCCCTCGTCATCATTGTCATCTAAATCATCCTTAGGCTCGGTGTCACTCAAGGTAGTAGCAAGGGCCTTGCTTTTCTCAATAGTCTTGAGATAAGTTGGACATTCTTGTTTCATATGTCTGAAACCTTGACATCCAAAGCACTTTGGTCCGAAGGGAACAGTGTACTGACCACCTTCCTTAGCATCCTTCTTTCCTCTATCTTGGCTCTTGAATTAAGAAGAACTGGATTGCTTTCGGTCCTTGTCGAATCCTTTTGCATTGGCATTCTTCATAAACTTCTTGAATTGCCTGGTAATGTAGGATTTCATCTTGGAATCTTCATCATCAGAAGACTCATCAGTCTCATTGCTTTTGGCCTTTAGTGCCATGCTCTTACTTTTGCTCGATTTCCCAATTCTAGTCAAACCCAATTCATAGGTTTGCAAGTTGGCAACTAGCTCTATCAAAGGAATTTTTTCAATGTCCTTTGATTCTTAAATAACAGTGATCTTGACATGGAATCTCTCAGGCAGAGATATGAGCACCTTTCTCCCAACCTTAGGTTCGGGAATAGTTTCCCCAAGATTAAAGGCAGAGTTAACTATGTCTTTTAGCTTGGCATAGAACTCGTCAAACAACTCATCCTCTTCCATCTTAATCTCTTCAAAGCTCTTGGTAAGCCTTTGAAGCTTTGAATCCTTGATAGCCTTAGTCCCTTCATAGGTTGTATGGGGGATAGTCCATGCTTCTTTAGCAATTTCAGTAGAGGATATCTTGTTGAACTCCTCATTTGTGACTACATTGAATAAAGCATTCAATGCTTTGCTGTTGAAGTTTGCCACTTTGATCTTGGCATCATCCCAATCTGCCGGCGCTTCCTTTGGCTTAGTCCAGCCTGTTAGGACATATGTGTTTCACATGATAGGAACATATGTCACTATTTTATGTAATTGGCTAATCCTTTGACAAAATGCACTTTACTTGTATTTGGGTAGATCTAGGATATGTTTAATGCTTCAAGAAACAAGGTTTCAAGTTTAAGTGTTAAAGTCATGCAAGTCTGTCCAAGAATCAAGTGTGAAAAGTGCTGATCATTAAAGCTCTACAACTAGCATCTATCGAGACTTAGAGCTGTCTGAATCCCATGGCTCGACAGCAGCTCGACAGATAGGGTATCTGTCGAGGTTTATGAAACTCAGATTTTCGAGTCTGTTTTTCATCCAATCCATGATTATATGTTTGGGCTTTCTTTTCTCACAACCCTAGACATATATAAGGATTATTTTAAGGGCCGTCAAAGGTGACACAAGTTGCACAAGTGTTGAGTAAATTTTTGTTCAAGCAAATTGTGATCGAAGACAGAATTTGCCCTAGTTCATCTTTCTTGTGAAGAAGCTGTTGTGTTTGTACATCGTAGGGTTTTGTGACCAATGAGCTTCTTGATATTTATTGTGTGATGAATTGAAGAACTTTGCAGCCAACAACCTTCTCTAGTTGGTGATTGAAGTCGCGTACTGGGATCCGCGCAATTGGTTAGTCATGTACTGGGAGCCATGCATTGAAAAGGAGAGATTGTCTCTACAGAACAAGTCCAATTGGGTATTGGGGTAAGGGTTCAACTGTAGATTAGTAAAAGGTACTGGATTCCTTTACTTGTAACCGCTTGTTATGATAATAGTGAATTCTCGGAGTGGTGACCTTAAAATCACCCGGTGGAGTTTTTGCCGTGTAGGTTTTCCCCATTCGTAAACAAATCACCGTGTCAATTTAATTTCCGCTGCATACTTAGTTTAATTGGTGATTTGTTTGTGCTACCACGTACTTTGCATGTTAATTTGATTAATTAATAAACTTGGCTAATTAATCAATGAATTCATTACAAGGGGTCAATCATTTTTGGCCTATCACAGCCAATCTCCACAGCTTGCCACACCTTCTCATCTAAAGACTGCAAGAAAGCTCTCATGTGTACTTTCCAATATGCATAGTTAGTACCATCAAATAAAGGAGGTATAATTAGAGACTGTCCTCTGTCCATGACAAACAGGGGTCAATGGATTACATAGCAAAGATTAACCCTAATCAGAGTGTGTCCGCACTGATACCACTTAATAGGCCAAGAATGTATTGACCTCTTTGGTAAATTAATCAATTAATTAGTCAAGATAATAAATTAGATTCAATTACATGCAATAAGCGTGGTAGCACAAACAAATCACCAACTAAGTTAAATGCATTGGAAAATAAATTTGACACAAGTGATTTGTTTACGAATGGGGAAAACCACTGAGGCAAAACCCTATTAGATGAATTTAAGGTCACCACTCCCGAGAATACACTGTTATCAAAACAAGGGGTTACAAGTAAAAGGAATCCCAGTACCCAATACCAACCTACAGTTGAACCATTTCCCCAATACCCAATTGGACTTGTGATGTAGTGACAATCTCTCCTTTCAATGCACAACTCTCAGTACGTGACTAACCAATTGATGCACGGATCCAAGTACATGACTAACACACCAACTTGAGGAAGATGTTGGCTGGAAAGTTCTTCAGTTCATCCAATGATGAAGATCAAGAAGCTCCTTGGTTACAAAACCCTTGGCGCAAAGACGTAGTAGCTTCTACAAGCAATATGATGAAATAGGGAAAATTCTGTCTTCGGTCACAATTTGCATGCACAATCAATTTGCATTGAGTTGCATCACTTTGCATCACCTTTTACATCCCTTAAAGTAATCCTTATATATGTCTAGGGTTGTGAGAAAAGAAACCCTACACAAAATACACATGGATATGCATGAAATCAGATCTGGAAATCTGAATTTTGTAATTCTTGATAGATACAGCTGCTGTCGAGTATCAGCATTAAACCTCGATGGATATGGATCTGTCGAGCTATTTGTCGAGCTTTAATGAATAGCACTACTTCACTTGTTTCTTAGACATATTTGCATCTCCAAGGCATTTCTGATGAGATAGTGTGCTAAGCCTTCCCTACCACCCTTAAGGGGCCATGATGAGTATGGTTCAGCAATATCAAAACAAACTCCATATCAACCTTCAAAGAGTTGAGCAATGACTTTGTCACTCACTTCAATGGGGGACAAAGGCATAAACACTCAACACACATGCTAATGCAGATCAGGCAATGAGAAGATGAGAGCATGAGATCATACGTAGCATGGTGCAACCAAGAAGCCCTATTAGTAGACGAGGCGGATGAGATAGTCCTTGTGACGACCTTCTCTAGTGGGCTCAAAGAAGGAGAATTCCTTTTTTTCGTGCTTAAGAATGAGTCGAAGACCATGGTTAACGTGCTTTTCAAAGCCATGAAGTATATGAATGTGGAGGATGCCTTAATAGCTTGTAAGGAAGGAAAGGGCAAGAAAAAGAGAGAAAACACGGAAGACTCCCAGCCTGATTATAGAAGAAAAACCTTTTGATTTGATGGGAAGAGAGATGACAAGAAGGCAAGCCCTCTATTTGGATGAATCATCAACTTCACCCCATTGAATACTCCCTTGGATTAAGTGCTAATGCAGATCAGAGATGATCCCACACTTGAATGGCCGGAAAAGCTAAAGGACACCCTAATAAATGATTAAGGAATAAATATTGCTGCTTCCATCGTGACCACGGACACAACACCTCTTATTGCTATGATCTAGCCTCTACGAGGACCAGAACAACATGGTAGAGTAGAAGAGTGACCCAGAGCACCCCTTGGAGAAATAAGAGTGATTGTGGGAGGCACTACATCGGGTGGAGCCTTAAGGTCATCAAGGAGAGCATATGTGTGTATGGTGCAAAGTGTCCAAATCACAGGACGGCCTTCCAAGCAGTACAAGTTGGAAGACTCCTCAGTCACTTTTATGGAAGAGAATGCTTGGAGGCTCCATTGTCATGATGATTTGCTAGCGATCATCCTATCAATCGCTGACTATACCACCAAGTAAGTCTTGGTAGATAATGGAAGCTCCGCAGACATTCTCTACTTTCCAGCTTTTCAGCAGATGAAGATTGACAATAAGCTTTTCAAGCCAGTGAACACTCTTGTTTTAGAGGAACAAGGGTGCACCAGTAGGGACTATCACCTTTCCTATCACTGTTGTCACCTACCTAAGGTAGCAAATGAAGGAAGTTAACTTCATAGTAGGTGATTTTTCGTCTGCATATAATGCAACAATCGGAAGATTGACTCTCAAAGCACTATGAGCCACTACTTCAACATACCACCTCCTAGTTAAGTTTCCTACGAAGTACGGTATAGGAGAAGTAAAATGAGATCAAGTTGCTGCATGAGAGTTGATGCAAGACAATTAATAGAAAAATAAAAGAAAAAGAAAAAGTAAAGTATAACCTAAGAAGCAACATTTAGGTTGCTTGGAATCAGCACCAAGCTAAACCCTTAGGAATCAGCACCTAAGGACCCTTTGGAATCAACACCTAAGGCGTTAGGAGTCAGCACCTAACAACTGGAAAAATATCCAATCTGAATTTTCATTAATCACGTCTCATTTCCAAATACAAATAAACTAGACTCTTATATAGAGCTAGAACTAGAAAATAAAGAGATAAAGATAACAACATACCAAAACTATTCCTAATTGAACTCAAATACTAATCCCTATCTAATCTTAAATCTAATCCCTATCCAAATAAAATTCTACAATTTTTAAATTTCCTATAAGATAAATACAAAAATTTGAAAATATAAATTCTAAAATAACTTTGGTTTTGCTCTTGCATCATACTCCCTTTGTAGGAGAAAACTGGACCTCAAGTTTTAAAGCCTTGAATGATGAAAACTCTGGCACATAACACTTATTGTAGTTGAGGAATTGACTTTCGGAGCATTGAAAATAGAGAAACTGATAATTGAACCTGAACATGTAGAGTGGAGGTGTCACTGGGACTGGCCATAAACTTGCTCTATCTTCCACAGCTTCAAACTAATGTAGTGGGCTTCACAAGTTGGCTTCTGGGTTTGATAAGCTTTTGGGCTGTTTTTTTTTTTTTTTTTTTTTTTTTTTTTTTTTTTTTTTTTTAACTATTGATAGGGGCAGGACAGTTTTCTGATGGGTGGGTTATTGCTTTTCAGTTTGGCTGGGTTTCTTGCGGTGGTAAATGATGAAGATTTTTTTTTTGCTCTGATACAGATTTGATGCAGGACAAATAAAAAAAAAAAAAAAAAAAAAAAAAAAAAAAAAAAAAAAAAGAACAAGAAAAAATAAAGGATAACCTAAGAATCAGCACTTAGGTCGCTTGGAATTAGCACCAAACTAAACCCTTAGGAATCAGCACCTAAGACGTTAGGAGTCAGCACCTAACAACTGGAAAAATATCCAATCTGAATTTTCACTAATCACGTCTCATTTCCAAATACAAATAAATTAGACTCTTATATAGAGCTAGAACTGGAAAATAAAGAGATAAAGACAACAACATACTAAAACTAATAGTTGAACTCAAATACTAATCCCTATCTAATCTCAAATCTAATCCCTATCCAAATAAAAGTCTACAATTTTTCAATTTTCTATAAGATAAATACAAAAATCTAAAAATATAAATTCTAAAATAATTGGTTTTGCTCCTGCATTAAGAGTGTTATGTAGCTATACTTTACATGGACGAACAGTTACCCACTATGAACATTGAAGATTGACGATCAACAGTAGAACCAATGGAGGAATTGGAAGATGTTTTTTTTAGATAATAACCATCCGACAAGAGTCATGTGTGTGGGGACCCATAAAACTGATAAGACTCTCCAGAACCTTATACTCTTCCTAAAAAGTAACATTGACATATTTACATGGAATCATAACGACATGCCCAAAATTGAACCTGGAGTGATGGTTCATAGACTTAACATCTTACTATCCTTCCCTCCAGTTCATCAGAAGAGATGCGTCTTTGCTCTTGAAAGGTGAAAGCTCACTTAGTGTATAAACACAAGTGATTGTTTAGACCCCCAAATTCAAATTTTCCAATACAAGCTTATATTCAAACAATATATGTGCAGAATATGAAATATAAGCAATATCCAAATTATTAAACTACTCTAAGCCATTAATTAATCACAACTAGAAGAAATTAAAAGCTAAGAGTAAGGGAAAGATAGTGCAAACACAAGATAACACCGAAATGTGTTATTGAAGAGGAAACCGAAGAACTCGACGAAAAACCTCTCCACCACCCTCCAAGCAGTAAATGATTCACTAGAAAATCAGTTGGGATACATGAATAGCAATAGACCCTCCAAGCCTAATCTACCCGATGCACCTAAGCCCTCCGAGCTTCTTACTTCAACAAGGTTACGCCGAACGGTGTCTTCTCTAGCTCTTTGGATCCCACAATTAGCCCATTGCATCAACTAATATGAATTGGTTCTCTCTTGAACTGCTTCCCAAACACCAAGAACCTTCTCACTACTCTGAATTGGGTGAGGTAAGGATTTGGTTTATAATCCTCTCATGGGTATGACAATAGAGAGGATGAGAGTAGATGAATTTAGAGAATCAAATGTATAAGATTGTGAATGAATCAATCTTGTTTTTCTCTAGGGTTTTTCTCTCAAAATTCTCTCTAGAAGTTCCCTACATTTCATGGGTATAAAGGTATTTATTGTAGGGTATGCGATGGAATGTGAAAAGTTAGTTTTCAGCAAAATATGGTGCACTAGCGACTCACTTCGCGACTAGGATGAGTCACGAGTTCCAGTCACCAATTACCAGACTAGCCAGACTGTACTTTTTGTCCTGTAGTGATCCAACTATCCTGACCCTTCAACTTCCCGCATGCTTCACATGTGTGCTACATTTTGGGAGTCACCACTCACGAGTTCCAATCGCGAGTCACTTCTTGTTGCACACTCTTGATCAAATCTCCACACTCTCTCACATACAACCCTTACATTATTCCTACCTAAATACAGGGTTTCTAAATGCTGGATTACAAGAAAATTTGGCACAGAATAAAGCCAACACATTGTTGAATAAATTCAATTTTACAATCTCCCCCTTTGGCTATTCCGTGACAAAACCCTAAAACAGATTCTAGACTTATAAATGTGAGTTGAGAAAAATTGCCAAAACTCACTCACACCTAATTCTAGATCTGTGAAGCTCTTG
Organism: Notholithocarpus densiflorus; assembly: GCA_030021035.2. NCBI lineage: Eukaryota > Viridiplantae > Streptophyta > Magnoliopsida > Fagales > Fagaceae > Notholithocarpus > Notholithocarpus densiflorus. The sequence goes on along the minus strand of JARYZH020000019.1, from coordinate 92,266 downwards.
AATCATATGAACAAGTCTCCTGAAAACAATATCACAAAATGCACTCATTAAGTTTATTGTAAGCGGAAAACTTAGAATGCATATAGAGCAAGCACAATACGATCAAGCAAGTATGAATATGATAATGAAGCATAACTTGACCATACAAGAACAATCACTATAAATAGTGACTACAATGAACATTCACACGGTGAATGAACATCTGGACATGCAAGCAAGAAAGTTTAGTGCAAAGTATCATTTGCATGTCCAACACTCAACCAATGCAAGAACACTAAAGAAAGAAGCATTAGATTTAGATTGCATCAAGGATACAAGATCCAACAAGGGCACAAGAGTATTAAAGAAAATGCAAAACATTAACTAAAAGTACTAAGCTACATTAGCAAGGGTACATAAGAGCATAGTCTAAATAGCTAAAAAATCCAAGTATCCATAACACAAAGTATCCAAGTATTTTAAAACCAAAGTACTAAAAACATAGAGTACTGAAATAAAGTGCTATGAAAACCATAATAAAAACTATAAAAACCATAAACCATAGTCTAAAATCAACTAGCAACCAATACTATTTACTCCACCTCAAAATAAGCTTCCCCTCACGAGCTACCATACTACTCCCCCTTTTTTACCAGAATGGCCAAAGGGCTAAGGCTGGTGTGTAAAGCTGTCAAACTTGGCTGCTAACATGTTGATTTGGTCCTGGATAGCTACAAGTCTGTTGGAATGCTCATCTGCTACATCCCAAAGACCATCAATCCTCTCAAGTATGATCTGAAAAGCATCGAAAGGAGCTGATGACTAAGATGATGCTCCTCTCCTACCTCAACCACCTTCATGTCTTGGAAGAGGTTGTTGTCCTTCCATTTCAGTCTCTATATCAGCAGGATGTGCTTCTTCAGTCTCTTCAGCATGTTCATCTCCAGGAATTCGAATCCTACTTCTTAGGATTGTTTGAGTGTTGATGGAAGGAGATAGAGTCATTAGGCTTATGTGTTGTGGAGTCTCCACACCATTTTCATGAAGAATCCTCATTATAAGATTTGGGACAACAAGCTTTGATCTTGAGGTTGTCTTTGTGGACTCTGCAATGATGTTGTACAAATGTGCACTAATGTCAATGTAGGTGGTCTCACGAAGCTCCATGAGGAATATGGCTCTAGCATTGTTGATGGTTGACAACTTCTTAACCGGATACAAGTTGGACATCATGATATATGCTAGACATCTCAAATCCGAGGGAAAGGAGGTTGTGTTGAGGCTTTTTCCTTGCATATGGCCACCAATGCGATGTTACACAGATTCTAGAGACACCATTCTATCCTTGAATGGAGTGAACCCTTCATGATCTTGTTCATCAAGTCCAAGTATAGCATCAATGTCCTCAACGTCAAGAGTGAATGCACATCATCTAACCCAGCACTCTATGTGATCCTCTTTGAGTGATGCATTAGCATAAAATTCTCTGATCAAAGGTTCACAAATTCTGGGAAATTTGCCAAGAAGTTTATCCCAGCCCCATCCTTCAAAACACCTATGAATGAAGGAATCCTTAAGATCAGCAAGATGCACATGTCTCTCCTGAATGATTGGAGCTGTTCTGAATTGAAGAGCATATCTCTCAAAGTGTTGAGGGGAACGAAACAAGCTGTTATCATGGCACTTTTGTTGGAAAAAATGCGTGTTTATATCGCATACAAAACATACGCAGCGGAAAAATTAACAGATCTACTTCATTCACAATAGATAACATGTATTATGTAAGTTTCAGAATTAAAGAACAAGAAAGCGTACCTTGGTGTGATGAAATTCAAAACCGAAGATTAGAAGTTCTTAGGAAGACTTTTACTCTTCACTCCAATTCCACTTGATGCCCAAGATGTGTGGTCTCTCAATCAGTTTTTAAGGAGAGAATAATGAGTGTCCAACACTCACATACAAACCATTTCATTCCTTATGAGAACTCTCTTATGAAAGACCTTCATCTTAACCTTATGAAAAAGCCCTTATAAAATTCTGTATGTTTATCTCCTTATATACAACTGATTATCTAATTGGGCTAGCCTTTTGGACCATTCCAATTGGGCTCTAGTATGTGGCTTGGAGTGGGACTAAAAGGGACCAATAAGACACTAGCTCCAATGGGCCTTGGGCTTTTCTGTCAACTCTTGACAAGTCCAAAGTTACCATTAACTATATTTAATAACACTATATAAATATAGTTGTACTCTAGGCCTTATCTATAAATTATATCCCAAGACTTTATTATACATGCAACCCCTTCATCAAAATATTCGTAGTAACACAAAGTCATGAAAATAGACTGCCACTTTGAAGATTACTACATCTTAATCCTTGAGTACCCGGTTTAATCCTTATGTTATTCATTATATATTTATGAAATCCAATTTCATAAATATATACTTTAGTAACTCCTTACTAAAGTGGTTGGGCCCAACACTCTGAATAACCAAACCCATTAAACTTATCTCAAGGGAATATTTTATATCTCTGTTAAGAGATTATGAATTTCATCTTGAGAATATATGTTCCATCAACATTAAATGCGGCTGTCCAACATACTGAGGTTTTGACCGTGACTTATAGATCTCACTCCTGATATATCAAAACAACCTACATCTCATGATCAAGTCCATTATTCTCTCAGGATTTAGAGTTCATGTAAATAGAAGTCATGAGATTTATCATTCAATTGATAGTCGTTAGGAGAATAATAAATCTCACAGCGGACTAGTTCAATATGTCTTAACTCTTAAAACATATCAACATACCAACTAGAAGTCTCCACTTCCATGATCAAGACAAATCATCGTAGTTGATATGTTATAGTCTTCGCAGATGAAATGCCCAATTTCATCACCGACTACGAATTAAAATTTTGAGTTTACAAAGAACTTGTGATTTATATCTTCTATGACTTTTCACATAAATCACATACTATGCATCTCATGTACTAAGATAATGCCCATTAGTTCATTTATAGATAGTCTCATATAATTAAACTATTTAATTATTTATGACATGCCAATAAATTGGATTTTTAGGGAATAAACCCCAACAATCTCCCACTTGCCCTCGAAGACAATTTACCTTATATCCGACACTTATCTCCCTTTAGAGTAATTCATAATCACTCTAAGGCAAGGCTTGGAAACAAGTTTTAGCCAGATTTATTGCATAAATTATCCTTTCTACTACTACTTCTCACGTACTCGTATCTCTCTAATGAGATAATACTTATGCTTAATGTGTATCTTCACCACCTAGGATGAACACATATCTTGAAGTCCAACTTCATGAATCACAATCAAACTACAAGTTAGTATTTGTACATCCAGTAACTATCAAAACCTCACTTTGGTGGATAAGCATATAATCCCTCATTGTCCTAAGATATATGAGTATATGCTTTACTCCCACTAAATTAAGTGATCTTTGATTCAATTGATATTTGCTTACTATGCCCACCTCAAAATAGATATTTAGCCTATTTTATAGCATAGCATAAAGACTTCCTATTAATGTTAAGAACCGTCTTAATATGCTCTTCCTTTTATATGAATTAGGACCATAATCCTTTATAAAGGAACTTCATACTTAAAAGGAAAAAATCATTTCTTAAAGTATTACATGCTATACTTGGCTAGAATCTAATCTATTTAAGCAGTTTAAGATAGACCCAACATCCTAATTTCTGAATCTTAATAAAATTTAATTCTTAGGATGTGACTAGTCTTTCCCAAGTACTTTTGTATCAAACTGGACTAGACAACAAAAACTCTATTGATAACAATAACTCCACATCATTCTAAATGATTAGAATGTCATCAACATACATTAAGAGATTTATTATTCTATATAGCTTTACACACCTATGGCCTTTTAATACTTGATCAAAATCAAACAATTTGATTGCTTGATCAAAGATGATATTTTATGATTCATATGCTTGTTTTAGTCCATAAATGGAATTTAAGCAACTTACATACTAATCACTATTGGTTCTTTGCTATGTACAAGTCTAGGTACATCATTTAGATGTTTTCCTCAAGATTACTGCTAAAAGAAGTTTTCTTGATATCCATTGCTATATTTCATCCAAATGAAATATAATGGATAAGAGAATCTAGATAGAGTCAAACTTGACTATTTGTGAAAAAATCTTTTCATAATCGAACCATTTCTTTCTGAATATATCTTTTCGCCACTAGTCTTGACTTTGAAGGTTTGCACCTTCAATTCTATCAATCTCATTTTCTTGTAGACCTATTTGAGAACAATAGGCTCAATGCCAATAGGCGTCTCTACAAGTTCTAGACTTTAAATAGAATCTAATTCTATTCACATAAGCTTGATCCAATAATTCATATTCATATCATCTATTGCCTCTACGTAGGACCGAAGATCAAATTCATATCCTTGTGGAATGACTTCAAAAGTTTATCCCAAAAGTATGAATTTACAATCCTCCCACTACGATATTGTACTAGTGTACTAGCTATATATATAGAATAATGCCTTGTGGTATATCTAAATACAACCATCTCATTTCTAAATGTAACAAGTGGATTGTTTTGAAATCATTGTGATCTAATCACAATTTTAACCCTACACATCAAATGTGTTTAATTGTTTAAATTCAATGTGATGTAACTAAGTCACGTCACTATAGCGTAACGAACATTCACGCAATCACAAAGAAGTTTAACCTTGTAATCCGTGAAATAAATACCCTCTGCATGGAATGCAAGACTCGAAGTCAAAACAATGTATCTATTCACATTACAATAAACTTGACAAAAGGGCTATTTTAACACTCTCACTCATTATTTGGGTTTTTCTTTAAATAATTGTGATCCCATCACAATTAATAACCTTGCACTTGTTAAAGACTCTAATCCTATTAGAATCACTAACTAAAATGGAAGTCCTAAACTATTTAGGATTCCTTAAACACTAATGAATCAAAAATTAGTTATATATAGAACTCTATCCTTAACTTATTTGATAAAGTATTATAATCTCATTAGAAACTATATACCTTTCAATTAAGCTTTAATCTCATTAAAACTTCTAATTAAAATAAATTAAGTTAAAGACTTTTAATCATAAAACAATTTAGGACTAAGAGTTCTATTTAACTACCATCTTTGATCTCATTAGGTCTTTTAGTTAGAACCATGTGTAATCACATCACACATTGCCTTACACCTTATACATTTGAAAACATTTAGAAAATATTCAAAATTCCCTTCAAATGCATTTTCGTGAGAATCTCGCGACTAAGCTCTTCCCATGAAACTTTCTTTATGTGAAAACACTTAGAAAAATTCTAATTTTCCTTCTTTCAATTGATCGAATGTGTCCCTCAATCGATCGAAAAAATTAAGAAATTCGAACTTGACCATCTGACTTTTTCGATTGATCAAAATTGCCTCTAGATCGATCGAAAACCAAATTCGATCAATTGAATAGCAATCGAAAATCAATTTATTTAAAAAGTCTAATCACTGTTTCACTCGATCGATCGAAAGAGATTTTCGATCGATCAAAACTCGTGAAAACCGAATTTCCAGAAATTTTCCAAGGCAGTTTTCTACGGTTTTTCTTGAACAAACAACTTACATACGAACATGATAGTCAGAGAATGATATCAAAACTGAAATTCATTGATGCTATAGCCTAAAAGATCAATTTAACATACTTAAATTCAAATTTAAACAACATCATAACATCAATTTCAGTTTTTATCAAATCATAGTTTCAATAACCATGCATAAAATTAAATGCATAATCTTCAAACAATATGAAACTATAATCTCTAATTCCAAAACTCACAAAACATGTTATAAAGATTCGAAATTGAAGACCGCTCTAATACCATTTGTTGGAAAAAATGCATGTTTATATCGCATACAAAACATACGCAGCGAAAAAATTAACGGATTTACTTCATTCGCAATAGATAACATGTACTATGTAAGTTTCAGAATTAAAGAACAAGAAAGCGTACCTTGGTGTGATGAAATTCAAAACCGAAGATCAGAAGTTCTTGGAAAGACTTTTAATCTTCACTCCAATTTCACTTGATGCCCAAGACGTGTGGTCTCTCAATCAATTTCCAAGGAGAGAATAATGAGTGTCCAACACTCACATACAAACCATTTCATTCCTCATAAGAACTCTCTTATGAAAGACCTTCATCTTAACCTTGTGAAAAAGCCCTTATAAAATTCTATATGTTTCTCTCCTTATATACAACTGATTATCTAATTGGGCTAGCCTTTTGGGCCATTCCAATTGTGCTCTAGTATGTGGCTTGGAGTGGGACCAAAAGGGACCAATAAGACACTAGCTCTAATGGGCCTTGGGCTTTTCTGTCAACTCTTGACAAGTCCAAAGTTACCATTAACTATATTTAATATCACTATATAAATATAGTTGCACTCTAGGCCTTATCTATAAATTATATCACAAGACTTTATTATACATGCAACTCCTTCATCAAAATATTCGTAGTAACACAAAGTCATAAAAATAGACTGCCACTTTGAAGATTACTACATCTTAATCCTTGAGTACCCGGTTTAATCTTTACGTTATTCATCATATATTTATGAAATTCAATTTCATAAATATATACTTTAGTAACTCCTTACTAAAGTGGTTGGGCCCAACACTCTGAATAACCAAACCCATTAAACTTATCTCAAGGGAATATTTTATATCTCCTTTAAGAGATTATGAATTCCATCCTGAGAATATATGTTCCATCAACACTAAATGCAGCTGCCCAACATACTGAGGTTTTAACTGTGACTTATAGATCTCACTCCTGATATATCAAAGCAACCTACATCTCATGATCAAGTCCATTATTCTCTCAGGATTTAGAGTTCATGTAAATAGAAGTCGTGAGATTTATCATTCAATTGACAGTCGTTAGGAGAATAATAAACCTCACAGCGGTCCAGTTCAATATGTCTTAACTCTTAAAACATATCAACATACCAACTAGAAGTCTCCACTTCCATGATTAAGACAAATCATCGTAGTTGATATGTTATAGTCTTCGCAGATGAAATGCCTAATTTCATCACCGACTACGAACTAAAATTCTGAGTTTACAAAGAACTTGTGATTTATATCTTCTGTGACTTTTTACATAAATCACATACTATGCATCTCATGGATTAAGATAATGCCCATTAGTAAATTTACAGATAGTCTCATATAATTAAACTATTTAATTATTTATGACATGCCAATAAATTGGATTTTTAGGGCATAAACCCCAACAACTTTCTCTTGTCACCACGTTGAGCAATAGTTTTTCGTGGAGCCATCTACAAAACATAGCAGCAAATACCACAAAAACAGAGCACAATGAACTGTAACAAACTTGGTTAGACACAAGTTAGTACCAAAAACATAAACTATGAATTAAACCCTAAAAATTGAAATTTAAAGAGAAATAAAAAAAAAAAAAATTTTGACATGTGAAGATGCTAAACATCAAAGCATGATATAATCATGGCATTAGACACTCAACATGTCAAAGATTGTATGTGTGTGTGCATCATATGAAAAAATGTGCATATAAAAGGCATGAAATCATGCAAGGGGCAAAGTGTGAACCACATAACCATTAATTGTTCCAAACAAGGAAATATGATTATCCCCTAAATTTTGTACTCAACGGAGTCCAAAATTACACACAAAAACATCTAAATAGACATTTTTATCAACAAAATGGTATGCATATCACAACACAAAACATTGTATAATGCATAAGCATGTAATAATCTTGACAAAAACATGAAAAACAAGCATTATACCATCATTCTTAACAAAACCCATATATCAATATCATCAAAAACTACAAAAACCCATGTTCATCAACAATATTTCAAGATCTCAACAAAAACAACAAATCCATGAAATATAATGTTTTAAACTTGAAATAAAGTAAAAAGGAGTGAAAACCCATACCTTTTCTTGGATTTGAAATGAAGATTGAAGAGAAAAATGGAGGTTTTTGGAGTGATAATGGCGGTTTTGAGAGAGGGAGAGGCGGAGAAGACGAAGAGGCACGCACGTGATGCGAGGAAAACTAAAAAGTTTTTGAAAAACTGTCTTATTTTTAACTCTACTTTTGCAAACACGTATTTTTCGCGACTCAACTGACTCGCAAATGAGTCGCTAAAATCCCTTGAACCCAGATTTTGAAAAATTTTCTAATTCTTTTTTGCGACTGGGACTTACACTCACCAGTGAGTCGCGAAAGCCTCTGGATGAACTCGCTACTCGCCAATGAGTCGCCAAACTGAGTCGCCAAAAATCCTTAAACCCAAATTTTGAAAAATTTTATAAGTCTTTTTAGCGACTGGGACTTTCACTCACCAATGAGTCGCGAAACCCTTGGGTTGAGCTCATGACTTGAGCTTGAAAACTCCCGACTCACGAGTGAGTCGCCAAAATGCAAAATTGCAAATTTTTGGATTTTTGAGAAAATTTTCAATTCAAAATACTTTCCAAAAACAACTAAAATACTCAAAAATCTTTTTGGATTTGGTCAACAGATGCTTGAGAATGTACATCACATTTAATCAAGTACAATCACACAAATGAATAAGGCATTCATTAAACATAGACATATGTGATGTGGGTGGGTATCAAATATGAGATAGTCCTTAGTCTAATGTGAAGTTTCAATGATCGATTCAACCAGGTCATACACAACTAGCACTAAGTAAAGTGACCTATCTCAATTGTAGAAATGAACATATATGACCTCCCACATAAACTTGATTACATTGAGATAAAAGCCTTTCATTTGGCTTCTTTTCTTTTGATCATTTTGATCTTTACATCTCTTTTTGAGATTGATACCTGAAATTTTTGATATTTCAATTTGATGAGTAAGCTTTTGGCTTTTGGCACCATACATTTTAAATACATGTAGCTTTCCCTTTTTTCCTAGTTAAATACTAGTTTGTGCAACGGCTTTTTCAGCTCATTATCTCTTTTCGAGATTTGACATTAGTTGAGCTTTTAAGCAAAAAAAATGAGTGGGGAGAGATATAGGCACAAGTCTACGAATGTCTCAAGATCAACAAAACTATTGACTAATCATTCATGACGAGTTTGAAGATCTGTTTACAACAATCACATAGATGTCAAGAAGTTTCCCACAAAGATACAAGTGCATAGAGAACAAGCTATGCTCATTAATGCACAAAGCCATTAGTACGGAGGTACAAGGCTAAACATGCCTATGACAATGCATAACATCGCCGATCAAACTTTTTGGATTTTATACTTTTTATGTGTTTTTGGATTTTTGACAGAAAGCAAGTAAAGAATGATAAAAAACAACAAACAACCAAAGCTTTTAAACAACAAAAACAATAAAAACATGCTAGAATGTAAAATAGGCAGACAACCAACAATGTCACATTATATAGAAAGAATTAATGCATGGACATGTTATAATGCTTATGCATGAGTACCCTTCTTCACCCACACGACATGTGCGTTTAGGGTGATATCCTTTGAGGATTGGGTACTTGAGTCATGATTCTAAAACCTTAAGGTGAAGTTGGCCAAACATGAGGTGATGGTGTCAATCATCTTCATCACATCACTCATAATGGGTTCTCCATCTTGCCCTTTTGGTTGCTTGGGTTTCCCATTGCCTTTTCCTCGTCTTCTTGGCTTTTAAAGATTCGCATTCTTCAATGCTTGGAGCTTGTAGCAATTTGGTCTAGTGTGCCCTCGGATTCCACAATGATGGCAAATAGTGTTGCATTTATGGACCTCTTTGTGTTTTAGGAAGAGACTTTCCTCTTTCCTTGGGCTTAGCCACAATTGGATTGGGAGACTTTGTCAAAACCATTTGATTCACCACATTTGGCTTCTTTTTAGATTTTACATTATCAACAAGAGGAGTTGATGCTTCTTTAGCCATGACAAAATTCATTTCCTTGGACACTTTAGAGCTTGAGCTACTTTCTCTGGTATACCCTGAGTCACTTCTATCCGAAGAGGGCTTTTGATAGGCAAGCACTTCATCAAGTTTCTTGGAAGCAACTGTTGGGATTTATGCCCTAAAATCCAATTTATTGCCATGTCATAAATAATTAAATTGTTTAATTATATAAGACTATTTATAAATGAACTAATGGGACATTATCATAGTCCTTGAGATGCATTGTATGTGGTTTAGTCACAGAAGATATAAATCACAAGTTCCTTGTAAACTCAAAATATAGTTCGTAGTCGGTGATGAAATTGGGCATTTCATTTGTGAAGACTATAATACATCAACTATGATGGTTTGTCTTGATTATGGAAGTGGAGACTTCTAGTTGATGTGTTCATGTGCCTTAAGTGTTAAGACATATTGAACTGGACAGCTGTGAGATTAATTATTCAATCAACAACTGTCACCTGAATAATTAATCTCACGACTTCTAATTTCATAGACTCTCAATCCTGAGAGGATAGTGAACCCGATCATGAAATGTAGGTTACTTTGATATATCAGGAGTGCGATCTGATATTCACGGTCAAAATCTCAGTATGTTGGGTAACCACACGTAGTGTTGAGGGAACACATATTCTCAAGATGGAATCCATAATCACTTTTTATAGAGACATGATATATCCCCTTAAGATAAGTTTACTGGGAACTGGTTATTCAGGGCGCCCACTTTAGTAAGGAGTTACTAAAGTTTATATTTATTAAAATCGAATTTCAATAAATATGAATAACTAAAAGATTAAACCATGTACTCAAGGATAAAATAATTTTTTATAAAGTGACAGCTCATTATGACTTTGTTCACTATGGATATTTCATGGAGGAGTCAAATGATATCATTAGAGTCTTGGGATAAATTTATTAATAAGGCCTAGAGTGCAATTATATTTATATAGTGGTATTAAATATAATTAATAGTAACTTTGGACTTCTCAAGAGTTGACAGATAAGCACATGGCCCATTGGAGTTAGAGTCTTATTTGTTCCCTTTGGTCCCATCTCAAGCCACAAACTAAAACCCAATTAGGCAGGCCCTAAAGGCTAACCCAATTAGATAACTAATTTTTATTTAGTAAGAGTTATTAAATAAAGTAACTACCAAGGTAGTTAGAATGTACATATGATGAAAAGAAAAGAAAACAGTTTTTCTCTACAATGAGAAGAAGAAGAACTTTCTTTGAGAATCAATGTACATAAAGACTGATTAAGAGACCACTCATCTTGGGCACCATGTGGAATTGGGATGTTGATTAGAGGTATTCTCAAGTCTTGTTTTAAATTTCACTACATCAAGGTACGCTTTCTATTCTTTGTTCTAGAATTCAAGGTTACATGTTATCTCTCATGAATGAAGTAGATTCGTGTTTGTTGCTTCCACTGTGTGTTTTGTATGAGATGTAAAAAAAGATTTTCAAACAGCAACACGCTCCACTTTGGCATTTGCTTAAACAACTTCAAGCTCAAGAAACTTTATCCTGGAATAGGCATTGTTTAGTTCTTCATTTAACCCTTCAACTTCACATCTGGTCTCTTTGTACCGCACGAGGATGCTTTTATAATCCTCTTCGGCTTTCTTCATTTTTCTAATGGCTGCTTTAGCCACTCTTGCATATTCTCGGTGCTTTTCAAGAAGTGCATTGTAGGATTCTTGCAATCTATTTGTTCCTTCATAAATGTATTCTTCATCATCATAATCGAATTCATCTCCAACACTAATAGATTCTACTTCGGTATGCTCACCAAGCTCTTCCACTAGATTGCTCAAATCTTCCGAAGAATCTACGGGTGCAATGGTCATGAAAGCGGAGTAATTTCCTTCCCCATCACAGCTTTCTTCAGAATCGGAGTTTGAGCTATCCGAATCACTAAGGGTTGTAGCAAGAGCTCTACCCTTTGCCTTCAAATAGGTGGATCATTCTTTCTTTACATGACCATGCCCATTTCACTCATAACAAGTGATTACTTGAGATGGAGAAGAGTCTTTGGAATCCTTCCTTTTGAAGTCCTTCTTGTCTTTCTTGAAATTGGAGAATTTTCCTTTCTCAAAGGACTTACCATCCTTTTTGAATTTCAAGAACTTGCGAAAGTTCTTTACAAGGTATGCCACCTCTTTTTCAACCTCGTCCTCATCAAAGGAATCTTGAGCTTCAATTCTCTCATTGATCATCTTAAGAGCAAGCGATTTGCTCTTCCTTTGAGATGGTAGTGAGAGCTCATATGTTTAAAAAGAGCCGATAAGTTCTTGGACCTTTATCTCATCAAGATCCTTGCTTTCCTAAATAGCGGTCACCTTGGCTCAGAAGCTCTCCAGCAATGATCTAAGGATCTTTCTTACTACTTTGGAGTAATTCGTCTTCTCACCCAAGTTTAATTTCCCGATTACCACTTCATTCAACTTTCCATAGAATGATTCAAATAATTCATCTTCGCTCATCTTCAATTCTTCAAACCGAGTGGTAGGCATTTGAAGCTTGGTATCCTTCACCTTCTTGGTGCCTTCGTAGGTAGTTTCCAAAATTTGCCATGCCTCCTTAGCAATTGACACATGAGAAATCTTGTGAAATTCATCCGGTGAGACACCACAAAATATAGCATTAAGTGCTTTGCTATTAGCATTAGCTGCTACGAGAGCTGCCTTATCCCAAGTAGATTTGGCAGCCTCCGGCCTTGTCCAACCATTTTCTATAGCATCCCACACACTTTCATCAACGAAGCACAAAAATGCACGCATACGCACTTTTCAAAATGCGTAATTACTCCCATCAAAGAAGGGAAGTGCATTGAGGGATTGAGACCTATCCATCCTAGGGGTCAATGATCACACTAAGGATATAGAAATCCGTCAAAGTGTACCCGCTCTGATACCAATTGAAAGCTCACTTACTATATAAACACAAGTGATTGTTTAGACTCGCAAATTCAAATTTTCCAATACAAGCTTATATTCAAACAATATATGTGAAAAATATGAAATATAAGCAATACCCAAATTATCAAACTACTTTAAGCCATTAATTAATCATAACCAGTAGAAATTAAAAGCTAAGAGTAAGGGAGAGATGCAAACATAAGATAACACCGGCACGTGTTAACGAAGAGGAAATTGAAGAACTCGGCGAAAAACCTCTCCGCCGCCCTCCAAGCGGTAAATGATCCACTAGAAAATCAGTTGGGATACATAAATAGCAATAGACCCTCCAAGCCTAATCTACCCGATGCACCTAAGCCCTCTAAACTTCTTACTCCAACAAGGTTACGCCTAACCATGTCTTCTTTAACTTTCCGGATCCCGCAATTAGCCCATTGCATCAACTAATATGAATTGGTTCTCTCTTGAATTGCTTCCTAAACACTAAGAACCTTCTCACTACTCTGAATTGGGTGAAGTAAGGATTTGGTTTATAATCCTTTCATGGGTATGACAATGGAAAGGGTGAGAGTAAAGGAATTTGGAGAATCAAACGTATAAGATTGTGGATGAATCAATTTTGTTTTTCTCTAGGGTTTTTCACTCAAAATTCTCTCTAGAAGCTCCATAAATTTCGTGGGTATAAGGGTATTTATAGTAGGGTATGAGATGGAATGTGAAAAGTCAGTTTTCAGAAAAACAGGGTGCACTGGTGACTCACTTTACGACTGGGATGAGTCGCAAGTTCCAGTTGCCAGTTACCAGACTGGCCAGACTGTACTTTTTGTCCTATAGTGATCCAGCTGTCCTGACCCTTCAACTTCCTACATGCTTCACACGTGTGCTACATTTTGGCGAGTCACCACTTGTGAGTCAGGCGCGAGTTCTAGTTGCTAGTCACTTCTTGTTGCACACTCTTGATGAAATCTTCACACTCTCTCACACACAACCCTTACATTATTCCTACCCAAATACACGATTTCTAAATTTTGAATTACAAGCAAATTTATCACGGAATAAAGCCAACACATAGTTGAATAAATTCAACTTTACAAAAGGAATAAAGCTTTAGTGAAAGAGGTATAAAAGTTACTAATCGTAGGATTCATTAGAGAAGTTTATTATCTGGATTGGCTATCCAATGTAGTGATGGGTAAAATGGCCAACAATAAGTGGAGAATGTATGTAGACTTCACTAACCTGAACAAAGCGTATCCAAAAGATAGTTACCCTCTTCTGCGTATAGACTAGTTGGTAGATTGCATAGTTGGTCATCAGCTCCTAAGCTTCATAGATGCCTTCCCAGGGTACAATCAGATCAAGATAGATGAGTCTAATTAGGAGAAAACATCCTTTGTTACTAGTGAAGGGCTATTTTGTTACAAAGTCATGCCCTTTGGGCTGAAGAATGCAGGAGCCACCTACGTTCAGTCATAGATAAAGAGAACTGTTGAAGTATATGTAGATGATATGTTAGTCAAGAGTAAAAAGGAGAATCAACATTTAGCTGACCTACAAGAGATGTTTAAAACACTTCGACGCTACAACATGAAGCACAATCCTAAAAAGTGTGCATTCAGAGTCTCGTCAGGCAAGTTCTTATGCGCCATGGTCTCACACCGAGGTATCAAAGCTAACCCAAAAAAAATTCGGGCCATCCTAGACATGGCCCTTCCTAAGAACATCAAAGAAATTAAAGGTTTAAACGGAAGAGTGGTAGCTCTTAGCAGGTTTGTATCAAGAGCAACGGATAAGTGCTTACCATTTTTTAAGACGTTGAAAATGACATTTGACTAGACTGACGACTATCAAAAATCCTTTGAAGAGTTAAAGGCCTACCTATCGTCACTACCCTTACTTAGTCCATTCAAGCCAAACGAGGAACTTTTCCTTTACCTAGCAGTGTCACCTATAGCCATCAAGTTAGCAATGATTAGAGAGGAGGAAAGGGCGCGAATGCCAGTATACTACACCAGCAAAGCCTTGAGGGGAGTTGAAGAGAAATACCCTCTTATTGAGAAGTTGGCATTCGCCCTAGCCACGGCTGCTCACAAGTTGAGGCCATATTGTAGACACCTCATTTTGTAACCTTACGACTCAAGCCCGGGTTCCCCAATGACGACATCACACGGAGGCCCAGGGTTGATTTAGGGCCTAATCTTGTGAATCTTTAGCTTGAAGGATGTTTTTGTGAAGAAAAACTTGCAGGAAAACTCTAAGTAGCGTACACATGCTTCATTCATATGCATGCATATTTGATTCATGTGTACGCATGTAGGGTTTCAGAATTCTGTATGGAAAGGTTTTTGGATGTAAATATAGTGCAAATCCCACATCGGTTGGAAGCCGCCTTACACCCTTCTATGGTCACAATAAAAGGCCCTAAAGGATCTTTTACCAAAACATGCTGAATTCACGAGAAAATAGTGAATCAAAGAGTGAGTTTTTATTCTAAAATGTCTTCAAGTTAAAGTTTTGCTTGGTTGGGACTTATTTTAGTCTTGACCTTCGAGTTTTAAGCTTACTAACCTGCTAGTTTTATCTTGATTAGATTGACTGGGGGGAACTGTCAAATTAAAAGCTCAAAGGATTTCTAGTGTTTGAGGTAAAGGTCTAACTTTTTCTCTCTCATTCTTGTTTGTTTTGTTTGTTCTATTGCTTTATTTTCTGCCTTATTATCTTTTTTGTTAGTTTAGGTTGTTTGATTTTCATATTTAAAGCATGATAGGTTGTTAGATTTGCTGCTTTGTTTTGTGGTTTCTAGGGTTGAGTTTCTGGGTGTGTATGCATGCGCATGATTAGCATACATGGAAGTGGAGACTTCTAATTGATATGTTAATATGTTTTAAGTGTATAAAACATATTGACTTGTTAATATGTTTTAATATCTTGATCATGGAAGTGGAGACTTCTAATTGATATGTTAATATGTTTTAAGTGTATAAAACATATTGAACTTGACCGCTGTGAGATTTATTATGCTATTAACAACTTTCAAATAAATCATAAATCTCACAACTTTTATTTACATAAACTCTTAATCCTGAAAGAATAGTGAACCCGATCATGAAATGTAGGTTGCTTTGACATATCAGGATTGAGATCTAATTTAACGGTCAAAACCTCTGTATGTTGGGAAACCACATGTAATGTTGAAGGAACACATATTCTCAAGATGGAATTCATATAAGTTTTATAAGTTTGGTTATTCAGAGTGTTAAGCGTAACCACTTTAGTAAAGAGTTACTAAAGTTTATATTTTATAAAATTGGATTTCATAAATAAATAAATATATATATATATGAATAACTTAAAGGATTAAACCGGGTACGCAAGGATCAAGATGTAGTAATCTTCAAAGTGACAGTTATATATTATGACTTTGTATTACTATGAATATTTTCATGAAGGGGTTAAATGTTTAATAAAGTCTTTGGATATAATTTATTAATAAGGCCTAGAGTGCAATTATATTTATATAGTGTTATTAAATATAATTAATGGTAACTTTGGGCTTCTCAAGAGTTGACAGATAAGCCCAAAGCCCATTGAAGGTAGAGCTTTATTTGTTCCTTTTGGTCCCACTCCAAGCCACACACTAAAGCCCAATTGGACTGGCTCAAAAGGCTGACCCAATTAGTTAATCAGTTATTTATTTAATAAGAGTTATTAAATAAAATAACTACAAGTGTAGTTAAAAATATATACATATGATTAAAAGAGAACCATATAGATTTCTCAAGTCACTCTATTATTCTCTTGAACAAGAACGTAGAGAACTAATTGAGAGACCACACATCTTGGACATATCTGGAATTGGAGAAAGTATATGATATTTCAGGAACCCCACTTCAGCATCTAGTTGGTGTTTCTAAGCCCAATAAGAAATTGACATTTGTATTAAAAAGAGACACATCAACCTACTAAATCATTTAAATTAAAAAGACGAAATTGATCCTGAAAAATTCAAAAACCCGCCTTCTCTTGTTTTTCCTCTTTTTACAAAATCAAAATGTTCATCTCTCTCTCTCCGTTTCTCTCTGCACCACCACATCACACCAGCACTTCCATGACTCCATCTCCTCTCTCTCAACTCCAAACCAAAAACCACTTTACTTTTCCTCTTTTCAAAATCAAATCTCAATGTCTCTCTCCCCAGTCCACTCGCCACCATAGCCTTTATTTGTTGGGGTTTATGCCGTAAAAATCCAATTTATTGGCATGTTATAAATAATTAAAATGTTTAATTATATGAGACTATTTATAAGTGAACTAATGAGACAATATCATAGTCCTTGAGATGCATTGTATGTGATTTATATGATTTAGTCACAGAAGATATAAATCACAAGTTCCTTGTAAACTCAAAATATAATTCGTAGTCGGTGATGATGGTTTGTCTTGATCATGGAAGTGGAGACTTCTAGTTGATGTGTTGATGTGTCTTAAGAGTAAAGAAATATTGAACTGGACCGCTGTGAGATTAATTATTCAATCAACAACTGTCACCTGAATAATTAATCTTACGACTTCTAATTTCATAGACTCTCAATCCTGAGAGGATAGTGAACCCGATTATGAAATGTAGGTTACTTTGATATATCAGGAGTGAGATCTAATATTCACGGTCAAAACCTCAGTATGTTGGGTAACCACACATAGTGTTGAGGGAACACATATTCTCAAGATGGAATCCATAATCTCTTTTTATAGAGACACAAAATATCCCCTTGAGATAAGTTTAATGGGAACTGGTTATTCAGGGCGCCCACTTTAGTAAGGAGTTGCTAAAGCTTATATTTATTGAAATCAGATTTCAATAAATGTGAATAACTAAAATATTAAACCGGGTACTCAAGGATAAAATAGTTGTTTACAAAGTGACAGTTCATTATGACTTTGTTCACTATGGATATTTCATAGAAGGGTCAAATGATATCATTAGAGTATTGGGATATAATTTATTAATAAGACCTAGAGTGCAATTATATTTATATAGTGGTATTAAATATAATTAATGGTAACTTTAGACTTGTCAAGAGTTGACAGAAAAGCACAAGGCCCATTGGAGGTAGAGTCTTATTTGTTCCCTTTTGGTCCCATCTCAAGCCACAAACTAATGCCCAATTAGGCAGGCCCAAAAGGCTAACCCAATTAGATAATCAGTTATGTATAAAGAGAGAAACATATAGAATTTTCAGAATATAGAAGATGGAAATGGCGTGTATGTGAGTGTAAGCCACTCTCTTATTCTCCTTTCAACACATACATATAAACTGATTGAGAGACCACACTTCTTGGGCACCGTGTGGAATTGAGAAGAAAATTAAAAGTATTCTCAAGTCCTGGTTTTGAATTTCATTACATCAAGGTACGCTTTCTATCCTTTGTTCTATAATTCAAGATTACATGTTATCTCTCATGAATGAAGTAGATCCGTGATTGTTGCTTCCGCTGTGTGTTTTCTAACAATTGGTATCAAAGTCAGGTTTTCAATATCATGCTTGTATAACATGTGATTGAGTTTTTGGAATCAGAGAAAATAGTTGTCTTGGTGATTTAATTTTCTGCCGTAAAGTTTCTGCATAATTGTGTCCTTGATCGTACTCTTTTGTGAAAGACATGGTTTAAGGTTTACGAATATGAAAGTAACTGGTATAGCAGTCATGTGCGTGCACTTTGTTTTGCACCGGTTGGATATACTTCGCATAGTTATTGTTTTTATTCAATAATTAGTGTTGCTGTTAACGTATACCTTGGCTTGATATGTTGTTTTACAAATGTATATCGTGGACCCATGTGGCATATTCAATCTGCCGTTAACATGCTTTTGTTTATATGTTTGTTAAAGCTTTATAATGAACATTGCCGGTTGCTTTTGATTTTGATAGACGTACATGTATGAATAGCTTTCATTCTTGAATGATAAACGTGTACAGTTGCTAGTCTTGCGTTATATATTTATGATCAAACAATATGTTAATGTTAGAATTAAAGTATTTTAGTTACTGGTTAAAATCCTTTAATGAAATTTATTCCTAATGAGATTAGGATTATGTTTTCAAAATTTCTAGCATTATTTTGGTTCTTGATCTTGATATTGAAAACCTTAATGTTTGATCTGTGAATCTTCATTCATAAAATCAAAAGGTATATTGATGGAATATAGCAAAAAAGTCAAAAACGGTTACTAGAAAATTTTGAGAAAAATTCAGTTTTGCGAGTTTCGATCGATCGAGAATTCCTTTCGATCGACCGAATGTTCTTTTCAATTGATCAAAGAGGAATCAAGAACCAATCGAGTCAGGCAGAAACTCCATGATGAAATTCTTCATTGTCTCAATCGATCGAGAATTCCTTTCGATCGATCGAATGTTAATTTCGATTGATCGAACAGGAATCAAGAATCAATCGAACGAGGCAGAAGCTTTGTGATGAATTTCTTCATTTTTCGATCGATCGAGAAATAGGTTCGACTGATCAAAGGCACTGAATTTTGAATTTTCACTTGCCTTTTTGATTAAGTGTTAAAACTTTGATAAAAGGTAAGGTTGTGTGTGATGAGATTACACATGGTTCTATATATAGTGATTAATTTTATAGTCCTTAAAAGTTAAGGACATTTATTAATCATTATGTAACTAAAAGACCTAATGAGATCAAAGATGTTAGTTAAATAGAACTCTTAGTCTTTATTTGTTTAGGACCTTTCTTTTAAGAAACATTCTAATGAGATTGGGATTGTTGCATGATTGAAAGTCTTTAATTTATTTTAATTAGAGGTTTTTAATGAGATTAAAATTCTAATTAAAGTTAAGAATAGAGTTCTATATAACTAATTTTTGATTCATTAGTGTTTAAGGAATCCTAAATAGTTTAGGAATTCCAATTTAGTTAGTGATTCTAATGAGATTAAAGTCTTCAAAAAGTGCAAGGTTATTAGTTGTGATGGGATCACAATTATTTAAGAAAAAGCCAAATAACGAGTGGGAGTGCTTGAAATAACCCTTTTGCTTTTCCCATTCAGTAGAAGAGTGACTTTTGCTCATTTGAAGAGACAGCGTGGATATTGGGTGCTGGCGTACTAGGATCGTTCCATCTCTTGGTAGACGAACACCTTTAAGTACCATGATTTTCATGATGAGACTACAGAAAGGAAGACACATCCATGCTGCTGTTCGTGCTGCTGTTTTCCCCATTGTTTGGAAAATGTGAGCACAAATATCAATCGGAACTCCTGTGATGAGATCACATAAGAATTGTGCTCTTCCAAGATTGATGAACCTCATGTTAGATAGTGGGTAGAGCTTGGAGAACATAATCAATGTGAATGTCTTTAATTTAGGTTCAAACTTTGCAATCCCAATGGATGTTCCTTTGGCTGAAACCTCATGATCAGCTCCAAGAATTTGCAAAATATGTGTCACTGGAGAAAGTCTGTCATCATATGGAGAAATGTCCATATTTACCGGTCGATTGATTTGAAGGACCTTTGCAAGGTAATCCGGAGTGATGATGAATTCCTTTCCTCTTACCCAGCACTTTAGTTCAACTCTGGTGAATCTAGCATTCAAGTAAAACTCTTTAACTAATTCATCAATCGGATCCTCGAAGTTGCCGAACAGATTAGCCCAATCTTTATTCGCAAATATCCTAGGGATAAAGGTGGATCCTAGGGTATCAAACTGGAAAATATGCTCCACCACAGTGGGGGCATCCTTAAAAATGCTAGAGAAAGTTTGAAAGTCCAGGGGAGTCTTGAATCTCTTGCTGTTTGAGACTTTGGACGAATGCTGGGTCCTTTTTGAAACAGGTGATGATGTAAGGTCAATCACGAGTTCTATACTGCGAGAGGAACGGCGATACATCTGCAAAAACAGACATAAAGAACAAAGCAACAAGTGCACAAACACAAAACAGGAACACAAACTTGATTAGTGTCAAGTTAGTTCAAAAATAAGCATAAAGTCCTAAAAAGAACATAATCAAAGCCACAAAATCATGTTATAAGTGCTAAACATGTAAGCAACAAATATCTAGCATGAGTGATATGCAAAACATGATAGGTGAGCAAGTGTGTGCATCAGGTGTGCAGGTGGTGTGCCTATGTGATGCATGTGCAAGGCATGGCTAAGCACTTTTTGGGTCAAAGTGTGTAAAACACACAACTAATGATCAAAACATGATAAACATGTATAATCATGGTAATTCCCAAAGTTTGAAACTCATTGGAGTCCAAAACAACACCAAAATGCCATTTGGGCATTTTATCAAACACTTGGTATGCACCTATAAAAATAACATGTGGGCAATGCATGAACATGATTGAATCCTGCCTAAATACATGTTAAAAAGCCACAAGGGGCCAACACAAACAAAAACAATCCAAATGGGACAAAGTCCAATTAAGAAATTTAAAAAAATTTCGCAAAAATTAGAGTTCCCAACCCTTTTTCAAAAAACCCCCAATTCAAGTAAAACCTAGAAATTTTCTGCATAATCTAAGGAAATAAAGATAAAAGATGTTAAAAACATACCTTAGAGAAGTTTTTGAAATGATTGTACTTGAAAATTGTTGGGTTTTTGAGTGAAAAACAATTTTGGGTTGAAAAGAGCTTGATGGAGGTGAAAAGAGGGAAAATAGGATGTGTTTGTAAATCTACACATCAGTCCTATAAAACTGAAAACATGCATTTTTTGCGGGTTACCTTCTCGTGAAGCTACTCGCGAAAAATGCCTCTGAAGCATAAAACTTTTTGCGGGAAGACTTTACTAGAGAAACAGTCGCGAAAGTCTCTGTCTGAATTTTGTGTTTTCATGTTTTGACTTAACCTGTTTTCGCGGGAAGAGCTTAGTTGCGAGCTTCTCGTGAAAATTCCTCTGAAGAAGTTTTGAAGAGAAACATGAAAAATGTAATTTTAACAAAAACTTAAAACACGAAAGCTTATGTACAATCACACAAATGAAATAAGCATTCATTGAACAAAAGTCTTATGTGTTGTGTGTGAGTATCAAATGTGGAATAATCCATAGTCCAGAGTGAAGCTTCAATGATCAATTCAATAAAGTCATACACAACTGGTACTAGGTCAAGAGGTCTATCTCAATTATAGAAATGAACATATATGACCTCCCACAAAAATGATTACAAATCTTTGAAGCTTTTTCATTTGGCTTCTTTACAATTCATATCATTTGATCATTTTTGAACAATACATCTCATTTTGAGATCGGTGCCTGAAATTTTTGATATTTCAATTTTGTGAATAAGCCTTTGGCTTTATGGGCACCATACATTTCAAAACAAGTCACTTTCCCTTTTTCCTAGTAAAATACTAGTATGTGCGACGGCTTTTGCAGCTCATTATCTCTTTTCATTTTGAGATTTACATTGGTTGAGCTCTTTAAGCAAAAACATAAAAAGTGTGGGAAGATATATAGGCACAAGTCTATGCATGTATCAGAACCGTTAAGACTATTGACCAATCATTCATGACAAGCTTAAAGATGGATTTACAACAGTCACACATAGATTTCAAGATTTTTCCCACAAAGATAGATGTGCATACAAAACAAGCTAAGCTCATAAATGCACTACGCCATTAGTATAAAGGTACTAGGCCAAACTCACATGTGATATACACAACACAAGGGATCAAACTTTTTAGAGATTTTTCAAATTTTTATGGGTTTATGAATTTTTCAACACACTCAAAAATAGAACATGTAAAGTAAGATCAACAAACACAACAAGTACAAACAAATTTGAAAAGAAACATGTTAACTGAACCGGTGAGCCCTATATAGCAAGTATGCATCAGTGAAAAAAATAGGGTCACACAAGAGATAGAGTTCAAGGGATGATATCGACACCAATGGTATTACGCAATGACTCAAACCGTGGACCATCAAGAGGTTTAGTAAATATGTTTGCCTTCTAGTTATCAGTGCTCATAAACTCTAAACACACAATCTTCTCCTCCACCAAGTCTCGAATGAAGTGGTACCGGATCTCAATATGCTTCGATTTCGAGTGTTGAACTGGATTTTTTGACAAGTTTATGGCACTCGTGTTATCACAGAATACACACATAGTGTCTTGAGTGATTCCATAATCATGTAAGAGCTTCTTCATCCACAATAGTTGTGCACAATAACTCCCCGCTGCAATGTATTCAGCTTCCGCTGTTGATAGAGAGATTGAATTTTGCTTTTTGCTCATCCACGACACCAAGTTATTTCCAAGGTAAAAACAACCACCTGAGGTGCTCTTCCTATCATCAATGCACCCGGCCCAGTCAGCATCCGAATAACCAGCTAAGCACTCATTCGAGTCTCTTGAATACCAAATTCCATAGTCAGATGTACCATTGATGTAGCGGATAAATCGTTTGACTGCTGACAAGTGGGACTCTTTGGGTGCTGCCTGAAATCGTGCACATACTCTTACACTAAAAGCGATGTTCGGTTTACTCACAGTAAGGCAGAGAAGACTGCCGATCATGCTTCAATAGAGTGTCGAATCTACTTCTACACCGGCTGCATCAAGGCTCAGTTTCACCGAGGAACTCATAGGAGTGGAAGTATGTTTCTTGGAGTCTAGGACGAATCTCTTGACAAGATTTTTGGCATATTTCTCTTGAGATATAAATATCTCATCTTTCCGTTGTTTCACTTAAAGCCCTAAGAAGTAGTTTAGCTCTTCCACCATGCTCATCTCAAACTCCCTTTTCATTTCTTCCAAAAATTCTTGAGTAAGGTGATCAATTGTGGTTCCAAAGACAATGTCATCCACATATACTTGATCAGCTTGACCTCTCTTGAAGCCACGATCCAATAGGTATGTGGTGAGGCGATCATACCAAGCTCTTGGTGCTTGCTTCAGCCTATATAATGCCTTCTTCAGCCTATATAATGCCTTCTTCAGCCTTAGCACATGGTCTGGGAATCAAGGGTCTTGAAACCACTTTGGTTGCTCAACAAACACTTCTTCGTTCAAAAATCCGTTCAAGAAGGCACTCTTCACATCCTTTTGGTATAACTTGAAGTTCATAATACACGCTACGGAGAGAAGAATTCAGATTGACTCTAGTCTTGCTACTAGAGCAAATGACTCATCAAAGTCTATGCCTTCAACTTGAGTATATCTTGAGTCACTAATCTAGACTTGTTTCGGATAACTTCACCATCTTCATCGGTCTTGCTCTTGAAGATCCACTTGGTGCCGATTACATGTGTATCCTTGGGCCTTGGTACCAACTCCCATACATCATTTCTAACAAATTGATACAACTCTTGGTGCATGGATTCCACCCAATTCTCATCTCTTAAAGCTTCTTCCACTTTCTTGGGTTCAAATTGAGCAAGATAACAGTTGTATGTGACATGATTCACACTATAGCTCGGTCCTCTTCTCAAACGAAGTCCCTCATCTAAATCATCAATGATATTGCTTACGGGATGATTGAGAGTTACTCTTGATGACAGTTTCTTGGAAGTGGAGGGTCCCCCATCACGAGAAATTGGAGGTTGAATTTCTGGAGGGGTGAGTGGACTTGAAGATCCTTGTGTTGATCTAGTCTCCCTTCTTGATGTAGGAAATGTAGACTCCTTTTTCGGTGATTCTCTCTCACCATCACCACCTTGAGACATGTAGTCATCAGCCTCATTCTTCTTAAGACTCGGTCCTTCGCCATCCTCATTAACATCCTTTTCTGAGATGGTGTCATCTATGACCACGTTTATCGATTCCATCACTGTCTTAGTGCGCTTATTGTACACTCTATATGCTCGGCTATTTGTGGAGTATCCTAGGAAGATCCCTTCGTCACTCTTAGCATCAAATTTTCCAAGATTCTCCCTATCATTGAGAATGTAGCATTTGCATCCAAAAACTCGGAAGTATTTCACTTTATGCTTCTTTTCCCTCCAAATTTCATATGATGTCTTCTTTGTTCCTGTAAAGTTGTAATTTACAACTATGTATTTTGTTGGCTTTATTCTGTGCCAAATTTGATTGTAATTTTATTCAATCTTTTGTACCCTGTATTTATTGTGGGATTTAATTGTAAGGGTTGTATGATAGAAAGAGAGAGTGTGAAGACTTAAGCAATTGAAGACTGAAGAGTTTTCATGGGTAGCTCATGACTAAGCATCCCGCGAAATGATGCATGTGCCCTGCACATGACTGGAATGCGAAAAGTCAGGACAGATGGAGACAGTTGTGTTTCGCGAGTAGCTCGCGGGTAAGGCCTTCCCACGAGACACTCGCGAAACATTCTGTTTTGCTAGACTGTGCTATCTGAAACACACTTTCTGTACCCAAACTATATATACCCCCTTTACCCACAAAAGTTGAGGAGTGCTTCTGAGAGAAAACCCTAGCCACAAACCTTAAGAGTTAGAGATTGTTATACCCACAATCCTCTACACACTTGCTTGTGGATTTTCCTCAACTCCTACCTCTCCATTTTCATATCCTTGAGAGGTTGATAGCTCAAACACTTAGAGTGTTCAGTGAGATTTTGGTGCTGCTGGGAAGCATTGGAAGAAGCCAAGGATGGCAGATGCAACATGGAGCTTATTGCGGGATCTGGAGAGCTAGACAAGACACGGTTCCGAGTAGTCTTGTTGGAATAGGAGCTTGAAGGGCTTAGGTACATCGGGTAGATTAGGCTTGGAGGGTCTCTTGCTAACTTATGTATCCCAACTAATTGTTTAGTGGATCGATTACCACTTAGAGGGCGGCGGAGAGGTTTTACGCCGAGGACTTTGGTTTCTTCTTCGATAACACATCGCTGTGTTGTCTTTGTGTTTGCATCTTTCTTTCTTACTCTTTTACCTTTCATTTTACTGTTGGGTTATTATGAATATGGGTTAAAGTAGCTTGTTTGTTTATACGCTTGTATTTACTCTATTCCGCACTTAGTTTTAAGTTAGAGTAAAATCAATCGAGCCGTAACTTTAATTTGGGGGTCTAAATGTTCATAGGTGTTTTACACACTATTTGAACATTCAATTTGTATCAAAGCAGGTGCACTAGCTATGGTTTAATTACCTTAGTACGATCCTAGACCCCATAGCTGTGAATGAAGCTATGGAAAAGGCTATGTTAAATGTTTGTGATAATGACTCTGTGAGTATGTTTGAAGGGTGTCCTAACAATGATCTTCTAGAGTTATTAAAAACAAAGAAACATGCTAGGATGTTTGTTCACATGCTGAAATATTTTGAAAATGAGAATCATATCTTATACAATAGTCTATGTGAGTCTAATTCTTTGATTAAGAAGTATAAAAGAAGAAACAGAATATTGTGTGATAAGGTTGAGAATCTGAAAAAGAAAATTCATTCTAACAAGGGCATGGAAAATGAAGACAAGTTTCTGTTTGAAGGTCAAGAGTGCTTGTCTTATGCTTGCTTGTGTGTGCACACTTCTTTGAAGGTTTTTAATTCATGTTTATGGTATCTTGATAGCGGTTGTTCTTGTCACATGACAGGGGATAAAACACTGTTTAAGTCTCTCAAAGAAAAGGTTGGTGACTATGTGACATTTGGCGATGGAAGTCATGCTCAAGTTCTTGGCAAAGGGACTGTTGAGATACCAGGATTACCTCTATTGAAAGATGTTCTATACATCAAGGGGCTGAAGGCAAATCTCTTAAGCATCACTCAAATATGTGATGAGGACTTCCTTGTTCAATTCTCAAAAAAGGGGTGCATAATCATTGATGAAGAAGGGATTCAAGTTTTAGAGGGAAATAGGACTACTGACAATTGCAAATTTGGCATCACAAATTTGGGCATGCAAATTTCAAACAAGTAGCTAAAGTATCTAAACTTGAAGTGGTTGAGGGACTTCCAAAGTTTGGAAAGGTGGAGAAGACTATTTGTGGTGCATGCCAAATGGGAAAGCAAACAAAAGGCAAGTCATCACAAAGTGAATGTGATTGCTACCTCACGTTGTTTAGAGCTTCTTCACGTTGATCTAATGGGGCCTACAAGAACTGAAATTCTAGGAGGAAAGAGGTACATTATGGTTATTGTTGATGATTTATCAAGATACACTTGGGTTGAATTTCTTAGAGAAAAATCAGAAGCATGTGAGAAATTGGAAATTCTTTGCAAGAGACTACAAAACGAGAAAGGAACTCCTATTGTCAAGATAAGGAGTGATCATGGCAAGGAGTTTGAGAATGCAAGATTTGAGTCGTTTTGTGAGAAGAATGGAATCAAAAAGGAATTTTTAGCCCCCAAAACTCCTCAACAAAATGGGGTGGTTGAGAGGAAGAATCGGGTGATTCAAGAACTGGCAAGAGTTATACTACTCAACAAGCAAATTCCTCAAAAGTTTTGGGGAGAAGCCGCGAACACTTTATGTCACATTGGTAATAGAATATTCTTCTGAGCGGGAACAAAGAAGACCGCTTATGAAATTTGGAATGGAAAGAAGCCGAGAGTGAAGTACTTCCGAGTGTTTGGAAGCAAGTGTTACATTCTAAATGATCGGGAGAACCTTGGAAAATTTGATGCAAAAAGTGATGAAGGCATTTTCCTTGGGTATTCTACTACTAGGCGGGCATTTAGAGTTTTCAACAAGAGAACAAAGATGGTAATGGAATCCATCAATGTAGAAATTGATGATGCCATAACAAAGGTAGAGATGGTTGATGATGGAGAAGGACCAAGCACCAAAGAACCCACAGTTGAGGTCGAAGCACTTGATATAGAAGTTGAAGGACCTACACCGGAAAAGGAATCAACTCCCGTGAACTCAAGAATGGAAACAAGATCCATGTCTAGAATAGCAAGTTCTCTCACTCCTCCGAAAATTCATCCTCCTATCTCTCGAAATGATGAAGTGTCCACATCAAAGAAGCCATCATCAAGAGTGATTAAAAACCATCCGGACAGTAACATCATTGGGTCTTTAGATGAAGGTCTTCTACTTAGAAAAGGAAACATTCTTCTAGCCAATCATGTAACATATCATTGCTACCTTACTCAATTTAAGCCAAAAAGGGTAGAAGAAGCTCTTCAAGATGAAAATTGGGTTGAGTCAATGCATGAAGAGCTTAATAAATTTATGAGAAATGATGTATGGGAACTTGCTCCTAGGCCTGAAAATGTTCATGTCATCAGCACTAAATGGATCTTCAAAAACAAGACCGATGAAGATGGAGAGATTATCCGAAATAAATCTCGGCTAGTGGCTCAAGGATACACTCAAGTAGAAGGAGTAGATTTTGATGAATCCTTCGCTCCTATGGCAAGACTTGAGTCTATTCGAATTCTTCTGTCAATTACATGCACTATGAACTTCAATCTCTACCAAATGGATGTGAAATGTACATTTCTAAATGGGTACCTGAATGAAGAAGTGTTTGTTGAACAACCCAAAGGTTTTGAAGATCCTCACTTCCCAAACCATGTGCTGAGATTGAAGAAAGCCCTTTATGGTTTGAAACAAGGTCCTAGAGCTTGGTATGATTGGCTTACCCATTACCTCCTGGATAGAGGATTCAAAAGGGGGTATGCTGACCGGACTTTATTTGTCAAGAATGATGAAGATTATCTTCTCGTGGCTCAAGTATATGTTGATGACATAGTATTTGGAGCTACCATTGATGCTCGAGCTATAGAGTTCTCTGAGGAGATGAAGAAAGAATTTGAGATGAGTATGGTGGGGGAGCTTACATTTTTCTTGGGCCTTCAAGTCAAACAAAAGAAGGAAGGCATATTCATTTCACAAGAAAAATATGCTAGAAATATTGTCAAGAAGTTTGGATTAGACTCCAAAAAGCATGCCTCTACTCCCATGAGTTTTTCTACAAAGCTGAATGTTGATTCTTCTGGGGTAGAAGTGAGTCCAACCCTGTATAGGAGTATCATTGGGAGTTTACTCTATCTTATAGCTAGTAGACCAAATATTGCATTTAGTGTGGGTGTTTGTGCTAGATATCAAGCCGCTCCAAAGGAGTCTCACCTGACTGCGGTGAAGCGAATCATACGATATATCAATGGAACTTCGAATTATGGGTTATGGTATTCAAAGGACTCTAATGCTTGCCTTGCTGGTTAATCAAATGCAGACTGGGCTGGAAGTGTGGATGATCGAAAAAGTGCTTCAGGTGGCTGCTTTTATCTTGGTAACAATCTTGTGTCTTGGATGAGTAAGAAACAAAACTCAGTGTCTCTCTCTACAGCAGAAGCTAAGTACATAGCCGCTGGAAGTTGTTGCACACAACTCATTTGGATGAAGAAGCTACTCCATGACTACGGGATTCCTCAAGATACAATGTGTGTTTTCTGTGATAACAACAGTGCTATAAATCTCTCCAAGAACCCAGTTTAGCATTCAAAGTCAAAACACATAGTGATACGTTACCACTTCATCCGAGATTTAGTGGAAGATAAAGTTGTATGTCTTAAATTCATACACACAGACAATCAAAAGGTAGACATCTTCACCAAGCCTCTCAATGGTCCATGGTTTTAATCACTTCGTAAGACCATTGGTGTTGGTACAATTCCATGAATCTCATGTGTGATGTGTGCTCTACCTATTTATCTTGCTTTAATTTATCTTTTGCAGGGCACACACTACCTTGTTTGCTATTTGTATAGCGTGTTCTGTTTGTTTGTTATTTTTCTTTCAAATGTTTTTACATGTTTGTTGATCTTACTTTACTTGTTCTGTTTCTGAGTGTATTCAAAAATTCAAAAACCCATAAAAATTGAAAAGTCTTCAAAAAGTTTGATCGCTTGTGTTGTTCATGTCACATGTGGGTTTAGCCTAGTACATTCGTTCTAATGGCGTAGTGCATTTACGAGCTTAGCTTGTTATGTATGCACATATATCTTTGTGTGAAAAATCTTGAAAACTATGGGTGATTGTTGTAAATAGATCTTCAAGCTTGTCATGAATGATTGGTCAACAGTCTTAATTGTCTTGATACTTGCATAGACTTGTGCCTATATATCTTTCCACCTTTATTTTTCTATTTTTGCAATAGAGCTCACAAAATGTAAATCTCAAAAATGAATAAGAGATTATGAGAAACAAAAGCCTGTCGCACATACTAGTATTTGACTAGGAAAGAGAAAAAGCGACATTTTAAATTGTAATGTATGGTGCTCAAAAAGCCAAAGGCTAACTCTCAATGTTGAAATATCAAAAATTTCAAGCACCGATCTCAAAAAGAGATGTATTATCCAAAAAGGATCAAATGTTATGATTTATGCAGAAGTCAAATGAAAAGCTTCTAAGTTTTGTAATCATTCTCTTGTGGGAGGTCATTTATGCTCATTTCTATAATTGAGATAGTCCACTTGACTGAGTACCAGTTGTGTATGACTTGATTAAATTGATCATTGAAGCTTCACTTTGGTCTAAGGACTATTCCACATTTGGTACTCACCCACAACACATAAGACTTTGTTTAATTAATGCTTATCTCATTTGTGTGATTGTACATGTTCAAATGTGATGTGTATGCTCAATTACTTGTCGATCAAACCCAAAAATATTTTTGAGTGTTTTATATGTTTTTGAAAGTGATTTTATACTTTCGTGCTTTTAGTTTTTGTTTAAAATGCATTTTTGTGTTTTTCTTCAAAAACTGGTTCAGAGGCTGTTTCGCGAGAAGCTCGCGACTTAGAGCTTCCCGCGAAATGTGCTTAAGGGAAATTAAAAATTCACATTTTTATACAGAGAGTCTCGCTACTGCCTTGCGAGTATTTCGCGACTAAACTCTTCTCGCGAAATGTTTTTAGGCAAAAACTAAAAAATTTTCAATTTCATACAAAGGCTATCGCTACTGTCTTGTGACTGTTTCGCGACTAAAAGCTTCTCGCGAAAGCTTTAGTGCGTCTCGCGACTTAGATCGCGACTGCCTAACCCGCGAAAATCTCCTGTTTCCAGTTTTTATGTAGCAGATGTGACATTTTTTCAAAATCATTTCACTTCCCTCGCACTGCCTCTCTCGAACCCCTTTCAACCCAAATCTCATTTTCTTTCAAAAACCCATCTTTTTCAAGATAATCTCTGCTCAATCACTTCAAGGTATGTGTTTTTAACACTCTTTTCATCTTTTCTACTTAGTTTATACAGATTTTAGCTTAGGGTTTTGAAATTTGGGGATTTTCGAAAAAGGGTTGGGGTTCTTGATTTTGTGAAATTTTTTTCAAATCTTTGATTGGGCTGAGTCCCATTTGATCTGTTTGTATCTGTGTTGGCCCCATGTGGCAAATTTCATCATGTTCATGCATTTCCTATAGGTGTTGTGTATAGTTGCATGTTAGGTGTTTGACAAAATGTTCATGTGACATTCTTGTGTTGTCTTGGACTCAAATGAGTTCCATTGATTGAGTTTACTCTTGATTGAACATGTTTGACATGTTTTGGTCAATGGGTGTGTGTTTTACACACTGTGCCCATTTTGTGCCTCAATGCCATGCTATGCACACACTATGCATCACCTACTGCAATCACTTACATCAGCACATGCACAACACAGACACACACATGCACAATCACGTACTTCATGCATTATGCCTCTGTTTACATGTTTTAACACTTATAGCATGCTGTTTTAAGTTTGTTTGCTCTCTTTTGAGTTTGTTATGCTCTGTTTTAAGCTATTTACTTTTAGTTTGGAACTAACTTGAATTTAATCAAGTTTTGTGCTCTGTTTTGTGTTTATGCACCTATTTCTTTTTTTGGTTGTCTGTGTAAATGTGCAGATGTCTCCATTTAAAAGCTCAACTGTAAAAGGAGGCAGCAGCAAAGGGAAAGAGCCGGTGATTGATGTTGATGACCCTTCACCGAGGTCAAAGAGGACTCGTTTTTCAACGGGAGTGTATGACCCTGACTTGTTCAGATCTTATGCTGCATTTCAGACCTATACGAATTACTTTTGAGATGCTCCATTGCTGGTTGAAAGGGCCATTGATCAGCCATCTCTCCTAGACACCAATATTCCCATATGGTTTGCCACCAAGGATTGGAACTTTCTTCTCTCAAATCTTGAGGATGCATACGAAAACTTGGTGAAAGAATTTTATGCCAATGCCATTGTTGAAGGAGAGGAAATCAAGTGCTGGGTGAGAGGAAAGCGGATCTCAATTACACCTGTCTACTTGGCCAATATTCTACACATCAACAGGCCAATATTACCTATCCCACTGGTATATGATAAACTGAATCCAAATGAGGAGGTTCTTCGAGAAGCTTTAGGAGCTAATTTGGAATTCTCCTCCAATGGGAAGTCAATAAGTGTGGCCTCTCTTTCTCCCGAATTAAGGCTGCTCACAATGATCATGTTTAGCAACCTCTATCCTCTGTCTAGCACCGGTTGCATGAATCTCGGTCGAGCATAGGTGTTTCCAAAGAAAATTTTAATCAGGGTTCAGATTCAGAGTCCGATAAGTTCTAGCATCTTTGGCCATTCTGGTAAAAAAGGGGGAGAAATTTTTGAGGGGGAGCTTGCACAGTTTAGGGGGAGCATAGCTTAGACCTTAGATACATTGGTTTATTATAGACAGTTTACCATTGTTTATTTTAGTTTTTATAACTTTTTGGTTTATAGTTTTTATTGCTTTTGTTTAAAGCTTTAGTACATTGTTCTTAATTTCAGTCTTATATTCAGTAGTTGTGTTTATCTCAATGCTTTGTAGCATTTTTTTGTGCTTTTAAGATATTGCTAATATGTCTTAAGTACCTCACACTTGTACCCTAGTAGGATCTTATACCCTAAATGCATATTGCATTGGTTGTGTGTTGGACATGCAATTGATCATTGTGGTTGGTCTTCATTGCATTGCATGTCCAGATGAGCATTTACTAGTTAAATGCATAGTTGTCAAAACGTGAATCGTATCATGAATCGATTTTTAATTTTTCTGTATCGTGTATCGTATCGTATCGTGTATCGTAAGATACACAAACACTTAATAAAATTTATAAAAAAAATATAGATATACATATATAAATGGTATATTCATTATAAATTTTAAATATATTCAACTAATAACTAATTTATTCATCACTTATGTAATAATATTTAACAAGCTAACTAAATAAATCAACCTAGCATGTGTTTATAACATACACGTTCAAATGGTTTAAATTTAAAAGTGATAATATATTACAAATGATCAAAAAATAATAATTTATTTTCATCATATTGTCTAATAAACCTCATCTAAGTCAATGCTGTCATCATGTTTATCATTTTGCAAACTTATTTCTTCATTAAAATTTTCTTCATCGTCATTAACATTTACTATCTCTCCTTGTTCTTTTTATTTTAATAATTAAAAAAAAAAATTCTTCTTGGCATTCTAGTTTCTTGGACTTATAACAATAATGACAAAAATAAAAAAATAATTATATTATCAATTAATATCTTATTCATAATATAGAAAATAAATTTGCAAATATTAAAGGGAAGTGTAAGTGTGTACTGCGTAGTCTAAATTTTATAAGAAAAATAGAGAGGAAAAAAACTTATGAATATGTTATTTTATTAGGCCAAATTAAGTAAACTAATAATTTTGTGTTAAAAACAAGTCTAACAACTTGTTAGATTCAAATAAAAGTACAAATTTTAACAAAAAATCTCATTTTATAGCATTTTTCTATGTATCGTACGATACGTACAATTTTACGATACGATACGATTTATACGATACGCACACTGTATCGTACGATTCATGAGCACTTACGATACGCCGATATGATACAAAACTTTTTACACACGATACGATACGTATCGTACGATATGTATCGCGTATCGTACGATACTGACAACTATGGTTAAATGTTCATTGTAGTCATTCTTTAATGACTGTTCTTGTATGATCAAGATATGCTTACATGTTTTATAGTGTTTACAATCTTGATCGCACTTTACTCGCTCATGTACGTACCATGTATTCATCTTGTCATAAGCTTAATGAAATTTTTGTTTGTGTGCAAGTGTTTCATGTTACAGGTATATACGTGCAAGTGCTTCACAGCTTCTAGATTAGGTGCGAGTGAGTTTTTCCACTGTTCCCAAACCCACGTTTAAGTCTAGAGTCTGTTTTAGGGGTTTTGTCACGGAGTAGCCAAAGGGGGAGATTGTAAAGTTGTAATTTACAACTATGTATTTTGTTGGCTTTATTCCGTGCCAAATTTGATTGTAATTTTATTCAATCTTTTGTACCCTGTATTTATTGTGGGATTTAATTGTAAGGGTTGTGTGATAGAGAGAGAGCGTGTGAAGACTCAAGCAATTGAAGACTGAAGAGTTTTCACAGGTAACTCGCGACTAAGCATCCCATGAAATGATGCATGTGCCCTGCACATGACTAGAATGCGAAGAGTCAAGACAGATGGAGACAGCTGTGTTTCTCGAGTAGCTCACAGGTAAGGCCTTCCCAAGAGACTCTCGCGAAATTCTGTTTTGCCAGACTATGCTATCTGATACACACTTTCTGTACCCACACTATATATACCCCCTTTACCCACAAAAGTTGAGGAGTGCTTCTGAGAGAAAACCCTAGCCACAAACCTTGAGAGTTAGAGATTGTTATACTCACAATTCTCTACACACTTGCTTGTGAATTTTCCTCATCTCCTACCTCTCCATTTTCATATCCTTGAGAAGTTGATAGCCCAAACACTTACCACACCCTTTCAGAGTGTTCAGTGAGATTTTGGTGCTGCTGGGAAGCATTGGAAGAAGCCAAGGATGGCAGATGCAACATGGAGCTTATTGCGAGAGGAGAGCTAGACAAGGCATGGTTCCGAGTAGCCTTGTTAGAGTAGGAGCTTGGAGGGCTTAGGTATATTGGGTAGATTAGGTTTGGAGGGTCTCTTGCTAACTCATGTATCCCAATTGATTGTCTAGTGGATCAATTACCGCTTGGAGGGTGGCAGAGAGGTTTTATGCCGAGGACTTTGGTTTCCTCTTCGATAACACATCGCTGTGTTGTCTTTGTGTTTGCATCTTTCTTCCCTACTCTTTTACCTTTCATTTTACTGCTGGGTTATTATGAATATGGGTTAGAGTAGCTTGTTTGTTTATACGCTCGCACTTACTCTATTCCGCACTTAGTTTCAAGTTAGAGTAAAATCAATCAAGCCGTAACTTTAATTTGGGGGGCTAAACGTTCATAGGTGTTTTACACACTATTTGAACATTCAGTTCCTGCTCGGAAGAAAATCCTATTCCCAATGTGACATAAAGTGTTCACCGCTTCAGCTCAGAATTTCTGTGGAAGGTTTTTGTTGAGAAGCATCACTCTCGCCATCTCTTGAATCACTCGGTTCTTTCTTTCAACCACCCTATTTTGTTGTGGAGTTTTTGGAGTTGAAATTTCCTTTTTGATACCGTGCTCATTGCAAAATGCCTCAAATTTTACATTTTCAAACTCCTTCCCATGATCACTTCTGATTTTGACTATGGGAACTCCCTTTTCATTTTGGAGCCTCTTGCATTACCTTTCCATCTTGTCGCATGCCTCCGACTTCTCTCAAATAAATTCCACCTAAGAGTACCTTGGGAAATCATCAACTACCACCATGATATAGCATTTTCCACCCATGCTTTCCGTTCTCTTTGGACCCATTAGATCCACATGAAGTAACTCCAAAGGACGAGATGTAGCAACTACATTTACTTTAGGATGGGTTGACTTTGTTTGTTTTCCCAATTGACATGGACCACACACACTCTTTTTAATTTTTCCAAACTTTGGCAAACCAACCATTGCTTCAAGCTTTGAGACTTTTGCCACTTGTTTGTAATTTGCATGCCCAAACCGTTGATGCCATAAATCCAAGATATTTACTTGAGCACTCCGACATGATATGCTTGGTTTGGGAATGACACCATAACAATTGTCGGTGGTCCTAAGTCCCTTCAATACTTGAACACCTTCTTCATTGAAGATTAGACAACCTTTTTTTGAAAATTGAACAAGGAAGTCTTGCATATTTGGGTGATACTCAGCAGGTTTCACTTTTAATCCTTTGATGTACAGAACATCAGTCAATAAGGGAAGTCCTAGAATATCAACGGTTCCTTTTCCAAGAACTTGTGAGTGACTGCCATCTCCAAATGTCACATAGCCGTCTTCCTTCTCCTTAAGAGTTTTGAATAGTGATTTATCTCCTGTCATATGCCTCGAACATCCGCTGTCAAGATACCACAGACACAAATTAAACACTTTCAATGCAGTATGAACAAAAAGACAAGCATGAGATAGGCATTCTTGACCATCAAAACAGGACTTATCTTCCTTTACTTCATTCATAGATGAGTGAAGCTTTCTTTTCAAACAATCAAGTTTATCACACAATTGTCTATTCCTTCTCTTGTATTTAGCAATTAGGGAATTTGACTCATACAAGCTATTATGAATATCATGATTCCTATGTTCTAAGGATTTCAGCATGTGTACAAAAATTCTAGCATATTTCTTTGATTTTAATAACTCTAAAAGCTCATTGTTAGGACACTCTCCAAAGACACTAATAAAGTCATTATCACAAACACATGAACTATGCTTCATGTTGGCCTTCGCCATAGCACTATCCATAGCAAGCCACGGGGTCCAGGATCACACTTAGGTAATGAAACCACAGCAAGTGTACTCACTCTGATACCAATTGAAAGCTCGAAAATGTGTGAAAACACAAGAGCTGTTTAGACCCCCAAATTAAAAATTACGGCTTGGTTGATTTTACTCTAACTTAAACTAAGTGCAAAATAGAGTAAATGCGAGCAGATCAACAAAATAACTACTCTAAACCATATTCAACATATCACAGCAGTAAAATGAAAGCTTAAAAGAGTAGAGAAAAAGAATGCAAACACAAGATAACACGCCGATGTGTTATCGAAGAGGAAACCGAAGAACTCGGCGAAAAACCTCTCCGCCACCCTCCAAGCAATAAATCAATCCACTAGAGAATAAATTGGAGTACACGAATAACAAAAGACCCTCCAAGCCTAGTCTACCCCATGTACTTGAGCCCTCCAAGCTCCTGCTACCAACTGACCTTGCCAAGCCTTGTCTTCTCTAGCTCTTTGGATCACGTAATTCAGCCCGATTGCATCCACCAAACAAATGGCTTCTTCCAATACTTCCCAGCAGCACCAAAACCTAACTTTACACTCAGGATGGGTGTGGTAAGTGTTTGGGCTATCAATCTCTCAAGGATTTGGAAATGGAGAGGTAAGAGTTGAGGAAAACCACAATGGATTGTGTAAAGGATTATGAGTATAACAATCTCTAACTCTCAAGGGTAGTGGCTAGGGTTTTCTCTCTGAAAAACCACTCCTCAACATATGTGAGTAATGTGGGTATATATAGTGTGGGTAGGGACAGGGTGTATCAGATATGACAAATTGGCAAAATAGAATGTTTCGCGGGTATCTCGCGGGAAGGCCTTACCTGCAAGGCACTCGCAAAAACCAGCTGTCACCATCTGTCATGACTCTTCGCATTCCAGTCATGTGCTGAGCACATGCTTTACTTTGTGGGAAGGCTACTCGTGAGCTACCTGCAAAAACTTCTTTGGTCTTCAATTGCCTTGAGTCTTCACACTCTCTCTCACACACAACCCTTACAATAAAATCCCACATAAAATACAGGGTACAAAAGATTGAACATAATTACAATAAAATTTGGCACGGAATTAAAGCCAACACAAAATAGTTGTAAATCACAACTTTACAAACTTTTAAGAACTATAAAAATTATGTGTAATATCATCACACATTACCTTTTTATTTTATAGATGAAGATTTATAGATCAAACATTAAGGTTTTCAAAATAAATATCAAGAACCCTAGTATGCTAGAAACCCTAAACCAAAAGCTTTAATAAAACATCTATTCTACATCCATAATTAGAGAAGCATGTTAGATAGCAAGTGTCCCACGCACTACCAAAAACCAAAAACTAGTTCTTTGATTCGGGCACAGAAACAAAGACAAACAAATTAGCTTTCTTCATTCTTTTATCAGGAATGAACGTGGGCGCAAAGTACAGAGAAACAAATTCCCTTTTCGCAATTTTATTCGTAATAAAAATTTGAATCTTAAAAAATACATCACGCCTATATTAATATATATAATCATGAACTGATATCACAAAACCAATGGTTTATATATCCACACATGAATTTATATATATTCATTTAATCCAAAGACATAAAGGCATATGAATGATGTCAAGCACATGATTCCATATATATATATATATATATATATATATATATATGAATCATAAGAAAGGTTCTAGTGCTTCAACTATTATATGATAAAACATAGCAGTTATATCATATTTCAATAATCCTAAAAACAAAAATGGCTGTGTGCATCTTTGACCATGGCTTTTCTAAAACTCAATCACATGTTATACAAAGAAGAGAAAGCGTACCATGATGCAGTGAAAAAAAAAAAAAAAAACAAAAAAAACAAAACTTGAGAATACCTTCAATCTTCATCCCAATTCCACATGGTGTCCAAGATGAATGGTCTCTCAATCAGTTCTTGTGTATGTTGATTTTCCTTTGGAAAAGTGTTTTTCCAAGATTCTGTAGAGAAAAACTATTTTCTCTTCTTTTTATTATACGTACATATTAACTGTCTTGGCGGTTACTTTATTTAATAACTCTTATTAAATAAAAACTGATTATCTAATTAGGTTAGCCTTTTGGGCCAGCCCAATTGAGCTTTAGTGTGTGGCTTGGGATGGGACCAAAGGGACTAATAAGGCTCTAGCTCCAATGGGCTTTAGAATTATCTGTCAACTCTTGACAAGCCTAAAGTTACCATTAATTATATAACAAGTATCACTATAGAAATATAATTGCACTGTAGGCCTTATTAATAAATTATATCCCAAGACTCTAATATAATATCATTTGACTCCTCCATGAAATATCCATAGTGAACAAAGTCATAATTAAACTGCCACTTTGTAAACAACAATTTTATTCCTTGAGTCCCCGGTTTAATCTTTCAGTTATTCATATTTAAGAAATCTAATTTCATAAAATATGAACTTTAGTAACTCTTTACTAAAGTGGCCGACCCTGAATAACCAGTTTCCATTAAACTTATCTCAACGAGATATTTTGTGTCTCCATAGAAAGAGATTATGGATTCCAATTTGAAAATATGTGTTCCTTCAACACTATGTGTGGTTACCCAACATACTGAGGTTTTGACTTTTAAACTAGATCTCACTCCTAATATATCAAAGTAACTTACGTTTCATGATCGGGTTCACTATCCTCTCAGGATTAAAAGTCTATGAAATTAAAAGTCATGAGATTAATTATTCATGTGACAATTGTTAATTGAATAATTAATATCACAGTAGTCCAGTTCAATATGTTTTACACACTTAAGACATATTAACACATCAACTAGAAGTCTCCACTTCCATGATCAAGATAAACCATCTTAGTTAATGCATAGTCTTCGCAAATGAAATGCCCAATTTCATCACCGACTACGAACTATATTTTGAGTTTATAAGGGACTTGTGATTTATATCTTCTATAACTAAATCACATAAATCACATACAATGCATCTCAAGGACTATGATAACATCTCATTAGTTCATTTATAAATAGTTTCATATAATTAAACAATTTAATTATTTATAACATGCCAATAAATTGGATTTTAGGGCACAAACCCTAATAGTTTGAAGACGATTAATTTTTTTTTTCTTATTTTTCCCAGTTTGCCCACCCCCTTTTTTTTTTTTTGCCTTATTTACGCTCTCTCGTTTTTCTTCATTTGTTGCTGTTGTTTTGCTTTGTTTGGTTGCTGGGTTAATGCAAGAATCAGTGAAGGAAAATGGGTTTCTTCTTTTTTAGCTAAAATTTTGGTTTTGTTGATTTTCTTGTGTTCTGCTTGTTTGCTGGGGAAATAGAATGGTTGGAAAGAAAATGAATTTCTCGGGTTTATTTGGTTTACGAAAGAATTAATTTCTTTGGTGCTTGTATTTTGTTTGGTTCATGAAAAAAATGAAAAATGAAATCTGGGGTATTGGAAACAGATGATGAATGTTGTTTCAGCTAAATAAAAGAGATTTATTCATTTTCTTGACTATCAAACAGAGTTTTATTTTATTTTATATTGTTGTGTAGTTGTTTGGAGCTAATTCTTGTGTCATTTTTCATTGAAATTCTGTTTTCTGTATACACATTGTTAAGGACATATTTTATGTGATTGGCTAATCCTTTGACAAAATGCACTTTACTTGTAATTGGGTAGATCTAGGATGAGTTTAGTACTTCAAGAAACAAGAGTTCAAGTCAAGTATTAAAGTCATGAAGATTGGACCAAGAAACAAGTGAAGAAAATATGTTCATTAAAGCTCGATAGATACCTCGACAG
Source organism: Notholithocarpus densiflorus (assembly GCA_030021035.2). Lineage (NCBI taxonomy): Eukaryota > Viridiplantae > Streptophyta > Magnoliopsida > Fagales > Fagaceae > Notholithocarpus > Notholithocarpus densiflorus. The sequence goes on along the minus strand of JARYZH020000019.1, from coordinate 51,877 downwards.
AAACAGTATCTATCGAGATTTAAGAACGAAGCTTGACAGAAGCTGAATCTGTTGAGATCTACGAAATCAGAATTTCCCGATCTAATTTTCGGCTCATGCTGACATGTATGTGTAGGGTTTCTTTTCTCACAACTCAAGATATATATAAGTTTTATTTTAAAGGCCTTCATAGTTGGAGAACATGGAGAACATATGCAGAAAGTGACCTAGTGCCTTATTCTCTCTGAAAGAAGCTATTGCGTCTTTGCGCCTTAGGGTTTTGTAATTAAGTGCTTCTTGATCTTCATTTGTTATGAAGTGAAGAACTTTGCAGCCAACAACATCTTCAAGTTGCTAGAGTTAGTCACGTACTGGGATTCGTGCAAAAGAGTTAGTCACGTACTGAGATCCGTGCAAAAGGGTGGCGTTCATATATTGAAGAGTTCAGAGGTTCTAAAGTGGTAAAAGGTTTCTGCTGTAAGTTCATCTACAAGGATTGTAGAGTTTAGGGACAAAGGTTATGTATTAGATCTAAAACTTCTCTTTATTATAGTGAATTGATTTTCGGGAAGGTTTCCCCCCAGTTTTTTTATTGTGAAACTAGTTTATTTCATTGGTTTTCCTGGGTCATCATATCTTGTCTTATTTACCATTCCGTTGTGCATGATATTGACATGATACTGATGTTTGTTTGTTTTAACAAGGTTTATTCATAATAAGTCTAATTAACAACTTGGGTTTAAAACTTGTTAATTCTATCAATCGGGGTCTAAATTTCCCAACAAGTTGTATCAGAGCGGGTACACTTTGATTAGATTAATTTCCTGAGTGTGATCCTTGACTCCCGTTGTCATGGATCGTGGACAATCTCTTTTGATTCCTCATTTTTTTTTTATGGTATTAACTATGCGTACTGGGAAGTTTGTATTAAAGTTTTTTGGCAGGCTCTTGAGGAAAAAGTATGGCAAGCTGTTGAAGTCAACTGGGTTAAGCCAAAAGAAGTGCCGGTGGATTGGGATAAAGCAATAATCAGAGCGGCAAATTTCAACAATATGGCCTTGAATGCTTGGTTTAGTGGGGTGACCAATGACGAATTCAAGAAAATATCATCCACGGAAGTTGCCAAGGAAGCATGGACTATTCTTGAGACCGCCTATGAAGGTACCAAGGCAGCAAAGACTGTGAAACTTTAAAGACTCACTAATAGTTTTGAAGAAATAAGGATGGAGAAGGATGAGACCTTTGATGAATTCTATGCTAAACTCAAGGATATTGTGAATTCTGCCTTCAACCTTGGAGAATCTATAGCAGAATCCAAAATTGTTAGGAAAATCCTTAGGTCCTTACCTAAAAGATTCCATGCCAAGATCACTGTCATTGAAGAAGTGAAGGACATTGATCAAATTCCTTTGACTGAGCTTGTAGGGAACCTTCAAACCTATGAGATGGGATTAGGTTTAATGGGAAAAGGTGGAAAGAGTAGAAACTTGGCTCTTAAAGGTATAGAGGAAGAGATTGATGACTCTGAAGATGAAGATGAAAGCGAAGATGAAGATGAAGATGATGATAAGGATGAGGATTTAACCTTCATAGCTAATGAGATTATCAAGCTTCTTCAATATAGGAAAAAGGATAATGACAAACCTCCTAGGAAATCTAAATCCTCTAGGAAGTGTAAGAGTGAGAAATCCCTCATCCAGTGCCATGAGTGCAAAGGTTTTGGTCATATAAAGATAGAGTGCCTAAACTATCTTATGAAGGAAAAGACCAAGAATTCAAAAGGTAAAGGGTTGGTTGCTACCTTGAGTGATACTGAGAGTGACTCTTCTGATGAGTATGTGGATGAATGTGGTCACTTTATGGCTTTTTCTGCCACAATCGATAAGGTAATTGTGGAGAGTGCTAGTGACAGTGAGGATTCTTCTGATGATGAAGTACTCAAGAAGTTGACCCTTTAGGAAACCTATGATAATCTATGCACTGAATTTATAAAATATGAAAAGACTTCTCATCTTTGTAGAAAAGAGCTTAATGAGGTAAAAACTGAAAAACCTGATCTGTTAGTTAAACTAGATGAGACTACAAGATTAGTTGAGACTCTTGTTGTGGAGAACACCTCATTAGAAGAGAATGTCAAAAATCTCGAGGTTGCACTTAGTCAAGTTAGAACTCAAATAGAGAGGATGTCTAGTGCAAAGCTTGATGAGGTCTTGAGTGCTCAAAAGCCTAGGTCTAATAAGGCTGGCTTAGGATATGTTGACTCCTCTGGTCCCTCCTCTTCCACGGCTTCTGGATCAAAGATAGTCTTTGTGCCCCAATCTGAGAAAGGTGATAAAGGTATGAAATCCATAACTAATTTGTATAATTCTAAATCCTTTGTTAGACCTCACTCTAGGAAGTCTAGTAGTTCTAAAACTGCTCATGTTTGTCACCATTGTGGTGTTTCTAGACACATTCGTCCTAATTGCTTTAAGTTGTATCCTCAAAAGAAAGTGTCCAAATGGTCATAGGTTCCCTCTTAAGGTTCAACACCTTTGTTTGGAGAGTTATTAAAAACTTTGAGCTTTTTAACTCAATTTCAGAAGAATTCTAATTCTTCTATATCCTTTAGTAGACATACCAAGACAAATGTCTTTTCATCTTTACGGCCAAAGACTCGTGCTGTGTGGGTGAGAAAGGAGCCTAAGACATAATTTTCTTTTCTATCTGTCCTCTACTTTAATTCTTTGTATCTAAAGTAGGACTTTCTTGCTTGATTTCTTATCTGTTTTTGGAATCGTGCTTTCATGCATCTGCATCTATCTTTCATGCTTTCATGTTGTTTTTCTGTTTTTGTTTGGTTGTTTAGTCTTTATTTTGTTTGTTTTTCAAAATAAAAAGAGAAAAAAAAAATACAAAAATAGTGTGTGTTCGTGTATATTGGTACTTGTGTACCTTGGATGGCCATTGAAACAAAGTTTTCTAAACTTTGTATCTCTTGTAACTTAGATGAGCATCTCAATGCACAACTAAGCAAGCGAGCTTTGTGGCTCGTGTTTGTGATGAGTACGATTAAGATTGTCTCTTATATCTCATACTCATATAACTCTTTTTGACGGGAAGGACTAGAAAATCCTAAGAGAAAGGCATAAATAATCATCTCACCACTAAAACCCGCCAATCATGTATAACATCTGTGTGCTTCGGCATAGCAAAATTGTGATGTTTTGGCTTACATAATTGGGTATTTCTTCTATCTCTTATATGCTCATGCATGATATGTTGAAAAAGAAAATATGCAAAGAATACAAAAGCAAAAAGAATCAAAATGCTTTTAAAACTGATTGCAAACGTGTTTCTAGGAGATGTGGGAGTTATAGGATGTAACTCGAAGGTGATAGTCCCCATCAAGCAGTTATGATTGTGTGTGAGTGTATTTTGATTCTCTCTAGACTCAAATCTTCATAATATGAGACACTTACGCACTCTTGCTATGTTTCACACACAACAAGCAAATTCTTTGCTACTTTTGATATATGTACAGGTACAATATGATTTGGCCATCACAGGAGATACATGTGTTGATATATGCTCACTAAACTTTCTTAACTTGTTTTTGAAATATAAAATTGGTTAGACTTGTTTTGTGTGTGTGTGTTTTGGATCTATATACTTTGCATCTTGGTTGAGATGAGTTTTGAGAGCTTAATATGTTGGTTTGATGTTTAAGTGAGTAGCTTGATTTATGCGTTCATCTCTATGTGTTTTTTCCTTCTTGAAAAACCTCTTTTCTTCAAGCTTGACAACCCCTCAACACATCCTCAACAGATATCCTTTCTATCGAGCCTTCTTCTTGTGATCTCGATAGATCCTTGATAGCTTCTCGATCCATCGAGCAATATTTCTGAGCTCTCTGTCTACCCGATAGATTCCCGACAGATCCTCGATCCATCGAGATTTCTAGGTTTTCTCTCGATAGCATCTCAACAGCTTCTCGATCTGTCGAGACCCTCTTGCATGCATCGTTTTTCACATGTTTTGCATCTTTCTTTTATCTTGTCATCAATAGCATCTTGTTTCATTACATTCATGCATTTATATGGATTCCTTGTGCCCCCTTGATCATCTTTATGTTTCTCGGGTGAAGTTTTATAGCTTCTTGTACCCTTTGTCAATCATGACAAAAAAAGGGAGAAAATGTGGTTTCTTTTTAAGATTCTACATGTTAGGGGGAGAAATACATGTCTTTGTAAGGGGAGTTGTGTTTCATCTTATTAGGGGAAGTGTTTACCTCCTTGTTGTTTTAGGAGCTTCTTTTAGCTTCTTGTACACTGGTCTTTGACCATTTTTACATATATTGTGCTTATCTCTGATATTTATATATGATGATGTTTGTCTTCTTCACCTATCTCTACATGTGTTGTTTCTTTTTTCTCTTTATACACATGTTTCTTTATGTACACAATCTTTATTTCTATTTCACACATGATGCCTTGATGAGTTTTGTTTAAGTGTTTCAGAAAGACAGTTTGTGAAAGCCTATCATGACGTGAACTCTATTCTTGCAAAGTTTTTCAAGAGTTTGTAGTAGGGATAAATTAGTTGTTTTGTTGTGGACATTTTAAAATTGTAAAATTTTCATTGTTTGCCATTAAAAGATTTAAAAGAATTTCCACTTACTATGACTGTTCTATTTATCTAATTGATTTTATATATCTCTTCACTTTTCTAGATATGGGATTCAAAGCAGTGTTATTAAACTTGGCCCAACCCGGCCAGTCGAACAGGTAACTTGATGACCCAATGCATAGACCGGTCTGGGTCATCAATTGGGTCGGGTGTGCACAAGACCCGGTCAAAACTAGTAAAAACCGGCAGGTTTTAAGCAAACCAAGTGACCCAGCTGGGTTTTAATGACCCGGCTAGATTTGTGAATTGTGCAAAATTACATCAATAGGTCCATCCCATTGACTTCTTTATTGTTTAATGTGTGATAATATGGTAATTTAAATAAGAGAAAACCTAAAGAGATATAAAAAAATGCACCGTTCTCTCATTTCTCTGCTAATTCACACTACTCTACCCATCACTTTTCATAGTTTCAGTTCCCCAAACTTATAACTCTGCATCAATTTTCTGCTATGAACAGATCACTTTTTAGTTTCACATAGCTAATTAGCACATAGGTATGAGTATATTAGTATATGTTATATAGTTTATTGTTTAAACCTTATTTTCTCTTCTTCTTTTTTTTAATGTTTTTTGTGTTATATTTGTTTATTACTTTAAGTTTAAGTCTTTAACATTTTTTTTTCTCTGCTTTTATTTACGTAGTTTGAGATTTTTTTTTTTTTTTTAAATTTTAATATGCAGAATTTAAAGACATGTAATAAAATTTTATTTAGCAAAAACTTTGTTGCAATCTTATAACATTAGTTTATTTTGCTTGTGAATTTTTAATGCTAAACCTTGATTTTAAATTATAATAGCGAGTTTAATTTAGGCATATGCGTTTTTTTTTTTTTTTTTTTTGTTAATTTACATATTTATGTTATGATTTCTCAAACTTATATATATATATATATATTTTAAAATCTTTTTATTTGACCCCGTGGTTCGACCATTGACCCATTGGTTGAACTAGTGACCCAGTAATCCAACTCATAGACTGGGTCAACCTCTGGTCCAGGTTTAATTACTATGATTCAAAGTTTGATTTTCATTTTTTTTTCCTTTTTTGCTCCTTAAGTAAATGAAGATTTAAGCCTTTATATTTTTTATATTAAATTATGTATTTGCTGTTTGCTTGGGAAAAGGGAATGTTTGGAAGTTTACTGAGTTTTTTTTTTTTTTTTTTTTTTTTTTTGAGAAAAAGGTAAGCGAAATTTTATTAAAAAATTAAACAAAATCAGACTAGAATACATCCTCCAAATCATCAGGCAGTTCTTCTACCCATACATTAGTGTCAGCTGATAAAACTGCTCTCCTAGCAAGGCCATGAGCCAGCCTATTCCCCTCTCTACGAACATGTTGAAAATGACAACGCCGCAACGTACTTCCCAAAACTTTAGTTTCCTGCACAGCATAACCAAACAGAGTCTTGCACGAACCAGTATTCTTCAGTGCCTGAACAATCCGAAGACAATCTCCTGTGAAAATAACATCAAACAGACTTAACTCTTTAGCTAAGACCACTGCCCTCCTTGCTGCCAAAGCTTCATCCAAATCAACCAAAGGTGTGTGCCCAATCCGTTGGCTCAAAGTGGCAATAACATTCCCAGAGAGTCCCTAAACACAACACCAATTCCAGCACAGTCCGAACCATCAAAAAGGGCAGCGTCGAAATTACCTTTATAACATGCATTGGGTGGTGGAGACCAGCGAACCAATGGTCGTCGAACCGGAGACCTCACTTCCTGATGATGAACCTCCCAGAACTCGTGAACCAATGCCGAAGCCTGCTCACCAATCTTATGAAGTTGCCAGGAAAGGTTGATGCTCCCTCACCCTATTACGTCGCTGCCATAAGCACCAGGCCACTGTAGCGAACAAAGCAACTCTAAACCTAGAACCATTTTTGAATACCTCCTCCAAAAGATCATGCACAGACCGGAATTCCTTTCGAAATAAAAAACTAAACCCCGGGTCCAATCTCCAAACAGATTTGGCCTGATCACATAGCCACAAACAATGCATTATTGACTCAACATGATCTCCACAGCCATCACAAATGTCATCCACCAGAACATGTCTTGACTTCAGATTCTGTTTAGTAGAGAGAGAGTCCTTCACAGCATGCCAGATAAAGTGCCGAATTTTATTTGGGACCCTAATCTTCCAAATGGCCTTCCAAAATGCCTAGGAAGGATTTGAGGAAGAAGAACTCGGCATAGAACTACACTCCGTTGAAACAAGCATAAGATATGCATTACGAACATTATATTCGCCATCTGAAGTTAGCAGCCAAATGAGAATATCCTCATCCCAATCTTCACAGAGAGTAATCCTAGCCACCACCTCTACTTCCCATGGAAGGAAGCAAGCGGCCAATCACCCAGGGTCCTAAATCCGAGTACCAGGATGAAAAAGATCGCAAACTCGAGTTATAGAAGAATCTGCCCTAGGAGAGATAATTTTGCTACAAGCTGGGTTAGGTAGCCAATGGTGATTACAAATATCTATTAATTGACCACTCCCCACCCTCCAAATTTCCCCTTGATTAATAACATCCCGAGCTTGCAAAATACTTCTCCAGGCATAGGAACACTTCGGATGAACAGGAGCCTCAACGATATTACCAGTCGGAAAATATTTTGCACTGAAGACTTTAAAAAGAAGTGTGTTTTTGTGATGAAGAAGACGCCAAACTTGCTTGGCTAGCAAAGCATTGTTGAATTTTTGGAAGTCACGAAAACCCATACCTCCCACAAATTTAGAGGAGCATAAAGAACTCCATTTAACCCAGTGAATTTTCTTTGAGTCACCATTGCCCCACCAAAATTTCCTAATCATTACCTCAAGATCTTTACATAAACTAACCGGAAGTTTGAAAACACTCATAGAGTAGGCAGGAATAAATTGAACCACAACCTTGATCATGACCTCCTTTCCAGCCTGAGATAGAAGCTTTTCCTTCCATCCTTGCATTCTTGCCCATATTCTTTCTTTGATCTAAGTAAAGCACGCCGTCTTGTTTCGTCCCACAAAAGAAGGAAGACCAAAATATTTCTCGTAATGTTGAATGACTGGCACATTTAACGCCACATTGATAGCCTCCTGGGATTGCTCATCTGTGTTCCTACTAAAGAATAAGGTAGTTTTCTCCTTATTAATCATTTGACCTGAAGCTACTTCATAAAAGGCAAGAAGTTCTTGAATTTTGTTACACTCCTCCAAGGTAGATCTGCAAAAAATCAGACAATCATCTGCAAAAAAGAGATGGGTCAGTTTAGGTCCATTTCGACAAATAGAAAACCCTTGTATATCTCCTCTAGCGGCGGCATTACAAAACAGCGCATTTAACCCTTCTGCACAAAACAAGAACAAATAAGGGGAAAGATGATCCCCTTGTCTTAGACCTCGTGATGGATTGATTAGGCCCTTCGGTTCCCCGTTCACAAGAATAGAGTAAGACACTATGGTAATACACTCCATGATCAAAACCACCCAAAAATCTTGAAAACCAAATTTGAGGAGGATTTTTTCAAGAAAACTCCACTCCACCCTATTATAGGCCTTACTCATATCCAATTTCATTGCCATGAAACCTTTCTTTCCTATGCAGCAAGTCTTCATATGGTGCAAAGATTCAAAAGCTATTAAGATGTTATCAGTAATCAATCTGTCAGCAATAAAAGCACTTTGGGTCTCTGAAATAATAGAATTAAGCATAGGCTTAAGACGATTAGCTATCACCTTACTAACAATTTTATAAATTACATTAAAAAAACTAATGGGTCTGAAATCAGAAACTCTCTCCGAATTATTTACTTTAGGGATCAAAGTAATGAAAGTATGATTGATAGATTTAAGAATGGAGCCCGAATTTAAACAAGACAACACAGCCTGGGTAATGTCCATACCTACATCAGTCCAATAAGTTTGAAAGAATAGAGGAGGCATACCATCAGGACCTAGGGCTTTAAGCGGAGCCATCTCCCTTATTGCAACTCAAACCTCCTCACTGGTGTAGGGCTTTGCAAGAGCAGCCCTCATCTCTTCGGATACCATGGGTTGAACCCCTTCCACAACGCGCTCCAAATCATGTGGTGATGATGAAGTAAAAAGTTGAGAATAATACTCAATCAATAGAGCCGAAACTACCTCCTCATCCTCCTGCCACATCCCATTCCCATCATATAACCCTTTAATAAAAATTTTCCTCTTCCTTCAGGTAGCCGAACCATGAAAAAATTTAGTATTCTGATCACCCCCTTCAGCCATTGAATCCGAGACCGCTGATGCCACATCTTTTCTTCCTTATCATACAAACAATTTAACTCTTTCTTTAGATAGACAATCTCCTCAAGAGTACCAGATCTAGCCGAATCTGCCTTTGCCCTCCAGAGTTGCTCTTTCACTAATTTAATCTTTCTCAGAACGTTCCCAAAATGATCTCGACTCCAAGACTTCGGATGTTTCTTGCACCGCTTCAATTTTGTGGTAGCTGTATACATAGGCATACCATCAGGAGTACAATCCCACGCTCTAGTAATTATCTCCTTACATCCTGGATCTTCAATCCACATAGCTTCAAAACGGAAAGGTTTCCATAATGACAAAAAAATTGGCCTATGATTCGATGTAAAGCAGTTGAGATGTTTAATCCTTCCCGTGGGGAACTTAGCTAGCCACTCATAGTTTGCAACACCCCTATCTAGTCTCTCCCATATCCACTCCCCCCTACGTATACTATGCCAAGTGAAATCCGGACCCGAGAAACCTAAGTCCACAAACCCACAATGGTCTAGGACGTCACGAAAGGCCTGCATCAAATTATGTGCCCTAGGAGTGCCACCTCTTTTATCTTGCACCTCAAGTAGTTCGTTGAAATCCCCAACCCGTGACACTTTCCTTATGTGCCCTAGGCTGTCTTCCCTGCCGTGACACCTTCTTCATCACTGAAGCTTGCTTACTTGACCCAGCGGAGGTGAATAATTTTTTCAAAAAACCTGCTGAATCCACAACCCGTGCACCCACTCCACTGGACAGAGCAACTGAATCCGCAACATTGTCTTCTTCCCTCTGATCAAAATTTGCCAATTCATCATCAATAACCTACAATTGCGCCTGGAAGTCACTAGAGGGAGTTGCATCCTCAACCTGCACTGAAACCATACAATCAGGTAAGTTAGTAATATCGAAATTTGGAGTCTCTCCACTTGGAGCTCTATGCGTCACCCCCTGTGCGAGCTATTCAGCAACTACTGTCATGTGATCCCCCTCTGAAGAAGCGTAAGCACTAGCATCTCCTCCGCAGTTCGTATGGAACTCCTTAGGATCAACAGACCCCCTTACATCCTCGTGAGCCATCCCAGAACTAGGCTCTACCCTCGGTATTGCTTCATTAACAGTACACTCCTCATCCTCATAACCCGCAACGCGAACTATGAGGATTTGGGGTGCTTGCTCTCAGCCACGACCCAAACTGTTGGTCACCATCCTTCATTGGTCCCTTCCGCTTAGACCACAGTGAGCACTCCCTGTCCTGGTGGGTAAGACGGCCACACCAATAACATAGATTGGGTGGACGTTCATACTTGAAGCTAACCCAGCTATCCTCTCCATCGTTCAACCCAATCTTCCTACCGCGGCACAGAGGCTTCGTAATATCAACAGAAACTCGAACTCGCATGAACTGACTTCCCTCATAATCCTCGTTGGTTTCTTCGTTCACCACAACTTCTCCAGCCGCCGAAACAATGGCTGTAGCCACTCCCATGTTCAGACACCCTAAAGGAAGGTCATGGACCTGTATCCAGAAGCTCGCCTTATCAAAGAGCAGTCCCTTTACCTCCGTGAGTCGTCGAACTTTCTTCAGAGCCACCAGATTCTTATCAAACGACCACGGCTCCCCCGACAGGACCTTTTCAATATCGGACTCATCTGAGAACACAAACAGAACTCGGTGGTCTCCCATGTCGCGCACCTCAAACCCCTTCTTGGTGTGCCAGAGGAGTTTAAAGGTGCGAGCCACGGCTTCCATACTCAGCGCTCTACCAGTAAAGAACTTCGCAGCCAGTAGAGATTTTCCTTCGTAACCCTTCTCGTAAACCTGATATCTATTACCTTCAGACTCCGAGAGTGAGAAATTCTCCCACATAGCAGACAGGTTTTCCATCCTAGAGTGATTGAGAACAAACCCCACGATGAAGAGAGCAAGAACAACGAGTAAAGATGACCAACGGCAGCCCAACTCAAGGAGTAGGCACAAATTCTACTGCGGCAGGGTTTCCAGGGAGCCCTAACGCAGAGAAACTTTTTGCTCCTATGGGAAATCGACTGAGTTAGTTCTTCAGATTTCTCATACTATTTTACTTTCTTCAAACCCCTTCTTTAGAATCTTATTAATCATTTAATTTTAATCGAGTTCACTATGGGTATACAAAAACTACTACAAGAAACTGATTGAAACATTTGTTGAGGCTCTCTAGTTGATGATGCCTGGCTGAGAGCATTTTGGGATGATAATAATTATTAGTCATTATTCATGAGATCTACAACTACGTATTTCTGGTGCTATACTGTTTCAATTAAAATAGAATAATGCATAGCTTGGCTGAAATCTTTTTTTCTTTTTGGACCAATTTTTTTATCACCCAAAAAAAAAAAAAAACGTTTTTTTTACTAATGTGATTATCAACTTTTTTAGTGTTGTTTTGGGAAATTCGTAAAGTTGGTGAACCATGTGTATATTCTTGTCATGTACAGGCTGGCCAATATTGTTGGATGAAAATCTTTATGGGCTTGGGTTAACATTTATGATGGGATCCTCAAAATCAAGTTGTAAACTAACTCTGTTTATGTCACTAGTTGAATAGAGTGAAATTATTTAGTGTGCCTGGTGAAATTATTTATGGATGTTGCATATGGGGCCCACATTTTTTATGCCAGAAGAAGGTGTAGTACAATGGCTGTATTGAATAATTTCTTAAACACAGGCCTAGTGTTGTTAAAAGAGCTAAGCGCACTTAAGCGCAAAGGCTTCCTAGAGCCTAGGCGCAAAGCTCAAAGCACAAGTGCGCGTCTGATCGATGTGAAGTGCACATTTAAAAAATAATTTAATAAAAAAAAAATTGATTAATGGTCAATACAACAATCAAGTGATCAATTAATCATATAAATTACAATAAAACATTTTATATAATTTATATAACATTTATATAATTCTCTTGTGCTTTACAAAATATATGCAACCACGATCTTTGATGGCCATGATTAAAAAACATGGTTGAATCAAAATAGAAGTATAGAACAAAAAGTCAAAGGCTAAAAAGTACTAGAATGTTAAGTAATGTTATCTTTTCCTAACAAAATATTTTTTTCCTAACAAAATCAATGCAAATATGCAATGCAATCCTAATCTACATAATCATCATCCCTATTAAGCAAGGGACCATCATCATTGTCATCACAAGATTTGTAGCCCTCATTATTTTCTTCATCATCTTCATCTCCATCATGAGGAGCATCTTGTGAACTAGAACTTGAATCTATTGCTTGACTTGAGTGTTTGTTTATGTGGTTGTGGTCCAAAAGGTCTAAAATATCTAAAGAGGTAGTCTTAGGTGTATGGTAGCAAACCACACTATTAGTTTTTATATATTAAATCAATGGCTTATATTAAACATATTTAGATCTAATGGCTAAAAATCAAATTAGGATTTTTAAAAAAAAATATTTACAGAAAGCTCATAAAAGCGCGCTTTGCGCTTAATAAAAAAGCTCCAAAAAGCGCGCTTAAGGCAAGCTTTTAAGAGGTCGCCTCGCTTTAGAGGGAAAACCCTCAAGACCTATGCGCTTTGCGCTTAAGCGCGCTTTTAACAACACTGCATAGGGCAGCCACTATTGGCAAGATTCAGAATTGCTTTTCTTTAATTTGATTTTCCTAATCTGCGTGACCACTATCAGGTGAAATTATTTGGTGCACCTAGTGTAACATCCTAGCTTTAAACAAAAAAAAAAGAAAAAAAAAAGATGGTCAGATTTTTTTTAAATGGTGTCCCACGTGCTCCCACCTACCCCACCCTTCCCCACCACTTATTTTCACACTATCTCTTTTCTCTCTTTTAGCCGGCCATGCCTTTTCTTCCTTTTGTTTTCTTTCTTTTCTCTTCACTTAAACACACACACACTCATTTCCCCCACTCTCCCACCGGTACCACTCCACATCACCATCTCCACCATTATTTTTCCAGCAAGGTCACCAGAAAATCCTTAGAAACCTCTAAGCATCTTCATCCCTTTTATTTGAGGTAAAGATTTCTAATCTTTTTTTATAGGTTTTATACTTTTGCTTAAGGTTATTTTTATCTAAGCTTTGATAATGATACCCATGTGATTTATGAGCTTTGGAAGTGATATTCATGTGTTTATATGTATGGGTTTTGTATTGGTGGAATTATTTGATGAGTGGGTTTATAGTTTTTACAATGGTGGGTATCTAAGTGGAGAAGATTTGGAGGTTTTGGCTTTTTAATGTGAAATAGATGATAAATATATTTTTTATTGATTATTTGGAGCTAGTTAAGATTTAAATCATTTGTTTTGGAGGATATTATGATTTTGGTGTCATAGGTCTCTTGATGATATTATATAAATCTTGTGGGAAGTACTTAGAAGGTGTTGAGGTTTTGATGTTGGAGAAAATACCTTGAATGAGTTAATTTTATAAATTAGAGCCTATACCTTATGAATTAAATTGTTGAGAACTTTGGAAGTGGAATACATTATTGATGAGGTTAAACACTAGGCTTGCCTAATCAATTGCTTATTTGGCAATTCCTAATTTGTAGCTAGATACAATTTCAAACTTTATACTTATTGTGATAGGTTTGCTTGATATTGTTTAGGTTCTAGCTAATCTCCTTTAGAACTTGAAGAATTAGGCTTTTTGCGGGTTACAAGGTAAGTAGCTTTTAATGGGGTTTTTGGAAAATAACCATGTTGCATAAATGTTATTTTTGGGTCAAACACATTTTGGAAAATTATTTAGGGAACTATGTTTTTTCTAAAAAGTATAGTGTTTTGACCCTGAATGTTCAAATAGCGTGTATAAAACACCCTTGAACGTTTAGACTCCCAATTTACAAATTACCAAATCAAGCTTTATATCAAACAATGTATGTGCGAAAAATGAACATAAGCTTATAACCGAATTGATAAACAATCTAAACCAAATAAAATCACATCCACAGCAGAAATTAAATGGCAAAGATTAAGGGAAGAGAGATGCAAACACAAGGAAAACACAACGATGTGTTATCGAAGAGGAAACTGAAGCCCTCGGCGTAAAACCTCTCCGCCGCCCTTCAAGCGGTCAATAATCCACTAGAAAATGTAGTTGGGATACATGAACAGCAATAGACCCTCCAAGCCTAATCTACCCAGTGTACCTAAGCCCTCCAAGCTTCTTGCTCCAACGAGGTTACGCTGAATCTTTGTCTTTTCTAGCTTACCGGATTCCGTTACTTGACCATAGCATTAACCAATATGAAATTGGTCCCTTCCTAACTGCTTCCCAAAGCACCAAACAGCCTTCTCAAAGATATGGGTATGGTGAGAAAAGATTTTGGTAATGTACCTCTCAAGGATGTAACAATGGAGAGGAAGAGAGTAGAGGAATTTGAAGACTCTATATGTGAAGATTGGGGATGAGTCAATCTTGTTTTTCTCTAGAGTTTCTCTCTCAAAATTCTCTCTGGAAGCTCTCTACATTTCGTGGGTATAAGGGGTATTTATACTGGGGTGAGAGTGGAACGTGAAGAGTCAGATTTTTCAAAACAGAGCTGGTTGGTGGCTTGGCCTTGCGACTTGACTGAGTCGCAAGTTCAAGCTGCGAGCTAACAGAACGGCCAGGCTGGACTTTTTGTCCTATAGTGCTCCAGCTAACGTGACTGTTCATCTTCTCTGCACGCTTCACTCGTGTGCTGCAGTTGGCGGCTTGCCAGTCGCGAGTCACCCGCGAGTCCCAGCCGCGAGTCTCTGCATCCTTGCACAATCTTGAGCATTTCTTCACACTTCTCTCACACACTACCCTTACATGAATCCCACCTAAATACAGGGTTACTAATTGCTAAAATACAAGCAAATTTGACATAAAATAAAGCCAACAGAATGGTTGATTAAATTCAACCTTACAAACCCTATTATATATGATTATATATGAAAAGCGCGTCATGTTTAATATTGCATTGGGGGAAATGCATGAATTATTGACATGGAAAATATGAGCATCTTTGATTTAATCTTTGATAATGAACTCATGGATTTTATGGCATATTGGAAAATTTAAAGCTGTGAAAGCTCAAATTAGTGTGAAAATACTAAAGCTTGTTCAGACCCCAAATTAAAAATTGTGGCTAGATTGCTTTTACTCTAACTTAACAAAGTGCGAAACAAGAGTAAATATACGCAATAAGCCAGTAACACTACTCTAAGTCATATTCAACCAAAGTAGGGAAGAAAGATGCAAACACAAGATAACACAAAGATGTGTTATCGAAGAGGAAACTGAAGAACTCGACAAAACATCTCTCCACGACCCTACAAGTCGAAATCGGTCCACTAGAAAATAAAGTTGGAGTACACGAATAACAAAAGACCCTCCAAGCCTAGTCTACCCCATGTACTTGAGCCCTCCAAGCTCCTGCTACCAACAGACTTCTCGGAGTCTTGTCTTCACTAGCTTTTCGAATCCCACAATTCAGCCCGATTGCATCCGCCACTAAATGACTGTTGGGATTCGTGCCCTAAAATCCTATTGTATGCCATGTATGACATTATATATGACATTATGCTCTATATAATAAACTTGTTTTATTATTATCTAAAATAATGGTAATATGAATATTTGGACATTTATCATTTAGTCCATGAGATGCATAATATGTGATTTATGCGATTTAGTCATAGAAGATATAAATCACAAGTTCTTTGTAAACTCAAAATTTTAGTTCGTAGTCGGTAATGAAATTAGGCATTTCATCTGCGAAGACTATAACATATAAAGTAAGATGATTTATCTTGATCATGGAAGTCAAGACTTCTAGTTGATATGTTTTAAGTGTTAAGACATATTGAATTGGAACGCTGTGAGATTTATTATTCTACTAACAACTGTCAAATGAATAATAAATCTCACGACTTCTATTTACATGAACTCTCAATCCTGAGAGAATAATGAACCTGATCATGAAATGTAGGTTGCTTTGATATATCTGGAGTGAGATCTAAAGTCATGATCAAAACCTTAATATGTTGGGCAGCCACATTTAATGTTGAAGGAACATATATTCTCAATATGAAATTTATAATCTCTTAACAGAGATATAAAATATTCTCTTGAGATAAGTTTAATGAGTTTGGTTATTCAAAGTATTAGGCCTAACCACTTTAGTAAGAAGTTACTAAAGTATATATTTATGAAATTGGATTTCATAAATATATGATGAATAACTTAAAGGATTTAACCGGGTACTCAAGAATTAAGATGTAGTAATCTTCAAAGTGGCAATTAACATTCATGACTTTGTATTACAACGAATATTTTAATGAAGGGGTTGAATGTATAATAAAGTCTTGGGATATAATTTATTAATAAGGCCTAGAATGCAATTATATTTATATAGTGGCATTAAATATAATTAATGGTAATTTTGGGCTTGTCAAGAGTTGATAGAAAGGCCCAAAACCTATTGGAGCTAGTGTCTTATTTGTCCCTTTTGGTCCCACTCTAAGCCACATACTAAAGCCCAATTGAAATGGCCCAAAAGGCTAGCCCAATTAGATAATCAGTTATATATAAGGAGAGAAACATACAAAATTTTGTAATGTATGCTAAGGTATGAAAATGATGTGTATGTGAGTGTAAGCCACTCTCTTATTCTCCCTTGAACACATACGTATAAACTGATTGAGAGACCACACTTCTTGGGCATAAGTGGAATTGGAGTTGTATGTTTTTTTAGACCCCTTAACACAAGTTGTTTAACCTAGTTATTTAGCCAAGTGATTACTTAGATAAATTATTTAGTTCTAGGTTAACACAATAAAATCATATCATGTAAATAATGTGGAAATATAAAGAACACAATATGATAACCCAGGAAAACCAAACCGGTAAAAAACCTGGGGAGAATTTAACCTACCTATCCTCAAGGTAAAACAGATCCACTATGAAAGAATTGAAGTTTGTACAATAGAATTTAGACCACTAACATCCTATTGCTACCTTGAGTAGAAAACTTACTACCACGACCACGTGACAGCTCCGAGTCCACGGACTACTTCTTTCCTTGATCCACTGCAACCACAATTTCTCCTACTTGTGACTTTGAGACTCCACTCAAAGGTTTCAGATCTTCTTTAAGTTCTTTAAGCAGCAACTGAAAAGATCATCAAGCTCTTGACATGAATCTTGATCTTGATAACCCTAAATGTGTGTTTGAAGGTAAACACCTCTAAATCTCACAAAAGATTCAACACATAACTCATCAAAGACTTCTAAAACGTAGCTAGGGTTTTTCCTTTTATACTTAAAGTAAAACATAAAACCCTACACGTCAAACCGGGCTTAGGCTAAATTGGAAATTCTACAGAAAAATAAATATGCACGTGATTCCATCGATCGAGTCTAATTTTCGATCGATCGAGCCTTGCAGATTTAGTCCAATAAATTCTGCAATCACTCGATTCCAATTTTCCAAATAAACACACTTTGAGCAAGCCTAAACCTAGACTCTATGTTTTGATCATGGTTTGCCAACACATTACAAATTGAAGTTCTAATACATTAGTTCCTAAAGTCTTAGAACTTAACAGGAGTAAAGATTAAAAGTGTTCACAAGTACTTCTAATCTTTGGTTTTGAATTTCACCACACTAAGGCATGCTCTCATGTTCTTAAATTCTAAAATTTACATAGTACATATTATCAATTGCGAATGAAGTAGATTCATTAATTTTCCGCTGCGTATGTTTTGTATGCGATACAAACTATGTTTTTCTTACAATGGCTCCTTCCAATGCTTCCCAAAGGCACCAAACCTTGACTCAACACTCAGATTGGGTGTGGTAAGTGTTTGGGCTAAGAACCTCTTAGGGATGTGGAGATGGAGAGCTAGGAGTAGAGGAAAAGCAAGAGGAAATGTGTAAAGTTGTAATTTACAACTAGTTTTTGTTGGCTTTAATTCCGTGCCAAATTTGATTGTAATATTGTTCAATTTTATGTACCATGTATTTTATGTGGGATTTATTTGTAAGGGTTGTGTGTGAGAGAGAGAGTGTGAAGACTTAAGGCAATTAAAGACTAAAGCAGTTTTCGCGAGTAGCTCGCGAGTAGGCTTCCCACGAAGTGAAGCATGTGCCCAACACATGACTGGAATGCGAAAAGTCAGGACAAGATGGAGACAGCTGGTTTTCGATAGTGTCTCACGGGTAAGGCCTTCCCGCAAGATACCCGCAAAACATTTTGTTTTGCTGAATTGTCATATCTAATACACACTATCAGTACCCACACTATATATACCCACATTACCCACAGATGTTAAGGAGTGCTTCTGAGAGAAAACCCTACCCACAACCCTTGAGAGTTAGAGATTGTTATACCCACATTTCTCTACACAATCCATTGTGGTTTTTCCTCAAACTCCGACCTATCCATTTTCATATTCTTGAGAGGTTGATAGCCCAAACACTTACCACACCCTTTTAGAGTGTCAAGTGAGGTTTTGGTGCTGCTGGGAGGCATTGGAAGAAGCCACGCTTTGGCGGATGCAATCAGGCGTATTGCGGGATCCAGAGAGCTAGACAAGACACGGTTCCGAGAAGTCTTGTTGAAGTAGGAGCTTGGAGGGCTTAGGAGCATTGGGTAGATTAGGCTTGGAGGGTCTCTTGCTACTCGTGTATCCCAACTAATTTTCTAGCGGATCGATTTACCACTTGAAGGGCGGCGGAGAGGTTTTACACCAACTACTTCGGTTTCCTCTTCGATAACACATCGGCGTGTTATCTTGTGTTTGCATTCTTCTTCCCTACTCTTTTAACTTTCATATTACTGCTGTGTTTTATTGAATATGGCTTAGAGTAGTTATATTGTTATCCGCTCGCATTTACTCTATTCCGCACTTAGTATAAGTTAGAGTAAAATCAATCGAGCCGTAATTTTTAATTTGGGGGTCTAAATAGCTTTTGTGTTTTAACACATTTTCGAGCTTTCAATTGGTATCAGAGCGGGTGCACTTGCTGTAGTTTAATTACCTAAGTGCGATCCAAGACCCCATTTTGGAAAGTCCATATGAGGGCATTCCTGTGTGCTATAGATGAGTCAGTATGGGATTCTGTCGAGAATGCATATGTCAAACCCACGACACCCAAGTCCCAATGGGACAAGGCAACTCTTGCTTTGGCAAATGCAAATAGTAAGGCTATTAACGCTATATTCTGTAGTGTGTCTGCTGATGAATTTCACAGGATATCGCATGTGGAGACTGCCAAGGAAGCTTGGACGATTCTTGAGACTACCTATGAGGGTACCAAGAAAGTTAAGGACACAAAGCTCCAGATGCTTACCACCAAATTTGAAGAGCTCAAGATGGGTGACGATGAGTCATTTGATTCATTCTATGGCAAGCTCAATGAAATCGTAATTGCTAAGCTCAATCTCGGAGAGAAGATTGAGGATGCCAAGGTGGTGAGAAAGATTTTGAGGTCCTTACTGGAGAGCTTCCATGCGAAGGTCACAGCTATAGAAGAAAGTAAAGATTTGGATGAGATCAAGATCCAAGAACTAATTGGATCTCTACAAACATATGAGCTTGGACTGCCTTCCCACAAGTCGAGCAAATCACTTGCTTTCAAGACCATCACCGAGAGAATGGATGACTCCTCCGAAGAAGATGATGTGGAGAAGGAGGTAGCATTCCTTGCAAAGAACTTCCGTAAATTTCTGAAGATGAAAAACAGTAGGAAGTCGTTCAGCAAAGGAAAGTTTTCATCCCCCAAAGGTGACAGAAAGGAGTTCAAGAAGAGAGATGGGAAGGATTCTAAATCACCTCAAGGAATCATGTGCTACAAATGCAATGGTCATAGACATCTCAAGAAGGAGTGTCCCAACTATTTGAGAGGGAAGGGTAAAGTGTTTGCCACTACCCTTAGCAATTCTGAAAGCTCAAATTCAGATACAGTAAGAGAATGTGATAGTGAAGGAAATTATAGGGCCTTTATGACAATTTCCTCCGTTGATTCAAAGGATGATTTGAGCAATTTGGTTGATGAACTTGGTAATCTTTTCGAGGATGAGGAAGTTGAAGAATCGGAAGATGAAGACGTATGCGAAAATGAAGGCAAGAACAACCTTCAAGAAGCATATGATTCTCTGTTGGAAGATTGTGGCAAATACGCCAAAGTTGCTAACCTTGCTGTGAAAAATATGAAAAATGTTGAAGAAGAGCATAGGTGTACACTTGTGCAACTCAAGGAAGCAAAGTATGAAGTAGAAGGACTCAAGGGAAAGTTGGTTGAAGTTTACTCTAATATCAAGTTTCTTGAACTTGAAATTATTCAAGCTAATGTCAAAGTTGAGCGCATCTCCACCAAAAAACTTGACAACGTGTTGTCCTCTCAAAAATCTTCACTTGATAAGATCGGCTTAGGCTATACCGGAGGAGGAAGCTCTAGCAGCGAACCAAAGAAGGAAGTAAAGTTCGTATCAACCAAGAATGAAGAGAAACTCAAAGAAGTGAATCCTGAGATTGAGACCCCTGCTGTTGTAAAAAGAACCATTGGTGCAAAACCAAAGGAAAAAGGGAAATCATTAACCAAAAATCAAAGGAGGCCTCACATGAAGCATGTGTGTCATCATTGTGGCGTACAAGGGCACACACGTCCGAATTGTTTTAAGCTTCATGCACTCAAGAAGGCTAACTCTAGGAAGATAGTGAGGGACATCTCATTGGAGACGTTATGGAAATGTTGAAGAATATATCACTATGCCTTGCTAGCTTCACTCCGAGGTTTGAAAGTTATTTTGGTCGTACCCCACCATCTAAGGCTCTCACCCAAAACACTCGTAAAGAGTGGGTGAAGAAAGGTACTTATGCATGATCAATCTCTATGCTCATGCATTAATTCTTCCAATGTTTAGGGTCATAGGTTCATGCATCATGACATACATAATCCTCTTGTGTCATTGCTTTCGGTTTATAGCATGTTTCTTTTACAAGTTTTGATTTGTACTTGTTGTTTGTTTGTTGATCTTACTTTACTTGTTCTGTTTTTGAGTGTGTTGAAAAATTCAAAAACCCATAAAAATTGAAAAATCTCCAAAAAGTTTGATCGCTTATGTTGTGTATATCACATGTGAGTTTGGCCTAATACCTTCGTACTAATGGCGTAATGCATTTACGAGCTTAGCTTGTTTTGTATGCACATCTATCTTTGTGGGAAAAATCTTGAAATCTATGTGTGGTTGTTGTAAATCGATCTTCAAGCTTGTCATGAATGATTGGTTAATAGTTTTGTTGGTCTTGAAACTTGTGTTGGGAAATTTAGACCCCGGTTGATAGAATTAACAAGTTTTAAACCCAAGTTGTTAATTAGGTTTATTATGAATAAATCTTGTTAAAACAAACAAACATCAATATCATGTCACAAATAAATGCAGCAGAAAAGTAAATAAGACAAGATATGATGACCCAAGAAAACCAATGAAACAAACTAGTTTCACAGTAAAAAACCTGGGGGGAAACCTTCCCGAAAAGCAATCTACTATAATAAAAATGAGTTTCAGATCTAGTACAAAACCTTTGTACCTAGACTCTACAATCTCCGTAGATGAACTCATAGCAGAAACCTTCTACCACTTCAGAACCTCTGAACTCTTCAGTATATGAACGCCACCCTTTGATGATGCACGAATCCCAATACGTGACTAACCAATTGCGCGGATCCTAGTACACGACTTCAATCACCAACTAGAAGAAGATGTTGGCTGCAAAGTTCTTCACTTCATCAAAAATGAAGATCAAGAAGGACTTGGTTACAAAACCCTAGAGCGCCAAGACGCAGTAGCTTCTTTTAGAGAGAATAAGGTATCGGTCACCTTTTGCATATGTTCTCCTTGTATTCTCTTATGTGACGGCCTCTAAAATAAGCCTTATATAGGTCTAGGGTTGTGAGAAAAGAAACCCTACACAAATACATAAGCCTGGCCCAAAAATCAGATCTGGAAATCTGAATTCCCGTAACCTCGATCGATCGGGAGGTGTCGAGGAGGTGTCGAGCTTTAAAACATCAGACACAAGAGATGAGGCTCGATCGATCCACCAAATGTTGAGAAGCTATCGAGAGAACATGAGCTTTCTCGATCGATCCACCATCTATCGAGAAGGTATCGAGATTGCGATAAGAAACACCTTAAAAGGCTCGATAGATAGCTAGCTGTCGAGAGGTGTCGAGAAGCTGTTGAGCTATCTGTCCATAGGTGTTGAGCTATCTGTCCAGCTTTAATGAACAGCTTTTCTTCACTTGTTTCTTGGTCCAATATTCATGGCTTTAATACTAGACTTGAACAACATGTTTCTTGAAGTATTAAACACATCCTAGATCTACCCAAATACAAGTAAAGTGAATTTTGTCAAAGGATTAGCCAATTACATAAAATATGTCCTTAACAACTTGCATAGGCTTGTGCCTATATCTCTTCCCACTTTATTTTTATGTTTTTGCTTAAAAAGCTCAACAAATGTAAATCTCAAAATGAAAAAAGATAATGAGCTACAAAAGCCGTCGCACATACTAGTATTTGACTAGGAAAAAGGGAAAGCGACTTTTTATTGAAATATATGGTGCTCAAAAAGCCAAAGGCTCATTCTCAATATTGAAATATCAAAAATTTCAAGCACCGATCTCAAAATAAGATGTATTGTTCAAAAATGATCAAGTGTTATGATTTGTAAAGAAGCCAAATGAAAAGCTTCTAAGTTTTGTAATCATTTTCTTGTGGGAGGTCATATATGTTCACTTCTATAATTGAGATAGATCACTTGACTTAGTACCGGTTGTGTATGACTTGATTGAATTGATCATTGAAGCTTCACTCTGGTCTAAGGACTATTCCACATTTGATACTCACCCACAACACACAAGTTTTAGTTCAATTTATGATTATTTCATTTGTGTGATTGTACATGATCAAACCCAAAAATATTTTTGAGTATTTTATATGTTTTTGAAAGTGTTTTTATGCTTTCGTGCTTTAAGTTTTTGTTCAAAATGCATTTTTGTGTTGTTTTTCAAAAACTTGTTCAGAGGCATTTTCGCGAGAGGCTCGTGACTAAGCACTTCCAACGAAAAGAGTTTAAGGCAAAAACTAGAAAACACAAAATTTCAGACAGAGACTTTCGCGACTGTCTTGTGACTATTTCGCGACTAAAAGCTTCCCGCAAAAAGCTTTGTGCTTCAGATGTGTTTTTCGTGAGTAATTTCGCGATTATGTAACTCGCGAAAAACGCATGTTTTCAGTTTTATAGGGCTGATGTGAAAGAGTTTTAAAACACTCTTCAATTCCCTCCCTTTGCCTCACTCGAACCTCTCTCAAACCCAAATTGATTTTCACTCAAAACCCATCAATTTCAAGTTCAAATCTCTGTAAAATCTCTTCAAAGGTATGTTTCTTAACAATCTTTTCACTCTTTTCTTAGATTATGCAGAAAAATTTCTAGGTTTGTCTTGAATTGGGGATTTTCAAAAAAGGGTTGGGTTTATTGATTTTGGGCAAAAAATTTTCAAAATCTTGATTGGGCTTTGCCCCATTTGACTTGTTTGTATCTGTGTTGGCCCCTTGTGGCAATTTGAACTTGTATTTAGGCATTTTTTTCATATGTTCATGCATTGCCCATACGTGTAGTGTAGTGTTGCATTCCATGTGTTTGATAAAATGCTCAAGTGGCATTTTTGAGTTGGTTTGGACTCCTATGAGTTCCAATTATTGGGTTTATCCTTGATTGAACTTGTTTAACATGTTTTGATCTTTAGGTGTGTGTTTTACACACTTTGCCCAACTATGCCTCACCATGCCTTAACATGCATCATCTAGGCACACA
Organism: Notholithocarpus densiflorus; assembly: GCA_030021035.2. NCBI lineage: Eukaryota > Viridiplantae > Streptophyta > Magnoliopsida > Fagales > Fagaceae > Notholithocarpus > Notholithocarpus densiflorus. The sequence continues at coordinate 28,098 of JARYZH020000019.1, read as the reverse complement.
TCATGCACACCTCATGCACACACATGCACAGTTGCTATTGTTTTGCATTTTGGTAATATTCATATGGTTTAGCACTTAAAGCATGTTGATTTAACACTGTTGTGTTCTGTTTTAAGTATTTGTGCTTCTGTTTTGGACTAACTTGAAACTAATCAAGTTTTTGCTCCTGTTTTGTGTTTTTGCGCTAGTTTCTTTCTGTTGTGTATTTCCTTGTGCATATGTCTCCCACCAAACACTCTGCTTCCAAGAAATCCTCCAAGCGTCCTCGCACGGACTCTGACAACTTCAAGTCCAGTGAAGCAGACATGGCTTATAACGATTGCTACAAATGAGCAACAATCATCACGGAGAGGGTTGTTCGATTGGATACTCTTGAGGACACTTCCATCCCTGATATGTTCAAGGAGAGGACATGGACAAAGATGCTGAATCCAAGTGGCAATGTGTACTCGGAAATCATCAAAGAGTTCTTTTCAAATGCTAGTGTGGATGGAGACCACATTAACTATTGGGTGCGTTACAAGGAATTTGTGATTACAAGGGACTCAATCCAAGATTTCCTAGAAATTCATCCACCTTCTCAGCCGATTACCGTGCAATATGATGATCGATTGGAATCTATTGAGCCAATGGTAAAGGTTCTTGGTGGCTCGCTACACAAGAAATCAATGAACACAATTCCATTCAACGCGAAAATGAGGACATTAGCATATGTCATGATCCACAACCTGTATCCGATCACCAACTTGACAAATTTATCCGGATTGAGGACCATTTTCCCATACGATCTCTATACACATAAAGAGATCGATATCTATGGACACATCTTCCATCTTCTGGCCAAGAGCATTACAAAAGGGAACTCCAGAACTATCATGCCCTTCCCCACTCTCATCATGGATCTCATTGCCAAGTCAAAGCTTAAGATTCCGAGCGGTCTCACCATTATGCCCAGAGATTATCCCATTGGTGCTAACACTGTGACTAGAAGCAGAGCTCACATCACCGGACCCAAAACCGGCGTCTCTTAAATACCGAGGGATAATGTTGAGGAAGAGGGTGGAGATACCGAAGAAGAGATTGACAGATTCACCTCAGCACCAGAAATTTCTACTCAACCATTCTCTCAAGCACAAGCACAAGGACCTGATCGTCTAGATCGTCTCATGGCACGGATAGAGCAGATGTATGGCATGCTTGAATCCCATGTGCAGCATACCTCCGATCAGTTTGCGTACATCCTGGGGTAGATTACTGCACTATCTTCATAGATTGAGGACATGTCGATGGCGCAAAGATCCGATTCAAAGTCAGATCAATTCTAGCCTCTTTGACCATTCCGGTCAAAAAAGGGGAGAAAATTTTGAGGGGGAGTATACACAGTTGAGGGGGAGCAGTACATAGTATTGGTTTATGGTTTAGCATTGGTTTAGCATTTCTTTGTTTGGTTTAAACTTTATTAGTTTTTTTTTACAACTCTTGGATAGTTTATTGCTTTCTTTTAAAGCTTAAGTACATTGGTTTTAATTTTAGTTTAATATTCAGTACTTGTGTTTATTTCATTGCTTTGTAGAATTTTTTTGTACTTTTAGATGTTGCTAAACTATCTTGAGTACTACACTCTTGTACCCTTGTAGGATTTTGTATCCTTGATGCAAATACTTCGTGTATTTTGCATTGGTTGTGTGTTGGACATGCAATTGATCCTCATGTTGGTCTTAATTGCATTGCATGTCTGGATGATCACTTACTAGCTAAATGATCATTGTAGTCATTCTTTAATGACTGTTCTTGTATGATCAAGATATGCTTAACTGTCTATATAGTGTTTACTAACTTAATCGCATTTTACTTGCTTATATACATACCATGTATTCAACTTGTCATAAGCTTAATGAAAGTTTTGTTTGTGTGCGAGTGTTTCAGGTTATAGGTATATACATGCAAGTGCTTCACAACTTCTAGATTAGGTGTGAGTGAGTTTTGCCACTGTTCCCAAACTCACGTTTAAGTCTAGAGTCTGTTTTAGGGGTTTTGTCACGGAATAGCCAAAGGGGAAAATTGTAAAGTTGTAATTTACAACTAGTTTTTGTTGGCTTTAATTCCGTGCCAAATTTGATTGTAATATTGTTCAATCTTATGTACCTTGTATTTTATGTGGGATTTATTTCTAAGGGTTGTGTGTGAGAGAGAGTGTGTGAAGACTTAAGGCAATTGAAGACTAAAGCAGTTTTTGCGGGTAGCTCATGAGTAGGCTTCCCACGAAGTGAAGCATGTGCCCAACACATGACTGGAATGCGAAGAGTCAGGACAGGATGGAGACAGCTGGTTTTCGCGAGTGTCTCGCGGGTAAGGCCTTCCCGTGAGATACTCGCGAAACATTCTGTTTTGCTGAACTGTCATATCTGATACACACTATCTGTACCCACATTACCCACAGATGTTGAGGAGTGCTTTTGAGAGAAAACCCTAGCCACAACCCTTGAGAGTTAGAGATTGTTATACTCACATTTCTCTACACAATCCATTGTGGTTTTTCCTCAAACTCCTACCTCTCCATTTTCATATGCTTGAGAGGTTGATAGCCCAAACACTTACCACACCCTTTCAGAGTGTCAAGTGAGGTTTTGGTACTACTGGGAAGCATTAGAAGAAGCCAAGCTTTGGCAGATGCAATCGGGCATATTGCGGGATCCGGAGAGCTAGACAAGACGCGGTTCCGAGAAGCCTTGTTGGAGTAGGAGCTTGGAAGGCTTAGGTGCATTGGGTAGATTAGGCTTGGAGGGTCTCTTGCTACTCATGCATCCTAACTGATTGTCTAGTGGATCGATTTACAGCTTGGAGGGCGGCAGAGAGGTTTTACACCGAGTACTTCGGTTTCCTCTTCGATAACACATCGGCGTGTTATCTTGTGTTTGCATTCTTCTTCCCTACTCTTTTAGCTTTCATATTACTATTGAGTTTTATTGAATATGGCTTAGAGTAGTTATATTGTTTATCTGTTCGCATTTACTCTATTCCACACTTAGTATAAGTTAGAGTAAAATCAATCGAGCCGTAATTTTTAATTTGGAGGTCTAAACAGCTCATGTGTTTTAACACATTTTCGAGCTTTCAAAATGTGTAGATGATTGTGGGTATAACAATCTCTAACTCTCAAGTATTTTTGCTAGGGTTTTCTCTCTAAAAAGCACTCCTTACATTGGTGGGTAATTAAGGTATTTATAGTGTGGGTAAAGAATTTGGTGAAGCACTTTATCTTTTTGCCAAACAGAGAGTTTCACAGGTATCTTGTAAGATGGCATTTCTCGTGAAGTACTCGCGAATTCCATAGCCTGGCATGACTCTTCAGCTTCTGGTCATGTGCTTCGCATATGGCCTTTCACGGGATACTTTCTCGCGAGCTAGTCGCGAACTGAACTGATTCTTCTTTGAAGGTTGATTCTTCACCAATCTCTCACACTCATACCTTACAATTAAAACCCACATAAATACAGGGAAATGATTGAAGAAATTACAATCAAATTTGGCACGGAATTAATGCCAACAAAGGCTAGTTGGAAATCACAACTTTACAAGGTGCTTATCTTGTCTTGTATTATTTGGGAAATCAATAGAAAACCTTTTTGGACAGAGAATGAAGTTGAAAACCTTACAAAGTTTATGGAAGTTTTGATTGTTTAAGGTTTTTCTGAAATTACCTGGATATAAACTATGAATTTGAAAATACATGTAACCTGTGAGCTTTATGTTGTTTTAACCATATGCCATGTGTGATTTCCCGGTGATCACCCGGTTTTCGTAGTCTTTGTGACAATGGAATCAAATCTAGGTCAATGCCTTTTCACTTTGGATGATGCGTTCTTCCCTATTGCCCATGGGGGGAAGAGGTTCCTTGATTGTGTGTGGGTGAGGCTGCTGCCCATGAGGCCAAAAGACTGCATACTAAAGAAGACAATATCATGCCAATTGTGAATGGGTGAATCCCCTGATCGGTCTATATGGTAGTGTGGTATATTTGTGATAAATTACTGTATATTATATTTTATGGCTTTGGAATTATATTGTTGGTGCTCACAGATTATACTATATAGTTTCATGGTATTATTTTGAAAAACTTTGTGTTTCATCATTTAGTCATTCTTGTCACATTATTATTGTAAATGATCTTGTAGGATTCAATTAGAAATTTCTTAAAATGAAATATGTTTTGTAAACTATTCATCATCATGAAACTTGCATTCACCCACCCCCATTAATTATGCTACTTACTGGGCTTTAGCTCATCCCACCCTCTAATAGTTTTTCCAATCAACCAGCTATACCTTGGCTATGGAGCTTACTTCTTTAGTGATGATTAGAGTGCTATGTTAAATTTGGAGACTTGTGCTATAAATGGTTCGTGACTCGATCTTGCTATGTTCAACGAGACCATGATTAATTCTGTAGGAGGTCGGGCACTTGAGGTTTGTTAGCCTTAGGCGTGGTAGGCGTAGACTAGATGTTAAGGTTCCTTATTCTTGAAAAGATTGTGACTTTGTGTAATCCAATTGGAGTTTTGTAATATATTCATGTATTATGTGAAGGCACATGATTTTTAGTTATTGTTCGTAAATGTGTTATAGAGCTCTGACTTGTAATGTGGAGATTTTAGTATGGTTATATATTCTTATCTTGTGGAAAAGAAAAGAAAAGAAAGACCTCCTACAGTTTGAACTGTCAAAAAGGAAAAATCTACAGGTACCTTTGGGATGTATTTCTCATGCTTTGGACCCTTTTGGGTTTGGGGCGTGACACCTAGGGTATGAGACCTCACTCTCACATAAAAGTAGACCCCGTTTGTCTATCCTGCACATAGAATTCACTTTTATGTGAGAGGGAGGTGTAGTACACTGCCCGTATCAAGGGTATGTCAAATGGTTAAAGTATAGAAAGCAAGCAGATAGGCTGCCAAGAAAAAAGGTAGCTTAGGTCATTTTCGTAGTGATAGTTCCATATGGCAGTGGTGAAGCGAATATGGTGTTGTTGGCTTCAATACCATATTTCCTTTTGATGGAGTGGTGATGTATTAGAACGTTGATGGAGGTTTATATTATGGTGTTGACTTCAACAATCAATATTGCCTTCTTTTTGAGGGAGTGGTGATGTATTATAATGTAGCTGGAGGATTTGATTATGAAGGTGTCTTAAATATATATTGCATTTTATTTGGTAAACTGATTTTGATAACAATTACACAAATTTTAGTCTGGTTAGTTGGTATATCCAAATGTATCGATTTGGTCATAAATTGTTAACTAAATATATATTGGAGTGCATTATTTTTCATGATGCAAAAGGAAAGCATGGCCAACTGTGCTTTATGAATCAGTATAACCGTGCTTGTTTAGTTTCCATTTGTTTTTTGAGAATGTTGCATTAGAAAACTCCCATTCATGTGACCCTGATTTTATTGTTGTATCTAAATACAAATAATTTTTGGTAAGAGTAGCTTTTGAATGTACAAGTCCTTGCTGGCGAAGTTTGCAAATCTAAAGTTGATTTATGTTAATAATTCAGCATTAAGATGAGTGTATAATTTATTTTCAGATATGTGATATTAAGAAACAGGAATTATTGGTGCCTCTTTCGTTCTTTCCCTTGAAGTTTTCAAGCTTCATGTTATACTTCATCATTCATCAATTTCTTGTTCTTGCTCATCTAATGGTGTCTTCATATCCAACTTCTATAGATGCATTTTGGTGGATGAGAGTGACCATGTCGTTGGTCATGAATCCAAATACAATTTTAAGTACAATTTTCATTGTGGAAATTTCTATGCCTTTCTTTACAGTTTCCTCTTTTTGGTTTCTTTCTTTCTTTTACTCTAACTTAAACTAAGTGCGGAATAGAGTAAATGCGAGCGGATAAACAATATAACTACTCTAAGCCATATTCAACAAATCATAGCAGTAAAATGAAAGCTAAAAGTGTAGGGAAGAAGAATGCAAACACAAGATAACACGCCGATGTGTTATCGAACAGGAAACCGAAGAACTCATTGAAAAACCTCTCCGCCGCCCTCCAAGCGGTAAATCGATCCACTAGAGAATAAGTTGGAGTACACAAATAACAAAAGACCCTCCAAGCCTAGTCTACCCCATGTACTCAAGCCCTCCAAGCACTTGCTACCAACTAACTTAACAAAGCCTTGTCTTCTCTAGCTCTACGGATCATGCAATTCAGCCCGATTGCATCCACCAAACAAATGGCTTTTTCCAATGCTTCCCAGCAGCACCAAAACCTCACTTTACACTCAGGATGGGTGTGGTAAGTGTTTGGGTTTTCAACCTCTCAAGGATTTGGAAATTGAGAGGTAGGAGTTGAATGGATTGTGTAGAGAATTGTGGGTATGACAATCTCTCACTCTCAAGGGTAGTGGCTAGGGTTTTCTCTCTGAAAAGCACTCCTCAACATATGTGGGTAATGTGGGTATATATAGTGTGGGTAGAAACCTTGAGTATCAAATATGAAAAATTTGCAAAACAGAATGTTTCATGGGTATCTCGCGAGAAGGCCTTACCCGCGAGACACTCGTGAAAACCAGCTGTCACCATCTGTCATGACTCTTCACATTCCAGTCATGTGCTGAGCACATGCTTCACTTCGCGGGAAGGCTTCTCGCGAGCTACCCGCGAAAACTTCTTTGGTCTTCAATTTGCCTTGAGTCTTCACACTCTCTCTCACACACAACCCTTACAATGAAATCCCACATAAAAGATAGGGTACAAAAGATTGAACAAAATTATAATCAAATTTGGCACGGAATTAAAGCCAACACAAATTAATTGTAAATCACAACTTTACAATCTCCCCCTTCGGCTATTCCGTGACAAAACCCCTAAAACAGGCTCTAGACTTAAACGTGAGTTTGGGAACAGTGGTAAAACTCACTCACACCTAATCTAGAAGTTGTGAAGCACTTGCATGTATATACCTGTAACCTGAAATACTCGCACACAAACAAAACTTTCATTAAGCTTATGACAAGTTGAATACACGGTATATATATGAGCAAGTAAAATGCGATCAAGATAATAAACACTATATAAACAATTAAGCATATCTTGAGACAGGAACAGTCATTAAAGAATGACTACAATGAGCATTTAGCTAGTAAATGATCATCTAGACACGCAATGCAATTAAGAGCAATGCAGAAATCAATTACATGTCCAACACACAACCAATGTGAAATACAAGAAGTATTTGCATCAAGGATACAAGACCCAACAAGGGCACAAGTGTGTAGTACTCAAGATAATGCAACAAAATCTAAAAGTTCTTAAAAAATGCTACAAAGCAAGGATATAAAAACAAAGTACTGAAAATAAACTGAAAGTTTTTAAACCAAAGTACTTAAGGCTTTAAAAGAAAGCAATGTAAATATCCAAGATTTATAAAAACTATAAAGATAACAACAAAATTAAACTCGACTAGCCAAAAAATTAATAAGCTATAAACTAGACTAGCCAAACAATGGTTAGACTATCCAAACGTATGTGTCAGCTTTCTCCTTTAGAGCTCACAAAACTCCCCCTTTCAATATGCACACTTCCCTTCTTGTGATGTTCTCCCCCTTACTATATGCTATCGTCCAATCTATACAGTGAGTTGCTCTCCCCCTTTTTGGCATGAATCACATCTAACTATGTCTCAATGGTTGTGAGACGCATTTGAACCTAGTTTTTGGTGGAGTAGATGACATTTGCAAGTCCTGAAATACGCTCATGCAAACCCTCAACCAAAATAGTCAACCTGTCGGCATGAAAGCTAGATTGTCCTGGCTGAGTGCTAGTAGTCTGCGGCTCAGGAATGTGAGGAGATGCAGTCTCGATATGTCCAGGGGTAGTGTGAGCAGCTGAGCCATGACCGGAAGGAGTGACATGCAGAACAAATTCACTCTTTGGTGTTTTGGACGGATTTTGTTTTTCCCGTTCAACAGAGGAGTGACTTTTGCTCATTTGAAGGGACACCATGGATATTGGGCGATGACGAACTAGGATCGTTCCATCTCTTGGCGGACGAACACGTTTAAGTACCATGATTTTCATAATAAGACTGTAGAAAGGAAGACACATCTGTGCTGCTGTTCGTGCTATTGTTTTCCCCATAGTCTGGAAAATGTGAGCGCAAATATCAATCGAAGCTCCTGTGATGAGATCACACAAGAACTGTGCTCTTCCAAGATTGATGAACCCCGTGTTAGACAGTGGATAGAGATTGGAGAACATGATCAATGTGAGTGTCTTTAGTTCAGGTTCAAACTTCGCAGTTCTAATGGAGGTTTCTTTGGCTGAAACCTCATGATCAGCTCCAAGAATTTGAAGAATATTTGTCACTGGAGGAAGTCTATCATCATATTGAGAGATGTCCACATTAGCTGGTCAAGTGATGCGAAGAATCTTTGCAAGGTAGTCCGGAGTGATGATGAATTCCTTTCCTCGCACCCAGTACTTCAGTTCAACTCTGGTGAATCTAGCATTCGAGTAAAACTCCTTAACTAATTCATCAATCAGATCCTTGAAGTTTCCAAATAGATTAGCCCAATCTTTATCCGCAAAAATCCTAGGGATAAAAGTGGATCCCAGGGTGTTAAACCGGACAATACGATCCACCACAGTAGGGGCATCCTTAAAAATGCTGGAGAAAGTCTGAGAATCCAGGGGAGTCTTGAATCTCTCGATGTTGGAGACTTCGGACGAATGTCGGGTTCTCTTTGATACAGGGGATGACGTAAGGTCAATCACGGGTTCTTTACCGCGAGAGGAGTGGCGATACATCTGCACAAACAGACACAAAGTAGAGAAACAAGTGCAAAAACACAAACAGGAACACAAACTTGATTAGTACCAAGTTAGTCCATAAAATAAGCACAAAGTCCTAAAAAGGAACAAAAACAATATCACACAGTCATGTTATAAGTGCTAAAACATGTAATATCAATGAAATGCAAGACAATTGACAATTGTTCAAGTGTGTGCTTCAAGTGTGCATGTGGTGTGCATATGTGATGCATGTGCAAGGAAAGACTAAGAAAATTTGGGTCAAAGTGTGTAAAACACACAACCAATGATCAAAACATGATAAACAAGTCCAATCATGGTAATCCCCAAAACAACACCAAAATGCCATTTGGGCATTTTATCAAACACTTGATATGCACCTATAAAACTAACATGTGGGCAATGCATGAACATAGGTGATTCTTGCCTAAATACATGTAAAATGCCACAATTGGCCAACACAAACACAGACAAACCAAATGGGACAAAGCCCAATCAAGAAATTGAAAAAATTTTGACAAAATTTAAAGTTCCCAACCCTTTTTATAAAAATACCCAAACCAAGTAAAACCTAACATTTTCTGCATAATCTAAGGAAATAAATAGAAAATATTGTATGAACATACCTTATGAATGTTCAAAATGTGTGTAAAACACCCTTGAACATTTAGACCCCCAAATTACAAATTACCAATTCAAGCTTAATATCAAACAATGTATGTGCGGAAAATGAACATAAACTTATAACCGAATTGATAAACAATCTAAACCAAATAAAATCACATCCACAGCAGAAATTAAATGGCAGAGATTAAGGGAAGAGAGATGCAAACACAAGGATAACACAACGATGTGTTATCGAAGAGGAAACCGAAGCCCTCGGCGTAAAACCTCTCTGTCGCCCTCCAAGCGGTCAATAATCCACTAGAAAATGTAGTTGGGATACATGAACAGCAATAGACCCTCCAAGCCTAATCTACCCAGTGTACCTAAGCCCTCCAAGGTTCTTGCTCCAACGAGGTTGCGCCGAACCTTTGTCTTTTCTAGCTTACCGAATTCCGCTATAGCCCATAACATCAACCAATAACCATTGGTCCCTTCTTAACTGCTTCCTAAAGCACCAAACAGCCTTCTCACAAATATGGGTATGGTGAGAAAAGGTTTTGGTAGTGTACCTCTCAAGGATGTAACAATGGAGAGGAAGAGAGTAGAGGAATTTGAAGAGTCTCTATGTGAAGATTGGGGATGAGTCAATCTAGTTTTTCTCTAGGGTTTCTCTCTCAATATTCTCTCTAGAAGCTCTCTACATTTTGTGGGTATAAGGGGTATTTATACTGGGGTGAGAATGGAATGCGAAGAGTCAGGTTTTTCAAAACAGAGCTGGTTGGCAGCTTGGCCTCGCGACTTGACTGAGTCGCGAGTTCAAGCCGCGAGCTAACAGAACGGCTAGGCTGGACTTTTTGTCCTACAGTGCTCTAGCTGGCGTGAATGTTCATCTTCTCTGCACGTTTCACTCGTGTGCTGCAGTTGGCGGCTTGCCAGTCACAAGTCACCCGCGAGTCCCAGCCGCGAGTCTCTGCATCCTTGAACAATCTTGAGCATTTCTTCACACTCTCTCACACACTACCCTTACATGATTCCCACCTAAATACAGGGTTACTAATTGCTAAAATACAAGCAAATTTGGCACGGAATAAAGCCAACAGAATAGTTGATTAAATTCAACCTTACAATCTCCCCCTTTGGCTATTCCGTGAAAAACCCCTAAAACAAACTCTAGACTTAACATGTGAGTTGGGAACAGTTGAACATAACTCACTCACACCTAACTCTAGAATCTGTGTAGCTCTTGAACCATAAGAACAAGTAACTCCTGAAACACAACAACACAATATGATCATTGTATGCAAAAAACTTGTAATGCATATGGAGCAAGCACAATGCGATCAAGCAAAATGGAATATAAGCAATAAACCATGGCTTGACCAAAAAGGAACAATCACTATAAATAGTGACCACAATGTTCATTCTCACAAGGAATGAACATCCGGACATACAAGCTAATAAGCTCAATGCAAATCACTTGCATGTCCAACACTCAACCAATGCAACAACACAAGGTAATTGCATTAAGGATAAAAAAATCCAACAAATGGCATAAGAGTGAAAGAACTTAAAGAAAATGCATAACATTTAACAAGTACAAGGCTACAAAGCAAAGGTACAAATACATGTACGGTAAATATCATCTTAAGTATTAATAAACCAAAGTTTCACACCCAAACATATCCATGAGTTTTAAAAACAGCAAGCAAATAGCTATAAACAAGCAAAATGAAAAAAATGTTAGACTATCCAAAAGTATATGTGAGTGTATATGTATCAGTTTCCTCTTCTTTGAGCATATAACTCCCCCTTTCAGTGTGCACACTTCTCATTCTTGAGTTGCTCTCCCCCTTGCTATCTGCTATCTCTCCCCCTTTTTGGCACGAATAGCTAAAGGCTTTCCTCTAGCTTTTGTTGAATAGCTTCTAACTGTGTCTCAATGGCAGTGAGACGCATTTGAAAGTGATTGTTGGTGGAGTCGAGAGATCTTTCCAATCCGGAAATACGCTGATAAAGCCCCTCTATTAAAGTGCTCAATCTATCATCTTGAGAGCTAGGTGCAGATGGAGTACCAGTTGTTTGCCTTTCAGAAAGAATGGGAGAAACAGTCTTGGTATGCACAGGTGCAGCTGAATCATGACCAGATGTATGGCATGGGTGAATGGCTCACTCTTAGGTGTTTTAGAGGAATGACTCTTGCTTGCCTGGAGAGTTATCATGGATATTGGTCGAGGACGTGACACAATTTTTCCACCTGTTGGTGGACGGACACCCTCACTCAGCATGATCTTCATGATGAGACTATAAAAAGGAATACACGTTCTGCCTGCTGATCGAGCTGCTACTTTCCCAATGGTCTGAAAGATGTGAGCACAGATGTCAATCGGAACTCCAGTAATAAGATCACATAGAAATTGTGCTCTTCCAAGATTGATGAAAGCGGTGTTGGACAATGGGTAGAGGTTGGAAAACATCTTCAATTTTAGAGTCGTTAGTTCAAGTGTAAACTGTGCAGTGCCTATAAATGAACCTTTGCTTCGAACTTCATGATCAGACCCAAGAATTTGAAGAATGTCTTGTAACTTAGACTGTCTATCATCATATGGAGTGAGATCCACATTTTTTGGTCTAGTGATGCGAAGAACTTTTGCAATGTAGTCTGAATTGATGGAGAATTCTGTTCCTCTTACCCAACATTTCAATTCTACTCCGGTGTATCTGGCATTAAAGTAGAATTCCTTAACTAATTCATCAACTGGGTCCATGAAATTCCCAAACAGATCTGCCCAATCTTTTTCTTCAAAGATCCTACGAATAAATGTTGTTCTCAAGGTATCAAATTTTACTACGCGTTCCACAATAGTAGTAGCATCTACAAAAATGCTTGAGTAAGTCTCTGAGTCAAATGGAGTCTTGAATCTCTCACTGGTTGAGTCTTGAGATGACTGAGTCGAGTAACGAGTCCGCTTAGCAACAGGGGATGGAACATCAATTACAATATCTTTTCCTATAGAGGAACGACGTGACATTTGCAAAAGATCATACACACAGCAGAGAACCAAGTGCAGAATCACAAGACACAAACATCAACTTGATTAGATCCAAGTTAGTCAAAGGATTGAATATACATTGATATTCAAAGAGATATATCAACCACAGAACTTGAACTAAGTTAGCAGCATATAAACCTGAGAAACACTGGTGCAATGTGTATAACTGATGACAAGATAAGATGAAAGTGCAGGCATAGCAGAGAATAGTGTAACCTATGAACACCACAAAGTTACAAGTAACTATCATTGAGAAAAATTACTATGAACATGGCAAGCTCAACACAGTATAGGCAAGATACACAACCCAACAATGGAAATCAACCAAGAAACTAAGCAAAACAGGACTCAAATTAACAACACCAATAGAACCTATATAATCAAACTTAACCTACACGAACCCAACCCATATGCGAATCATCATATAAACCCTTACTCAACAACAACTCAAAAATCCAAGAAATCAAGGCAAGAAACATGAAATACTTAGAGAAAATGAGAAAACCCATACCTTTTTCTTGAAGATTGAAGTTGAAGAGATGATGAAAATGGTGGATTTTGTGTGAAACATTGTGAGTTTGAGAGTGTTTTGAAATGGGGAAGACAATGAACAGTCAGAAATGTTCGAGGGAAAACTGAAAAGTTTTAAAAACTGACTTTAAAACGCAAAACACGCGTTTTTTGCGACTAAGTCAAGTCGCGTGCAAGTCGCCAGGGCCAGCCACGAAACACTTTGCAAACAAGATTCTTGAAAAACTTTCTAAGTGTTTTTCATGACTAGAAAGTCTACCCACGAGAGAGTCGCGAGGTGAGCCGCGAAAATCTCTGTGTACCCCTAGCGATTGGACCTTCCACCTGCGAACAAGTCGTCACACTGAGCCGCGAGAAACATAAAAACCCAAATTTTGAAAAATATTCTAAGTATTTTTCGCGACTAGGACATTGACCCGCCAGTGAGCCGCGAAAAATCTCTGAGTGGGCTCGTGACTGGGGCATGCGACTGGACCAACCCGCGACTGAGTCGCCAAAACAGGGCAACACTGTTTTTGAAGATTTTGACAATTTTTTCAAGGACAAAATACTTTCCAAAAACAACTAAAAACACTCAAAAATCTTTTTGTGTTTGATCAATAAGAATTGAGCATGTGAAAACACATTTAATTAAGTACAATCACACGAATGAATATGGCATTCATTAAACATAGACATGTGTGTTGTGTGTGAATATCAAAAATGAGATAGTCCTTAGTCTAATGTGAAGCTTCAATGATCAATTCAATCAAGGCATACACAACTAGCACTAGATAATGTGACCCATCTCAATTATAGAAATATGCATATATGACCTCCCACATAAACTTGAGAACAGTATCTTTGAAGCTTTTTTATTTCGCTCTATGTTCAACATATCATTTGATCTTTTTGAATCAACACATCTCATTGTGAGATCGATGCTTGAAATTTTTGATATTTCACTTTGATGAGTTAGCCTTTGGCTTTTTAGGCATCATACAATTTTATTTTTAGTCGCTTTCCCTTTTTCCTAGTCAAATACTAGTATGTGCGACAGGCTTTTGCAGCTCAATATCTCTTTTCATTTGGAGATTTACATTTGATGAGCTCTTTTAGCAAAAATAGTAAAATAAAAGAGTGGGAAGATATATAGGCACAAGTCTATGCAAGTCTCAAGATCAACAAAAACATTCACTAGTCATTCATGACAAGTTTGAAGATCTATTTATAACAGTCACATAGATTTCAAAATTTCTCCCACAATGATATGAGTGCATAGGAAACAAGCTATGCTCGTAGATGCATGAAGCCATTTGCACAAAGGTACAAGACAAAACATATTTTGAGACAAAACTCAACAATGTCGATCAAACATTTTGGATTTTCTACTTTTTATGTGGTTTTTGGATTTTTGACACACAATAAGGAAAAAATTGATAAAAAACAACAATGTAAAAACATTTAAAGCAAAAACAAATAATCAAAACAGTTTTCAACTCAAGCTAGAAGCAACACACAACCAAGCATAGTCATAAAACATTGGAAGTATTAATGCATGGACATGTTGTAATGCTTATGCATGAGTACCCCTCTTCACCCACACGTCACGTGCGTTTGGGGTGATATCCCTATAGGATTGGGTATGAGAGTTAGGACTTTCAAACCTTCTAGTGAAACTTTCCAAGCAAGTGGTGAATGCACCGATCATCTTCATCACACCGGAATCACCTCGGTCTCTTGATTGCTCAACAACCCAATTCCTTTTGTCATTTCTTGGTCCTCTTGGCCTTTGAGCACCTGAATTCTTCAATGCTTGCAGCTTATGGCAATTGGGTCTGATGTGACCTTGAAGTCCATAGTGATGACAGAAGTGTTGGGTTCTCGGACCTCTTTGTGACTTTGGGAGTGAGTTCCCTTTATACTTAGGTTTGACCACTGATTGTTTAGGAGGTTTAGTCATAAACCGTTAGACAGACACATCCTTCTTCTTCTCCAGCTTCACTTTCTCAGAATTTGTGGAAACCCCCTTCGATTCTTTGGCTTTCACAAACTTCATTTCCTTGTATTTATTTTTAGCCGAACTGCTCTCTCCGGTGTATCCCAATCCACCTTTGTCGGAAAATGGTTTTTGATGAGGAAGCATTTCATCAAGCTTCTGAGAGGAGACTCGGTCTACTTTAGCATTTGCTTGAACCACCTCATGCTCAAGGAATTTGATTTTTGAATAAGCTTTTGTAAGCTCACCATTTAGCGCCTCAATCTCACACTTGGCCTCCTTATGTCTTACTAGGAGACTTCTATAGTCCTCATCTTCTTTCTTCATCTTCTTCACAGCTGCCTTGGCCACCCTTGCATACTCTCCTGACTTCTCAAAGAGTGAGTTGTAATTCTCTTGAAGACCGACTGCATCTTCATCTTCTTCAGCATCTGATTCTTCTACAATTCCCATGGATTCCTCATCACTATGCTCCCCAAGTTCTTGCACAAGTAAATTCAATTCCTCCGAAGACTCAACATGAGCAATAGTCATAAAAGCGGAGTAATTCCCTTCTCCGTCACAGCTTTCCTCAAAATCAGAATTAGATGAATCGGAGTCAGTAAGAGTTGTGGCATATACCTTGCCCTTTAATTTCAAATAATTGGGACATTCTTTCTTGAAATGTCCATGCCCGTTGCACTCGAAACAGGTGATTCCTTGTGTAGATTGGAATTCCTTTCCATCTCTCTTTTTGAATTCCTTTTTCTCCTTCCCAGAACTTAGGAATTTCCCTTTATCACCAAATTTTCCATTGTTCTTGAATTTCAAGAATTTTCGAAAAATTTTTACAAGGTATGCCACATCTTTATCGACAACATCCTCCTATGATGAGTGATGAACTTCCACCCTTTCATTAATTGTCTTAAGAGCAAGAGATTTGCTCTTCCTTTGTGTGGGCAATGACAATTCATAAGTCTGTAGTGAGCCAATCAGTTCTTGTACTTCGATATCATCAAGGTCCTTACTCTCTTCAATCGCTGTCACCTTGGCACAAAAGCTTTCTGGTAATGACTGAAGGATTTTCCTCACAATTTTTGAGTCCTTCGTTTTCTCACCCAAGTTGAACTTGCCAATGACTACCTCATTCAACTTACTATAGAAGAAGTCAAAGGACTCGTCCTCACTCATTTTGAGCTCCTCAAACCGGGTGATCAGCATCTGCAGCTTGGTGTCTTTCACTTTCTTCATTCCTTCATAAGTAGTCTCCAATATTTCCCATGCCTCCTTAGTAACATCAACATGAGATATCCTATAAAACTCATCTGGAGACACACCACAGAAAATTGCATTCAAAGCTTTACTGTTTGCGTTAGCTGCTGTAATGGCTGCCTTATCCCAAGTGGATTTAGCGGCCTCCGGCCTAGTCCATCCTACTTCTACGGCATCCCAAACAGCATCATCAATCGAACACAAAAATGCCCTCATCCAGACTTTCCAAAATACATAGTTGTTACCATAAAAAATGGTGGAACATTTAAAGATTGAGACAGGTCCATCTCAATACAGGGTCAAGGATCGTACTAAGGTGTTTAAACCACAAAGAGTGCACCTGCTCTGATACCAATTGAATGTTCAAAATGTGTGTAAAACACCCTTAAACGTTTAGACCCCCAAATTACAAATTATCAATTCAAGCTTAATATTAAACAATGTATGTGCGAAAAATGAACATAAGCTTATAACTGAATTGATAAACAATCTAAACCAAATAAAATCACATCCACAACAGAAATTAAATAGCAAAGATTAAGGGAAGAGAGATGCAAACACAAAGACAACACAACAATGTGTTATCGAAGAGAAAACCGAATCCTACGGCGTAAAACCTCTCCACCGCCCTCCAAGCGGTCAATAATCCACTAGAAAATGTAGTTGGGATACATGAACAGCAATAGACCCTCCAAGCCTAATCTACCCAGTGTACCTAAGCCCTCCAAGGTTCTTGCTCCAACGAGGTTGCGCCGAACCTTTGTCTTTTCTAGCTTACTGGATTCCGCTATAGCCCATAGCATCAACCAATAACCATTGGTCCCTTCTTAACTGCTTCCCAAAGCACCAAACAGTCTTCTCACAAATATGGGTATGGTGAGAAAAGGTTTTGGTAGTGTATCTCTCAAGGATGTAACAATGGAGAGGAAGAGAGTAGAGGAATTTAAAGAGTCTCTTTGTAAAGATTGGGGATAAGTCAATCTAGTTTTTCTCTAGGGTTTCTCTCTCAATATTCTCTCTAGAAGATCTCTATATTTCGTGGGTATAAGGGGTATTTATACTGGGGTGAGAATGGAATGCAAAGAGTCAGGTTTTTCAAAACAGAGCTGGCTGGTGGCTTGGCCTCGCGACTTGACTGAGTCGCGAGTTCAAGCCGCGAGCTAACAGGATGGCCAGGCTAGACTTTTTGTCCTGTAGTGCTCCAACTGGCGTGACTGTTCATCTTCTTTGCACGCTTCACTCATGTGCTACAGTTGGTAGAAATCTAATGAGATGGCCAAGTGCTACATCCTAGCATCTATCTCAAATGTTCTACAACATCAAATGTAGAATGTAGAACTAGCTTCAGACATTATGCTAAGTCTGAAGGAGATATTTGGTGAGCAAGGCCGTTCTGCAAGGCAAGAAACCATGACGCAAATTTATAATACCAAACTGGCTTAAGGTAGTTCAGTGAGAGAGTATTGTCTTACAATGATTTCTAATCTAAATACATTGGAAGTTTTAGGAGCCGATATTGATGGAGAATCCCAAGTGAATATGATACTCCAGTCACTACCAAAATCATTCAAGGAATTCAAACTTAACTATAATATGAACAAAAAGATTTATACATTGTCTGAATTAATGAATGAGTTAGTAGCGGCAGAAGGCATCCTTGGTACTTCTAATGTTGAAGCCAATATTGGTGAAGCCTCTACCTCTCAACCTAAGTCGAAAGGCAAAGGTAAGAAGAAGAAGCAGGACTTCACCAAGCAAGAGGGTAAACAAATTGTCTTAGGGGTTGCCGACAAAGGAAAATGTTTCCATTGTGGTGAGAAAGGACATTGGAAGAGGAATTGTCCAAAATAATGAATGAGTTGGTAGCGGCAGAAGGCATCCTTGGTACTTCTAATGTTGAAGCCAATATTGGTAAAGCCTCTACTTCTCAACCTAAGTCGAAAGGCAAGGGTAAGAAGAAGAAGAAGAAGGACTTCACCAAGAAAGAGGGTAAACAAATTGACTTAGGGGTTGCCGACAAAGGAAAGAAGATCAAAGGAAAATGTTTCCATTGTGATGAGAAAGGACATTGGAAGAGGAATTGTCCAAAATTCAGAGCTGCCAATAATAAGGGTATGAATAGTTCATTCCTCCTTGAAATATGTTTAGTACAAAATCCCACAAATTCCTAGTGTGTGGATTCAGGCTGTACTAATCATATCTGCAATTCTTTGCAGGGGTTCCAGGAGACCAGAAAGCTTAATGAAGGGGAATTGTTTCTTACTTTGGCAGACGGGAGTAGGATTCCGGTTGTAGCTGTTGGAGTATTTAATTTATGTTTTGAATCTAGAGTTTTAATATTGGAAGATTGTCTATATGTACCTAATGTTCGTAGGAATTTAATTTCTGCAACTTATTTTGGTAAACATGGGTATTGTGTTATCCTTAAAGACAATGTTGTAATAAAGAAGGGTAAATTGTTTATCTGTTCTGGCAATATTGTGGATGGTCTTTATATTTTAACCCTTGATAAGCATGAATTATATAATTATGAATTAGATAAAAACTCTCATGTAAAATCATTAAAGAGAAAGTTTCCTTCTACTAATGATGCATATCTTTGGCACTTGCGTTTGGGTCATATTAATTCAAATAGGATTCAAAGACTGATCAAAGATGGTCTTTTAGAGGCATTGGACTTTGATGAATTTCCAGTTTGTGAATCTTGTTTGGAAGGTAAAATGACCAAACGACCTTTTAATGCAAAAGGTAGAAGAGCTCAAGAGTTGCTTGAATTAGTTCATACTGATGTATGTGGTCCTATGTCGACCCAAGCAAAAGGAGGTTATGAGTACTTCATCACCTTACCGATGATTACTCAAGATATGGTTATGTGTACCTAATGAGACGGAAGTCCGAAACCTTTGAAAAGTTCAAAGAGTTTAGGGCTGAAGTTGAGAATCAATTGGGTAAACACATAAAAGTCATTCGATCTGATCGTGGTAGTGAATACCTTCTTGGGGATTTCAAGAATTACTTAACTCAAAATGGGATTGTATCCCAATTGACTGCACTCAAAACTCCCCAACAGAACGGTGTAGTAGAAAGAAGGAATATGACTCTTTTAGAAATGGTTAGGTCCATGATGAGTTACTCAACTTTACCGATTTCTTTTTGGGGATATGCATTAAAAACTGCAATGCATATTTTAAATTTAGTTCCATTAAAATCTGTTCTCAACACACCTAAAGAATTGTGGAGTGGGCGCAAGCCTAGTATGAAATATCTTCACATTTGGGGATGTCCAGCACATGTGTTGAAAGGGAAGTCTGATAAGTTGGAAGCTAAAACGGAAGTATGCATGTTTTTAGGTTATTCAAAAGAAACCAAGGGCTATTTATTCTATAATCATAAGGATAACAAAGTGTTTGTTAGCACCCATGCCAAATTTTTGGAAGATGATTATATGAATAATTTTAATCCTAGAAGTAAAGTTGTTTTGGCTGAAATGAATGAACCTGTAAATGAACAACCAATGAATGAAACTAGGGATGATGTGGCTATATTAGATACACCACAAGATATTATTCAAGAGATGTCTAGTACACAGGTGCCTCGTCGTAGTGGGAGAATTGTTCGGCCTCCTATAAGATTTATAGGTTTGGGAAAAACTTATGAAGTTATCTCAGAAGAGGCTGAATTGGATCCTTACACTTATGATGAAGCAATAAATGATATAGATGCACGTCATTGGGTCCAAGCTATGAAATCTGAATTAGATTCAATGTATTCCAATCAAGTTTGGGATCTTGTAAAGGCGCCTAACGGCATTAAACCTGTTGGTTGCAAATGGGTTTACAAGAGAAAGAGATGGATAGATGGCAAGGTTGAAATCTTTAAAGAAAGGCTAGTGGCGAAATGGTATACTCAAAAAGAAGGTATTGATTATGAGGGAACCTTTTCACCAGTAGCAATGCTTAAATCTATCAGAATTCTCTTATCCATTACTGCTCATTATGATTATGAGATTTGGCAAATGGATGTCAAGACTGCATTTCTCAATGGCAATCTTGAAGAAAAAATCTATATGATGCAACCGGAAGGTTTCATAGCAAAGAACCAAGAGCATATGGTATGCAAGTTGAAAGGTCCATTTATGGACTTAAGCAAGCATCTAGGTCATGGAACATTAGATTTGATCAAGCAATCAAGTCATTTGGTTTTGAACAAAATCTTGATGAACCATGTGTGTACAAAAGACATCAAGATAAAGTAGTAATGTTCCTAGTGCTTTATGTTGATGATATTCTACTCATTGGAAATGATGTAGGGATAATGTCATCAGTAAAAGTTTGGTTGTCAAGCCAATTTGATATGAAGGACTTGGGTGAGGCTAACTTTATTCTAGGGATCAAGCTTTGGTGAGATCGCAAGAATAAGATGTTAGGCTTATCATAAGCTGGATATATAGATAAGGTTCTAGAACAGTTTAGCATGCAAAACTCCAAGAAATGATTACTTCCTTTCAGACATGGAGTTCCTCTGTCTGATGACCAAAGGCCTAAGACTCAAGAGGAAGTAGATATGATGAGACAAGTTCCTTATGCTTCTGCAGTGGGAAGTCTCATGTACGCCATGCTTTGTACTAGACCAGATATTTGCTATTCAGTTGGCATGGTCAGCCGATATCAATCAAATCCAGGACCAAAACATTGGCAAGCTGTAAAGCATATTCTCAAGTATCTATGGAGAACGAGAGATTATATGCTTGTTTACTGGTGTGAGGATTTGATTCCCATTGGCTATCCAAATTCAGATTTTCAATCGGATCTAGATTTCAAAAAATCCACATCATGATGTGTATTCACCCTAGGAGATGGAGCCATAAGTTGGAGGAGTATTAAGCAATCTTGTATTGCAGACTCCACCATGGAGGCGGAGTATGTTGCTGCTTCTGAAGCAGCAAAAGAAGCTGTCTGGCTCAAGAAATTCCTTTTTGACGTTGGTATAATGAGAATGGAGCAAGTTCCAATTTCATTGTTTTATGACAATAGTGGAGCAGTTGCACAATTTAAAGATCCAAGGAATCACAAGAAAGGAAAGCACATTAAGAGGAAGTACCACATCATTCGAGATATTGTTACTCGTGGAGATGTGGTGGTAGCAAAGATTGAAAGTGCAAATAATCTAGTAGATCCATTTACCAAAGCCTTGCCTCAAAGGACTTTCGAGTCACATTTGGAGGGAATGAGAGTTAGATTAATGCACAATAGTCTTTAGGGCAAGTGGGAGATTGTTAGGATTAGTGCCCTTAAATCCTATTGTATGATGCTATGTATGATATTATGTATGAAATTATGTATGACTTAATATTGTGTTTAATAAAGTTATTTTTGTTGGGATTTATGCCCTAAAATCCAATTTATTGGCATGTCATAAATAATTAAATTGTTTAATTATATGAGACTATCTATAAATGAACTAATGGGACATTATCTTAGTCCATGAGATGCATAGTATGTGATTTAGTTACAGAAGATATAAATCACAAGTTATTTGTAAACTCAGAATTTTAATTCGTAGTCGGTGATGAAATTGGGCATTTCATCTGCGAAGTGGAGACTTGATGATTTGTCTTGATCATGGAAGTGGAGACTTCTAGTTGATATATTAATATATTTTAAGAGTTAAGACATATTGAACTGGACCGCTATGAGATTTATTATTCTCCTAACGACTGTCAAATGAATAATAAATCTCATGATTTCTATTTACATCAACTCTAAATCCTGAGAGAATAATGGACCTGATCATGAGATGTAGGTTGCTTTGATATATCAGGAGTGAAATCTATAAGTCACAGTCAAAACCTCAGTATGTTGGGTAGCCGTATTTAGTGTTGATGGAACATATATTCTCAAGATAGAATTCATAATCTCTTAATGGAGATATAAAATATTCCCTTGAGATAAGTTTAATGGGTTTGGTTATTCAGAGTGTTGGGCCCAACCATTTCAGTAAAGAGTTACTAAAGTATATATTTATGAAATTGGATTTCATAAATATATGATGAATAACATAAAGGATTAAACCGGGTACTCAAGGATTAAGATGTAGAAATTTTCAAAGTGGCAGTCAACATTCATGACTTTGTATTACTACAAATATTTTAATGAAGGGGTTGCATGTAAAATAAAGTCTTGGGATATAATTTATTAATAAGACCTAGAGTGCAATTATATTCATATAGTGATATTGAATATAATTAATGGTAACTTTGAACTTGTCAAGAGTTGACAGAAAAGCCCAAGGCCCATTGGAGCTAGAGTCTTATTTGTTCCCTTTTGTTCCCACTCCAAGCCACATACTAGAGCCCAATTGGAATGGCCCAAAAGGCTAGCCCAATTAGATAATCAGTTGTATATAAGGAGAGAAACATACAAAATTTCATAATATCTTTTCATTAATGTCTTTCATAAGAGAGTTCTCATAAAGAATGAAATGGTTTGTATGTGAGTGTTAGACACTCTTCTATTGTCTCCTTAGAAACTGATTGAGAGACCACACTTCTTGGGCATCAAGTGGAATTGGAGTGAAGATTAAAAGTATTCCCAAGTACTTCTAGATCTTTGGTTTTGAATTTCACCACACCAAGGTACGCTTTCTTGTTCTTAAATTCTGAAATTTACACAGTACATGTTATCAATTGCGAATGAAGTAGATCCGTTAATTTTCCGTTGCATATGTTTTGTATGCGTTACAAACATGTATTTTCCCAACAATTGGTATCAGAGCGGTCTTCAATTTCGAATCTATATAACATGTTTTGTGAGTTTTTGAATTAGAGATAATAGTTTCATGTTGTTTGAAGATTATGCATTTAATTTTCTGCATGGTTGTTGAAACTATGATTTGATAAAAACTGATATTGATGTTATGATGTTGTTTAAATTTGAATTTAAGTATGTTAAATTGAACTTTAAGGCTATAGCATCAATGGAATTCAGTTTTGATATCAATCTCTGTCTATCATGTTCATATGATGGTTGTTTGTTCATGAAAAACCATTGAAAACTGCCTTAGAAAAATTCTGGAAAATTCAGTTTCACAAGTTTCGATCGATCGAAAATTATCTTCGATCGATCGAGTGAAACAGTAATTAATCTCTTTGATCCAATTGACTTTCGATTGCTAGTCGATCGATCGAATGCTCTTTTTCGATCGATCGAGAAGCGATCGAGTACCAATCGAGCCAGGCAGATTATTTGGTACGAATTTTTTAATTTTTTCGACCGATCAAGAAATACATTCGATCGATCGAAATATGAGAATTCTGAATTTTTCTAAGCGTTTTCACATATAAAGAAAGAGCAACGCTATGTGTGATGAGATTACACATGATTCTAACTAAAAGACCTAATGAGATCAAAGATATTAGTTTAATAGAACTCTTAGTCCTAAATAGTTTGGGATTTGTCTTTTAAGAAACATTCTAATGAGATTAGAATTGTTGTATGATTGAAACTCCTTAATTTATTTTAATTAGAAGTTTCAATAAGATAAAAGCTTAATTAAAAGGTTTATATAGTTTCTATTGAGATTAGAATTCTTAAACAAATAAATTAAGGATAGAGTTCTATATAACTAATTTTTGATCCATTAGTGTTTAAGAAATCCTAAATAGTTTGGACTTCCATTTTAGTTAGTGATTCTAATAAGATTAGAGTCTTTAACAAGTGCAAGGTTATTAGTTGTGATGGGATCACAATTATTTAAAGAAAAACCCTAATAACGAGTGGGAGTATTGAAATAACCCTTTTGTTAAGTTTATTGTAATGTGAATAGATACCTTGTCTTGACTTCGAGTCTTGCATTCTATGCGGAGGGTATTTACTTCACGGATTACAAGGTTAAACTTCTTTGTGATTGCATGAATGTTCGTTACACTATAGTGACGTGACTTAGTTACATCACATTGAATTTAAACAATTAAGTACATTTAATGTGTAGGGTTAAAATTGTGATTAGATCACAATGATTTCAAAACAAACCACTTGTTTTAAAATTTCTAGTGGGAGAGAGATACAAGGGTTGGATCTCACGGCCTCCATTATTGGTTCATAGTAGTGTGGGTAAGCACATCGTCTTGGCGTATATGCCTCGCGGTCCCAAAGGAGGGTGGTTACTTTATAGTACTACAAGATTGAACTTACTCGTTTAAAGTAGTGTGAACAAGCACCTCGTCTTGGCTTATATGCCTCGTGATCCTAAAGGAGGGTGTTTTGTTTCATGGTACTACAAGTTTAAACATTATAAAGGGAGATTAAATGTGGCTACACATGATTCTAGATAATGGTGTACACTAGACTAAGTGTAATGTTAACCTCCCAAAGGAGTTATGTCATTATTACTTAGAGGCTAAAGGTAATACGGCATATTATTAGTGTTTGATAAGAGTTATCATGATAGCACTAATAATGAGAATAGTTCTCAATCAATTAATGTGTTTATAATAAACTTGCTACCAAGGAATTATAGACATGGATTGGGTTGTCGTTACACCTAGTATAGTATGGTTCTTGGGTTCCATATTATATGGTTATGAATGCAAAATATAATGTCCCTGTAATTATTTTCATAGTCTCAAAATAAAGTTGTCATAAATTTTGTCCTCTAGCTATTATTTTAATTGAATCACATTAACTAAGGAATAATTTTGGACATAGTACTTAAAGGAGCTGAAGTACACAAATATGTTACGATTCAACATTGTCATAATTTCCTATACATGATGCTTTTATGGAAGATAGCTTATGATGTGATCATAGTCTCCATTGAAATGCTAAAATTTTACATTGGCTTCTATCTCAATCGTACTACAGCATGAGATGCAAGAGTTAGTACTAGACTTAGACTTTATATTAAGTCTAAATGAGAGTTTTGGTATGAATCATATTGAGTGCTAAGAAAAGCTTAAGGAGTTCCAATTCTATGTCATTTTATGAAAATATTTTATTTTTAAAATGAATTGGAATTCTTGGATGTAGAGATTAAATGTTAATCTCATATGGATATGATCCACAAGTCCTTGTTAGAATCATTTAATCAATTCAGATTTTTTTTGAAAATAAATAAATTCTTTTTATATTATCTGAATTGATGAGTGAGTTCTACGCAACGGAAGACATCCTAAAAGCTAAGGCTAGGATCAATATGATTTAATTCAAATTCTTAGCCTAAACTGAAAGGTAAGGGTGATAAGAAGATGAATTATAATACCAAACAATTGGACAAGCTAGTTGTCCTAGTAGTTGCCAAAAAGAAAATTAGACTCGAAAGTATGACCAAAAGGAAAGTGTTTCCAGTTTGGTAAAGCTAAGCATTGTCCATGATTGTTTTGTAGATGGAAATTTACATGTTTTACTTTTAAAGAAAAAGTTTTCATCCTTTGGTATATTATGTTTTGGCACTTAAAGATTAGATCTTATTAATCTAAATGATATTTAAGATTGGTGAAAGATGGGCTTTTGGAACCATTATTTTGTTATATTCCCAATCTATGAATTCTATTTAGAGGATAATATGATCTAGGGCTCCTTTATTGTAAAGGAATATAGTATCAATGACTTCTTTAAGTTAGTGCATACATGAAGGAGGAATAAGACTCTTTTAGAGATAGTAAAGTACATGATACGTATTTCCATTTGCTTATTTCTTTTGCAGATATACTCTATGTATTACTACACATTTTTTAAATTTGATTTCAAAAGTTTGTTCCTAGGACATTTGTCAAATTGTGGATTGGGTGAAAACCTAGTATATGATACTTCCACTTTTGGAGATGTCCAGCACTTGTGCTAGAAAGGAAGTTTGACAAATTGAAATCAAAAGGTAAAAAAATGTGTGTTTATGATGGGTATCTAAAAGGAATTGCAAAAGATTATTTTGGTAGTCATAAAGAAGACAAGGTGTTTGTAAATTACAAATACAAAGTTTCTCAATCATGATTATGTGAATAATCTTAAAGCAAAACGTAGAATTGTTCTAGAAGAAAAATGTCAGAATTTGTTAAAAGACAACTATAAAATACATTTAGAAATGAGATGGTTGTATTAGATACACCACAAAGCATTATCCTAGATATATAGCTAGTGCATCGGTACAATATCGTAGTGGGAGGATTGTCAATTACCAAATAAATTCATACTTTTGGAATAAACTTTTGAAGTCATTCCACAAGAATATGAATTTGATCCTCGGTCCTACGTAGAAGCAATAGATGATATGAATATGGATTACAGAATCAAAGTTATGTAAATAGAATTAGATTCTATTTAAAGTCTATAACTTGTAGAGGCACCTAGTAGCATTAAGCCTATTGTTCTCAAATAGGTCTACAAGAAAAATGAAATTGATAGATTTGAAGGTGCAAACCTTCAAAGTCAAGACTAATGACGAAAATATTTATTCAGAAAGAAATTATTCGACTATGAAAAGATTCTTTCACCAATAGTTAAGTTTGACTCTATCTAGATTCTTTTATCCATTATATTTCATTTGGATGAAATATGGCAATGGATATCAAGAAAGCTTCTTTTAGTAGCAATCTTGAGGAAGACATCTATATGATGTGACTAGACTTGTACATAGCAAAGATCCGGTAGTGTTAAGTATGCAAGTTGCTTAAATTCCATTTATGGACTAAAGCAAACATATGAATCATAAAATATCATCTTTGATCAAGAAATCAAATTGTTTGATTTTGATCAAGTATTAAATGGCCTTATGTGTGTAAAGCTATATAGAATAATAAATTTCTTAATGTATGTTGATGACGTTCTAATCATTTAGAATAGTGTAGAGTTATTGTCATCAATAGAGTTTTTTGTTGTCTAATCCAATTTGATATAAAGTACTTGAGAAAGACTAGTCACATCCTAAGAATTAAACTTTGTTAAAATTCAGAAATTAGGATGTTAGGTCTATCTCAAACTACTTAAATAGATTAGATTCTAGCCAAGTATAGCAAGTAATACTTCAAGAAATGATTCTTTCATTTTAGGTTTGAAATTCCTTTATAAAGGACTATAATCCTAAGATATATAAAAGGAAAAGCATATTAAGACGGTTCCTTTTATCAAATTGATTGGAAGTCTTTATGTTATACTAAATACTAGGCTAAATATCTATTTTGCGGTGGGCGTGGTAAGCAAATATCAATTAAATCAAAGATAACGTAATTTTGTGGGAGTAAAGCATATACTCAAATATCTTAGGAGAATGAGAGATTATATGCTTGTCCACAAAAGTGAAATTTTGATGATTACTGGATGTACAAATACTGACTTGTAGTTTGATTGTGATTCATAAAGTTGGACTTCAAGATATGTGTTCATCCTAGGTGGTGAAGATACACATTAAGCGTAAGTATTATCTCATTAGAGAGATATGAGTATGTGAGATGTAATAGTAGAAAAGATAATTTATGCAATAAATATGGCTAAAACTTGTTTCCAAACCTTACCTTAAGAGTGACTATGAATTACTCTAAAGAGAGATAAGTGTCGGATGTATGGTAAATTGTCTTTGAGGGCAAGTGAGAGATTGTTGGGATTTATGCCCTAAAATCCAATTTATTGGCATGTCATAAATAATTAAATTGTTTAATTATATGAGACTATCTATAAATGAACTAATGGGACATTATCTTAGTCCATGAGATGCATAGTATGTGATTTATGTGATTTAGTCACAGAAGATATAAATCACAAGTTCTTTGTAAATTCAGAATTTTAGTTCGTAGTCGGTGATGAAATTGGGCATTTCATCTGCGAAGACTATAACATATTAACTAAGATGATTTGTCTTGATCATGGAA
>JARYZH020000018.1:5115844-5253344 GCA_030021035.2 Notholithocarpus densiflorus | reverse complement strand
GTCTCTTCTTTTCTTTTCTTTTTTTCACTTTTTTTTTTTTTTTTGGGAGCTTGGTGCATGATTTTAACCTACTGCACGTCACAAAATAAGAACGAGGAATAAAGAACACAAAAGGAACAAGATAGGATGATAACAGGAAACAAAAGATAAAGGGATAGAAAACTGATTTTAGAATCTATGCTCTGATACCAAATGATGTGAACCTCAATCGACACGCTTTGAGACCCAACGAACAGTATTGGAATAATTTCCCAAGAAAGCTAAAATTCAGATTTTGATAGAACCCTGACCCAACGTTTATAAGTGAAACGCGAACCAAAGGTATAAGTAACAGACCTTGACCCAATGATTATAATTGAATCATGAAACGATGGTATAAAGTTTGAACGCCACAAGGAAGAATCCCTGATAAGTTCACAGTTCTTGAAGAACCAAAAGAAGAGCAAAACCTCACATTTTCTGATTTTTATTCAATAATTCCCCTATTACAATGAGTGCATGCTATTTATATGTCATGACTGAAAATATAAAAAAAAAAACGTACTAAATAATAAAACCCTAAATAAAAGTTGATTTGGTATGAAATTAGTAGATCCAAAATAGGAAAATAGCTAAAAAACGTTCTAAATAATAAAAGCCTAAAATTAAGGTAGATTTGGTCTGAAATTAGAAGCTCTAGAATAGGAAAAATGTCTATTAGCTGATATGGAGCTGGAAAGCCAATCAGTCATTAATCCACGCCATAAATCACGCCCAATTAAGCCAGATCAACCCTCAATAGCTTGGATTAAATTTATTACGCCTTCATCTTACTTTGGGCCAAGCTCCAGATGGCTTGCGTTAGAATCAGCCCAAATCTCTTGAATCTGCCCATTAAGTACTTCTTTGATCTTCTTGGATCTTGCTATAGTAATAGGCCCAATTGGAACATGCAATGGATCCTTGAATGCTTGTTGATTCTCATCAACAGATCAACATCATGACCATTATCAATTCAATGGAACACAAGGTGAAATCTATGGATTTTTCGAGGAAGTGTTAGGGAAAATCTCTTTTTGGAATAGTTTTTGGAGGTAAGTAACCTTATCCTAATTGGGTTCTATTTTGCTTATATTAATGTATTTTTAATTATTGAAAATTGTTTATAATTGTGATAATTTTTATTTCTATTGTATTAATGATTTCAAGTAAAGGATTATTACAAATATATTTTAATACTGAGTATATGATTTTTATATACATGCTTGAATAAGACATATTTTTGTTAGAAAATATGATTTCATATATATGATTATGGACAATCTAACTATGAATTGATTCTGATACACAGCCAATGGGGGGTTATTCATTGGTACTCTGATGCCCAATCACGGGGATATAGCGTGACCATAGTCATAAGATTGTTAAGAATATAAATTACGTTTGAATATTTGAAATATTTTGAATCCTTAAAAACTACATATGTGATTTTGGCAATGTTTGAGTAGTTGAACTATTTTGAGTCACTGAAACTGCATATGTATTTTTGGAACCTATTGTAAGTTATAGTTTTTGATATATGGAAAACTGACTATTTTCTAAACCATCTATGATATATTTGTAAGATTAAAGTATGAGATCTATGTGCAACTTATTATTTTAAGACTATGAAACTTCTTCAGATATTTTGAAACCGCATAGTATATCATAACCTTTGAAAACATATATTACATCTTATACTTTACAGATCTATTGCTTGATAGAACTTAGTAGGACTTGGGTTACTTATTGAGTTGTCAACTCATCCCATTTTTCCCCTCCAGTTTCAGATTGTGAGGAATAGCAAGTTTTGGGAGTTTTGATGTTGTGTTGTGAGCAGAAAAAGAAGTTTAGTGATTTTGGGATTGGATGGTCTTCTAATAGTTTTATATTTATTGGCCAATTGGCATTATGCACATGAGGTTTGGATTTTGTTCCTATTAAATTATTGGAGATCTATTCATAAAGAATTTGGGCTTCTACTGGGATGTGCGCATGAGTGAAGTTTAGGAAATCAATGGAATAAGATTTGAACTTTTATGTTTAAGATTACCATTTGTGTTGACTTTTAGATTTAAAGGATTTAGTTTTTTTTTATTTTTTTATTTTGATGTTGGAAGATTATTATTGGAGATCTTTTGAGAATTGCATTATTGAGGATATTTTTAAAATTTATTGATGAAATTTTCTTTGAGGATAATTATTTAATTGTTAAGAGGGCCTTACACACTTGTAGGGTATAAACTTTATAAGCGTGCGGCAGTTGTCATGTGCCTAGCTCTTATTTGGGTTCAGGGCGTGACAATAATAAAGCAACTTTATTAATAACAACATTAAGTCATACATAATGTCATATATAATAACACACATAGCATCATATAGGATTTTAGGGCAGTAATCCTAACAACTTGTTGGGTTAAGATAGCTTGACCCCATTTAATTTTTTAATTACTCAAGTTGATTAATTAAATTTAATTGCATGCAAATCGTGGAGACACCAACAAATTTCCAAAAAACTAAATAAATTAAACACGGTGATTTGTTGACAAATGGGGAAAACCTTGCAAGGAAAAAACCCCACCGGGTGATTTTAAGGTCACCACTCCTAAGAATCCATTGATTTATAATTAAGCGGTTACAAGTATAAGGAATCTTACCAACTACCCTAGGCTATCCCAAAATACCAACCTACAATTGAACCTTTGCTCTAATACCCAATTGGACTTGATCTTGTAGTAGCCTTCTTTCCCTTTGATGCACAAACCTACAATTTGTAACTAACCTTTTGCACGGATCCTAGTATGTGACTAACTCCAGCAACTTGAACAGATGTTGTTGGCTGCAAAGTTCTTCATTTCATCAACAATGAAGATTTGGAAGCACTTGGTTACAAAACCTTATGGCGTATAAAAGCAGTAGCTTCACATGGAGAAAATAAGTCTCTTGGTTTCTGTATCCGTGTGTGATGGCTCTTAAAATAAGTCTTATATATGTTTAGAATTGTGAGAAAAGAAACCCTAAAAAAATACACAAGACTGGGCCTAATTTCAAATATAGAAATTCTAAAATCGTAATTCTCGATAGATCGAGTTACTGTCGAGCTCTCTATCGAGTTTCACATTAAGTCTCGGTAGCAGGCATATGTTGAGCTATTCTATCGAGATTTAATGAACAACTTTTCTTCACTTATTTCTTGGACCAATCTTCATGTCTTTAATACATGACTTGAAGAACATGTTTCTTGAAGTACTAAATCTATCTTAGATCTACTCAATTACAAGTAAAGTGCATTTTGTCAAAGGATTAGCCAATTAAAATAAAATATGACCCTAAAACTTTGGTTTCAACACCTGGACTACTATCAACGTATTGGGCCAGAACTGATGAGAGATTGTACCTTCTTTTTTCTCGAGTCAGACCCACTTGGCAATATTTTATGTTCGAATCTTACCCCCACAATATATATATATATATATTATTGGTCAAAATCCATATAGTTTGTTAACATATCAATATCAAAACCAAATTTCTACCCAATAATAATAATAATAACTACATTTTTTAGAATATTATAATTATAATATGAACCTAAAAATAATGAAAAAGAAGAAGGAAGAACACGATAACAAAAAGAAAAAGAGAGAACTTGATATAGACAGATCATGATCACATGTGGAGTGGCTCAAAATTGAAAGGAAATATCTGACACTTTCAACCCCATTCATTTAAATTTTCCAACTCTCCTTTGTCATTTCCAATGCTAGTCAGTCACATGCTAGGGCTTTACAACTAAAAGGTCAGTACAAAAGAAAGCAAAAAAATAGCAAAAGAGAAATTAGTCAACAGTTGGAGAAGAACAACTTCTATGATGCACTTGGTTCGTTCAGGTAACCCACGACATGAAGGCTACCTGATGTAAGGGACGAGTTCTTCGTTCGTTCAACTTGGATTTGTACTTCTTCTTCTTTTTCTTTTTCTTTTTTTCAAAATCATTTGATTCCATATATGAAAAAAAAAAAAAAAAAAAAAAACCCAAAGTGTTGCGGGTCAAATTTCAATTTTGGCCAGTATTAGCCGAAACAAAAAGAAACCGTGAAAACCGTACACAGTTCTCAGAACCGTATGGTCTGATCATGGTTCAATTTTATGTTTAAAAGAACCGCAATGGTGAGAGATTCACAGTTAACCGGGTTGGACCGTATCTGAGAACTTTAGTTACCCATGGAAATTGTGTTTGAATGTATTAGGCACCTTATAACCCCTATTTAAATGGATAGTACCTCGTTTTGAATTTAATCTTAAAAATCATCATTTAAAGAACAACCAAAATATTTGACATTTAGTTTTTAAAACAAAGAAAGAATGATATGCATGTACATTTGCAATAAAACAAAAGTAAATTCTATCATATGATGACACGTGAGAATGACATGTAAAATGAATGACATGTGAAAAATTCATAAAAAAATTTAATAAAAAGTGTAAAAGGTATACCTCACACTTTTACATTAAACGAGTTAAACACTAAATTTATTCTCATGCAAAATTATCAAGGGAAAATATTAGTTAAAACGGGAAGGGGGTATGTTTGGCCCTAGAGAGTCCATAGACTTAATGAATTTAAGCCATGAGTCAAGCATCAACTTTTAACCCCCAAAATAAAATTCATAAGTTTTGATTTAGAAAAATTCTCAAGAAGGAATTTAGTTAAAAATCTTTTGGTTTTTAAGTTTTGAAAAGTCCTTAAAGGGGATATGATTAAAATCTCATAGGTTTTGCATTTTGAAAAATTCTGTACAAGGTGCTTGATTAAAAATTCTTTGAGCTTTTATTTTGAATAAATCCCAAAAAAGGTTTTATTGATGGAAGCCCAATTTTTTATTTTATTTTATTTAAAAAAATCTAAATTAAAGAAACATTATTCTTAGAAAAGTCTTTTTGGAAAAACTATATAATGCTATTTCCTTAGCCATTTAATACTGGACTATGAGTTTACAACCTTATCTAGATAAATGAAGTGTAAATCCCAAGCATGTTCAAAGGGGGAATATATATATATATTTATATGACTAAAGATGGATGACACATAAAAAAATACATCACAAGACAACATCAAATCCATAGCTATGCAAGCATTATCGAAATTCCAAGAAAGGATAAGCAAGCATGCAAAAGGAATATAACTTTAGCAAAATGAATAAATCAACATGTGATGTAAGCATTATTATAAAAAGAGATTAAATTCAATAAGGACTTACTATAAAAGCTTATATTTACATCATCCAATAATGCAATGGTTATAATGAATTTTTACAAATAGTTGCACATAAAAGATTAAACTGTAATGCACAGAATCACTCTCTATTGAAGAAAATTAAAACCCTAAACTAAGTTTGGGGAGCTCTCGGAGACCTATCTAGCCAGGGACGGACCCACTAAGGGGCAGGGGGGGCCATTGCCCCCCCGCCCTCCCTTTTTAATGCCCCCCCCCCCTCTCAAATACTGGGCTTCCTTCTCCATTTGACAGCCTGGGTAATATCACTCTTAAGTTTGCAAATTAGCTATTTAATTTGCATGCCCATATTTTAGAGTTTATAGTTGGCCCCCTCAAATTTTTGGATTGGTCTAAATAGCCCAAAAGAAACTAATCACTTAACCCTTTCTTTGGACCCATGGCCCCTCCATAGTCCAAATACAACACAACAAAAAATCCACAAATCACCAATATCATAATTCAATAACTCATAACCAAAAAAATCTCATAGAAAAAAAAATTTCCTTACGAGGGTGACAATAATTTATATAACTTTTTAATTGATTTATAAATTATGGGAAAGTCAATTACAA
Organism: Notholithocarpus densiflorus; assembly: GCA_030021035.2. Lineage (NCBI taxonomy): Eukaryota > Viridiplantae > Streptophyta > Magnoliopsida > Fagales > Fagaceae > Notholithocarpus > Notholithocarpus densiflorus. The sequence goes on along the minus strand of JARYZH020000018.1, from coordinate 5,247,479 downwards.
TATTTAAATTATTTTCAAAAGATAAAATGCAAAATTCTTTTAGAAGCCAATATTGATGATGTAGCATTGCCAACTCTTAATATTAATATCTCAATTTTCTAAAATCCTCAAACAAAGTTTTGAAAACTTCATTAATGTGATTTTTAGTTGCATCCAAAAGTATGGGTTTATCATATTGGTGAGTTGGTCAACGTGATAAAATCAACATATTAATTCTAATTATCCAAAATTTGGAGATCCAAAGTCCTCTTCTTTTTTTATTTTTCTTCGAAAATGTTAGAATATCATATTGTAACTTTCAACTTTTTTTGTTCATATTATTTCCTTCTTGACTTAAATATTTATGGTAATAAAATGCAATTGTTTTGTCTACCATGATTTTTTTTTTTTAATAAACCATGTCACTTGAAATTTTTTTGGTTCATGCTTTGGCCCCCCCTAGGTTCAAATCCTGGTTCCGTCCCTGTATCTAGCCAAGAAGCCATCGAAGACCCACCTAGCCAAGAAGCTGCTAGATCGGTTGCAAACTCTCCAAAATCTCTCTCAAAATCTAAATGAAAATCTCCACCATTATTGCTTATCGCCACCATGTTTGGCAGTGAGATTCTCTCATCTCTAAGCTCAATTCAATTGACACAAACCTCTCATTTTTCAATGATTTTGTTGTGCAACTGATTTTTTTTTTTTTTTAATTAAATGTGATTTTTGGTCAAGATTTTTGCATCTGGTGTTGCTTTTGTTGATTTCTTGCGGTGGTGGAGTTGGGTTAAATGGATTCCCAAAAAGAAAAACAATAAAAAGCACAAATATAACTTTAGCCATGGAGGTTTAGTTTGAGAGAGAGAGAGAGAGAGAGAGAGAGAGAGATTTAGAAGAATCTAGGTTAGGGAGGCAAAGCTTGGTGCTAGGGTCGTCGAAAGCTATTGGTGATAGGCGGAGGTTGGTGGTTGGTCATATCTGAGAGATGAGCAGATTTGTGATTTGGTGGGTTGATGAGGATTGATTGTGTGTGGCACTACTTAATTTTTAATTTGTTAAATGCTAATGTGACATGCTGAGATTAGAGGGTGTAAAACATGAGTTTTACACTACATTCTTATTAAATTTGGACACTGATAAAATAGAAAACTTTAAAACATGAAACTAGGTGTGAAGAAAGGAAGTTTAAGGTAAAGTTTTAACCTTTGTTCTGAAAAATTGCAATAATTTCAAGAAAGATGCAACCTTTAAGCCAAAGGTAGAAATTTTATTCTAAAGATTAAACTTTCCTAACAATACATAGGCATCTCTATACAAAAATTAACATTTGACATGAAAAAACATAAAACAAAAGGAAAAGTAAAAAACTTTCATGCCAAGATTGAAGCTTTAACAAGTAAGCATTTATTAAAGCATTAAAAACCTAAACTTTAACTCAAAGGTGCAACCTTTCATGCATATAAGCCAAGAATTTTATATTTAATTTTATAAGTTTAATACTTCTAATCAAAGAAAATGCATATTAATTTGATATCAAAAGTTTTAAATGAAACTTCAAGTTTCATCCATGGAGGAAATGGCATCTAAGTATAGAAGACTTAAGAAGCATGGGTATCACATAGAACACGATATATATATATATATATATATATTTTTTTTTGAGAAAAACATAGAACACGATATTATCATGATAAAAACATATAGTAAACACATGAATATAACATAGAAACAAGGCTTAATGTCCATGAGCATAGAAGATGGAAGCTTCAAGCTCTTAGACATAAAAACCTCTTTATTCTAGCTAGAAAATATAGGAAAGACAATTAATTGAAGGTTTAGAGATTATACCCTCTCAAAGCTTGAATTTAATCAAGAATGGAAGAGAAATGAATAATTTCTAGAAGTTTAGGGGCTGTCCAGAGGGTTGAAGGAGGTCTGGAACGTTTTGGGTGTGTTTGCATGTCTGTTCCGGGATGTCAAGAGATACTCCTAATCCAAGAAATTATGTGCTTTTTGAGTCCAACGTCCATGAGAAATTAAGAATACGCATGCAAAGTTAGTACCAAAAGCGTGTTTTTATCGGTTTTCTTCAACTTTGGCCCATTTTTCCGTTAAATCTTTTTAGACTTCCGGACCTCTGTTTTGATCAAATGAGGTGTCATTTGAAAGCTTATGAGATCTACTTCCTAAAGATTATTGCTTTTTATAACTTTCAAATTGAGTGAACTTGATGCTTTGGAAAAAAGGGTAAAAACAAGGTTTAAATAAATAGTAAAAGTAAATTAATGTTTTGGGTTTTTAATAATTTCATTTTTTTAATAGAGTTTCAACCTATAACGTTTGTTTCTGATGATTGTGCTTTTTATCATCAGACCAAAACACCAATTGGTTTTTGGTATAGGCAAGGATTGAATCTCAGATATTTTATTCAACCATCTGAAACTTTACTAATTGAGCAAACTGAAATCCACTTTAATAAATTCATTTTATTTGAAAGGATTTTATTAAATCAAGCCCACCAAATTGAAATTCTTCGCAAGACCTTTCCAATGACACGTTATTTGGATCATTTTTAGGTCGTTTACTCATAATTAAATAAATTGAATTATAATTAAACTTTAATGACATGTTGCCAAATTTAATCGGTATGTACTTTTTTTGTTTTTTGTTTTTGTGATATCTTGCTTGTTTCAATTCCGATTTGGGCTAGTTAATTGTCAAACGATAGGGAATTAAAATATCTATGACATTGGCCATTAATTATTCTGATCAGATGGTCATATCTTTTTTTGTCAAATATGGGTTGACTACAATCAAACTTGTTCAACTTTTAAAAAATAATTAGAAAAATTAATTTTATCATGAAAAGATGAAGTTTAGCATTTGAAGAAAATTTTGACTTCGTTTGACTTTTAGTCAACTTGGTTAGTGGCATTTTGGTCATTTTGACCTTAAACATGAAAATTTGAATAATTTGATATCCAATTTGGATAAATTTCAAAATTTTAAATATTCACACAATTCCATGATTAAAACAATAATTTTTGCAATTTTGTGAAAATATATGAGTTTTTGGCATATAAAATCAAGGCGGACAAAGTACAGTATCAACAAGTGCAATCCATGAAGTAAGAAAAATATGGGTAGTAAGCCTAATTCATGAAGATAGAGAAATTGAGGGCTATATGCCCAATTCATACCAAGGAAGTCAATTCCGTACTGTACTGGCCGGTATGGTCGGTATATATCGTACCGGCCAATAAACTGATACAGATACCCCTTGTTTCGTACAGGAAAAAATATCAGCCGTACTGGTGAAATCCGACTGTTTTGACTAGTAAATGGATACCGGGCCGAAACATGAAATGCTTTCTTCTTTTTTTTTTTTTTTTTTTTTGTGTGTGGTAATTTTGGCAGTTTTTTAAGGGCAGGATGGTGCAAATCTGAGTAAGCTAAGAAAACCCAGCAGAAAGAAAGAGAAAAATGAAAGAAAAATCCACAATAGCTTTGCAAAATGAAGTTAGAATCACCTCTTCTTCAAGACTTCGACTTCATTATTCTTCACATTTTTCTTTTACCATCTTCTTCTTTAAGGACTCAACGATGACTGATTTGCTTCTTTTGTTTTGTAACTTCGTTCTCTACACTTGCTCTTCCCTAGACTTCCCTTTTGCTTTCTCAATGTAAATGCTAAGTAAACTTGGTCAAAAGAGTACACTTGCTTTTGATTTTCTCAAACCATCAGATGATATTTTGAATTGGTGTCACCAATCTTTTGACACGTGGGATTAGCATTTATTGAGTTTGGTGGGTGTTGGATTATTTAATAGTTTTTACTTTTATATATTTATGTTGATAACTCCATAAAAAAATATAAAAAATTGTCAAAGTGATATATTGAGTTATTAGAAATATAACTCTGTATATTGTATAAAATAGTAAAAAATGGCGGTAAACTCAAAATGGTACACCGGTATCCGAAATATATCGTACAACTGGCCAAATTGATACAGCCTTCGGTATGATATTGACTCCCTTGATTCATACTATATGAAGAATTTTGGAAGAAAAAAAAGTCTAAATGTATAGACGAAGATGGAATTCTTGACTTGGGCCTTTGCATATGTTTTACTCCAATTTCTTGCATTGTGGCTACTTGTATTCCAAGGGAGCATTAGGAAACAAATAAAGAGTTGTCGAAACCAAAAACAAAAACCACAACAATCTTTAATAACTTTAAAATAAACATGATTTTTTTTTCTTTGTATTTGACTCATTCTCATTTTATGTATAATTTTCTTTTAAGATTTTTTTTTTCTCTCTCTCTCTTAAAATGATTACAAATGGTTATGTTCAAATTCCTTATCACTTTTGTGGATTCATTAACGAATTGATACTTAGAGTCTGTTTGGTTAGTACTTTGGGAGCCTAAAAAAGCATTTTTAAAACTCAAAATTATGTTTTGCAAAAAGCAACTTCTCATAGTTATTTTACAAACCCTCATTTTAATTCCAAAACACTGTTTTGCAACAACTTATACAAATGCACTCTTGGCATTTTATTATCATACTGATTTTAAACCTTTTGTTCAATTTCAACATTGTCAGGGACAAAAAAGTTTCCCTCCCGACAAATGAGATTTATGTTGGGTTGGAGGCCTAAACCGAAACTCGACGATGGGCTTGATGCACAGCCCAAAGGCTATCAGTGAAGATCCAAAGAATTCACTGTATCCTATGCCTTGGGCTTAGGTTGAGACTGATAAGAATGGCCTATAAACAATCCCTACAACAGACATGTTAGCATGATTAAAAAGCATACTATAAGAAGTAGCCCAGCAGTAAAATATTTCTGCAGAAAATAGCCCAACAGTAAAGTGTTTCTGCAGTAAACTAGCCCAGCGGTAAAATGTCCCAGCGGTAAAGTAAGATAAAACAGGATAAACCTCCAGCTATTAGCTATTTCACAGATTAAGGAAAATATCTACATTTTCAAACTCATCATCCGTTAGCTCTGGAGAAGAGTCTTCTAATACAACAATATGAGGGAAAAATTCTATAGTAACAGTTACATCATAACCTTCAATAGTAAATGAATAAGTAAATATCATGGGTTCCGTTATAACAAATAATGACAAAAACTTAGTGTGAATATAGTGAGTAATGAGGAACATTTCAAGTAGTGTGAGTAGTAAGAGAGAGTGTGTATAGTAAAATTGTTAAGGCTTTCTACTGGGGGTAGATAAGTGTTTATGAGCAGAGCTATGAGGAGTGTTTGTGAGTTAGGAGCTGGGGAACTTAGTTTCTAAGCTTGAAACTAAGAACTCAGTGACTTTTTTCTGAGCTTAGAGAAGGCTTAAATAGAGAGGTTAAGGAAGAGTTCTTCTTTCTTGGTGTATGTCTTAGTGTGTTTTTTCTCTCCGCCTTGAAACATTAATAGATAGTTGCCTTTATAGTTGGGTTTTAGGGGGTAATTAGCAAATAATCTTTGCTAAATCTTTCTCAATCTTTAGAAAATTCTTAGAGAATCGTTCCTAGGATTTTAGCTAAGAATGGTAAGCTTAACTTTTAGAAGGTTCTTGCTGTTTTGGGTAATAACAGCTGGGATTCTGACTTAGCATTGAATGCTCATTGGCCTTGGCTAATGGGATTAAAGCATGCTTTATGCTAATGATCTTGGTTATGCTACTACTAGAATCAGAGCTCCCTAGGGCAGATTGTATCACCCCAAGCTAGGTGTCAATCTTGGAGCCCTTGCTGGGAACTCTATTGGGATCCCCTTGGTGCCCTCCAAACCACATTTCCCTAAGTTTCCCCATTTGAGGTTCACGTGCTTGGTCCATGAACCAGAGAATACACGTTTTTAGTATGAAAATGAATTGATTTCATGTTGTTTCAGGAGCTTTAATGGCCTGGTCATGGCTGCTCTTGGTTCTTGACCGGATGGGTTGGAGAAGAAAGAAGGGATAGCTGGCTGAAGCTTCCTAGCTTTCTGTCACGTCACTTTCAGCTTTATGTCACATGAGAAATGATGGAATTTCAGCTTGTGAAGGACGGGTTTAACCCCTAATGGACACGTGTCCTCTTCTGATCTGATTGGACAAGTTGGGACTTGATGAGAATGGGCTCTAGCTATTAAGTTATGTTGAAATTTGGTTGGTCAGCTCACATGAGCTTCAGCTGCTGGGATTTGTGTATGAGCTGGGCTAGCTTAGCTGGGCTTCGTAGTTGAGCTTCTATGGGCTTGGTTATGCCTACAAAATGAAGAGTTTTGCCATGGGTGATATACATGGGCTTTTATAAATTTTGTAAGAGAGGTATTTCTTGAGGGATGAGTAATTATATTTCCCGTGAGTAAGGGATTCAGTATATGTAAAACAAGTGTCAAAATAATATTTGATTTTGTAAATATGTGCTAAAATAGCATTTGGGCTTTATAAAATAGTTGACAAATTATTATTTGGGCTTTTAGAAATAGTTGCCAAATTAGTATTTGGGCTTTGTAGGATTTTGTAAAAATATTATCGTGTAGCAACAGGCTTTAAGAGATGCCGTGTAGCAATGGGCTTTTAGAGGTGCCGTATCGTAACGGGCTTTAGAGGTGCCATATCGTAACGGGCTTTAGAGTGCCGTATGGTAACAGGCTTTAGAGATGCCGTATCGTAACGGGCTTTAGAGGTGTCATATCGTAATGGGATTTAGAGTGCTGTATTGTAACGGGCTTTAAAGGTGCCATATCGTAACCAGCTTTAAAGATGCCGTATCATAATGGGCTTTAGAGTGCCGTATCGTAATGGGCTTTAGAGGGGTTTTGTTGGGCTTTTTTTTGGAGATAGCATAATTTTGTGGCCCAATTTTGGTAGCAATATGGTGAGTATTTTTGTGACACCCAAGTTGGATAATATGTGGGATATAATGGGTAATATTTGTGAGAGGGCCTAAGGCAATTTATGTGGCTTATATAAGGAATGTTTATGGGAGCCCAATAACATGGAGAATATTTGGGTAATATATATGGGGAATATTTATGTGGGCTCAAAATAATTTATGGGCTTGTGTGGGTATTTTTGTGAGTGGGCTAATGAAATTAATGCCCGAAAATTTGTACCTCAACAAACATTTATATATTTTATTAGGTTTCTGTTGGGATTATAGTAAGTTGTACCCAAAAACAATAATTTTGTGTAAGGTACTTTTCAGGGTCAATTAAATCATTTACCAAAGTTTGCTAACTCATTGAAATTCTCATATCACACAATTGAAATGGTAAACGTGTTAAATTACTGATTGTCCCAAAAACTTAAGCTATTAGGAAATGATGAATTTAATTACTTAACTATAATTCAAACAAAATGTTGGTACTTGTGAAAGAGATCCAAGAGACAATAATTGCTTCTTCTTTTTTCAAACAAATAATTTTGACTTCTTGTAGGTTCATTGGTATGTATTTAATTTAAAGTGCTTTTTGAGATTTTATTATTAGGCAAAAATACAAATTACATCCATTAGTTTGGTCAATTGTCATTTTGATCCTATATGTTTCACTTTGTTGTCATCATTAGTCCTTCTGTCTATAACTACTATTAACCAATTGAAAAATATTTTAAAATAATAATAATAATTTATTGAATAAAAAAAAAAATTCTTTGTTCCTTTTTTGGGGAGTGGTAATTTCGTTACCAAGTTCTTATTTTGGTTGCAATATCCAACATTTTAATAGTTGTAAAAGAAAGTTAAAGTTAAAAAAGAATAAATATTGATACTTTTAAATTAGTTTAAAAATAAAAATGTCATACACTTCTTTTAAAAATTGGCATATATAAAAAAAATTAAAAATCTTTTGAATATGTAACATACTTTTAATACTTCTAAGTAATTAATTTATATTTTCATTTTACTTTTATGTAATGAATTATTTGAATATTACATATATATAGATATATATATATATATATGTACGCGCCCCTGGTACACAGGCCCATTTGGGGCTTAGGACATGGGTTAAAGGTATGGCCCAGTGCCTCGATTTTTACCAGGCCAAGAATCCCAGCCCTTACCCGTGAAAGCTACGTGACCATGCTCGGAGTATTCCGATAAAGGATAACAGACGGGCGGCTGACGCCAACTCACTTTTGACCATGCCGCATGAGTTTACTCGGCAGATCGTCACTGGTCATGCGCACTCGCCCGGCGGGGCCTTGGGAACGTCACTGCCGAGCATATATCCTAAGGGGGGAGCCATTTCCAAAGCCACTCCCACCTACACCCACTTACGAGTAATAATATTGGACCCCCAATTGCACTAGCTGTGGCAGTAATCATGATCCTTCCACTTATCTGAGACTATAAATACAAGAAGAGGGGGATGGAGTAAGGGGCTTTTGGTTGGAAGAGGGTTTTTAAGAGCAGCTTGGTGGAGTCTCTGTGCCGAGAACGACCCAAAGTAGGAAATCCTAAGTCCAGACTACAAATAAGTTGTGAGCCCAGTTGAGGTTGGGCCTTCCTCACCTCTCAGGCACGCACAATTGGCGCCGACTGTGGGAATCTCCTCCAACGCCGTGGTTCTAAAGAGACTCAATCTCGGGAGAATGTCTGATAGACGCTCGGAGGGACACGCGGCGAGCGGTTTTGAAGGGGCTTCTCGGGGATCTTCTTGGCAGAACGGAGGCAAAAGGGACGTGAAGATAGGGACCGGGAGCATGAGGAGGAACGTTCGGGTCTCGGGGAAGGGTCATACCAGACACGACAAACGGCATCAGAGGCCTTGGAGCGCCTACAATTTGGCGGCAGAGAGGAAGAACTCGAACGATTGCGCAGGTTAGTAAGAGATCTAGAGTTGCAGGCAGGGGGCAGACGCTAGAGAAGGGATCGAGGAGAAAGAGATAGAAGGTCGGCTACGGGGGAAAACCGTCACGAGGCGGGGTCCGATCAATCCGGCTCCCGTCGACGGCGGGACCGTTCGCGTTCACGGGAATCTCGTCGTTACCGCGAACGCTCACATTCACAGGAATCACGTCGTCATCGGGACCGCCCACACTCTCGGGAGTACGCAGACCGGGGTTCAGACTCCCCCGAAGAGCGGCGACCCCGCAATACCGCCATGGACGCGATGAGTAGGGCTCTACGAAGAGCTGCCCTGTCTCCTTTCTCGGACGGTATTGAACGCGCCAGAATGCTGAGCCGATTCACATGCCCACCCTTCAACACCTATGACGGGAAAACGGACCCGGTGGAGCACGTCAGCCATTACATCCACATGATGTCTTTGCATTCGCACAATGATGCACTGATGTGCAAGGTGTTTCCCTCGAGCCTCGGATCGACCGCTCTAAGATGGTTTAATGGGTTGAGGAAGGGCTCCATCCACACTTTCGCTGAGCTGATCCAAGAATTCGGCGTTCGGTTCATGACTTGCAGTCGGGTGCCACAACCAGTAGATGCCCTATTGTCTATGAAAATGTGGGTCGGGGAGACCCTTCGCAATTACACCAGTCGATACTGGGAGCTTTATAATGAGATCGGTGGGGGGAACGAGAGGATTGCTGCCAGCACCTTCAGAATGGGGCTGCCCGAGGATTCCGAACTACGGGAGTCACTAACGAAGAAACCCCCCGAGGATATGAGACAGCTCATGAGGCGAATTGAGGAATACAAGCGCCTGGAGGATGATAGGATGCAAAGTAAAGGCAAGGCACCGTTGATGAACCGTCCTTGGCAAAGTGGTTTCCAGCTGAGGCCCCGGAAGGATTCGAGGGCACAGGCACCGGAATGGCAGCTGGGCGAGGTGAACGTGACATTCAAAGAGCCCGTGCATCGAATTGTAGATCGAATCAAGAACGAGCCTTACTTCAGGTGGCCGAACAAGATGGGGGGTGACCCTTCTCGGAGAAACCAAAACCTCTACTGTACCTATCACAAAGACAAAGGGCATACAACCGAGCAGTGCCGGGTATTGAAAGACCATTTAGAACAGCTGGTGAAGGCGGGCCACTTGAAGGAATTTGTGGTGGATTCCGAAAATCGGGGAGCTGGGCACGGCGCTCAGCAGGGAAGGATCCCTCTTCCCCCGCCCTTGGGAGTGATTGAGGTAATACACGCAGCCCCGAGAGGTATACCCGCGACCAAAAAAGGAGTATTGACTGTTGTAGCAGCAAAAGTTTCCCTGGACGAGACACCACCCGAGAAAAGGGCAAAAATTGCTCGGAAGTCTCTAGCTTTTGATGAGGAGGACTTAGAGGGAACAATTCAGCTGCATGACGACGCGCTGGTAGTCACAGCACGGGTAAGTGGCTTCCTGGTCAAGAGGGTGATGATAGACCAGGGAAGCGGGGCCGACGTGATGTACCCGGACTTGTTCAAGGGACTCGGGCTGAAGAGCCGGATCTAACGAAGTATGACACGCCGCTCGTCTCGTTCGACGGAAGGGTTGTAATTCCCGAGGGCCAGATTTCCCTACCCGTTAGTATGGAAGGGAAGGAGGTGATGGTAACTTTCATCGTAGTCAGTTCATTTTCTCCATACATGGCAATACTGGGAAGACCGTGGATTCACGTCATGGGAGCCGTACCGTCCACATTACATGTAAAAATCAAGTTTCCGACCGAACATGGAATGGCAGAGGTCCGAGGAAGTCAGAGAGTTGCCAGACAATGCTTGGTCGCGGCGATCAGCTGGAAGGACAAACAAGTTGAACAGACCCCGGAAGATGCATCGTTATAGCAATTACAGGAGCCCCGAGGGAAAGCGAGGGCTGGTTGTTCCTAGGAGTTGATCAGAGTCCAAATACTGCCGGACACCAGTCGGTGCTTTCAAGTAGGGGCGAGCATGGGGGGGCAGGATACAGTAGAGACGCTGCTGTTGCTTATTCAGAATGTGGATGTATTTGCCTGGTCCCCGTATGAAGTACCCGAGGTCGACCCCGAATTTATCAGCCATAGACTCAACGTAGACTCATCATTTCCCCCTAAGAAGCAAAGACCGAGGAGATCGGGAGCACATCGAAGCAGTAAAGTCAGAAGTTCACAAGCTGAAGGAGGCTGGGGCAATAAAGGAGATTTATTTCCCAGAGTGGTTGGCGAACACCGTCGTTGTAAAAAAGAAGAGCGGAAAGTGTGTGTGTGGACTTCACGGACTTAAACCGAGCATGTCCAAAAGATCCATTCCCAATGCCAAAGATTGATCAATTGGTGGACTCTACGTATGGCCACCCGAGGATGAGTTTCCTTGACGCCTTTCAAGGGTACCACCAGATTGCACTAGCGCCCGAGGATCAAGAAAAGACTGCATTCATTGCTCCGGATGCTAACTACCACTACACCGTGATGCCCTTTGGGTTAAAAAATGCCGGTGCCACCTACCAGCGAATGATAACGAGAATGTTTCGAGATAAGATTGGACGCACGGTCGAAGTGTACATTGACGACATGGTAGTAAAAAGTAAACAGGAAAGTCGACATATTGAAGACCTCCGGGGGGTGTTCGAAGTACTACGGCAGCATAAGCTACGTCTTAATGCCGAGAAATACGCTTTCGGGGTAAATGCCGGAAAGTTTCTAGGATACTTAATAACTGGCCGAGGAATTGAAGTCAACCCCGAACAAATTGAAGCCGTTAAGCGCCTGAAATCCCCAAGCAACCCCAAGGAGGTACAAGTATTGACCGAGATGTTAGCCGCCCTTAATCGGTTCATTTCTAAATTCGCCGATCGTTGCCGGCCATTTTACCAGCTTCTAAAGAAATGGAAGGGATTTCAATGGGACGAGGAGTGTGAAAGGGCTTTCCAGGACCTCAAAGAGTATTTGATCCAGGCACCCATGTTGACAGCCCCGGACCCCGGAGAGGACCTATTCATGTATCTATCAGTTTCCGATCACACCGTAAGTGCCGTACTCTTGAGAGATAAAGGAGTCCAGCATCCAGTATATTATATCAGCAAAACCCTAGTCGATGCCGAGGTCAGATACCTGCCTTTAGAGAAGCTGATATTAGCCCTAGTTCACGCCACGAGGAAGTTGCCCTACTATTTTCAGGCTCATACCGTGTACGTACTGACGGGGTATCCTTTGCAATCGTTGTTGAGGAGGTCCGACTTCACGGGGCGGATTGCCAAGTGGGGGACTCAGCTCGGGGCCTTCGACATAAGGTATAGGCCGAGGAATTCAGTGAAAGGACAGGTATTGGCAGATTTTGTGGCTGAATTTTCCCCCAGAGCTGAAGGGGAGATGGTTTGCCACATTGAATGTCTTCCGTGGAAAGTGTTTGTGGACGGAGCCTCGAGCGCCATGGGGGCTGGTGCCGGGATTGTGATTATCACTCCGGAAAGAATACGGTTGGAACACTCGTTCAGATTGGGGTTTAAAGCCTCCAACAACGAGGCCGAGTACGAGGCTTTGATCACCGGGTTAAACGTCGTTTTAAGTTTGGGTGCTCGGGAAGTGGTGGCTTACTTGGATTCGCGGCTGGTTGTCAACCAGGTGCAGGGCAGTTTCGAAGCTCGCGATCCACGGATGAAGGAGTACCTACGGGTAGTGAAACAAGTCATGGGCAAGTTCTCTACGGCAAAAGTGGTCCAGATTACCCGAGGGCAGAACAGACATGGCGACTCCTTGGCTACGTTGGCCTCGGCAATAACTGATGGAGTCCCTCGAATGATCAAGGTAGAACTTGTAGCGGAACCAAGTATCAGGGTCGTGACCGACGCCGACATCAGCGGAGTCAGTGTTTCAACAATTTAAACGTGTGATCTGTGTTGGATGGACCCGATTGTGGACTTCATAGCCAAAGATCGCCTTCTGGATGACGAGAAGGAGGTCGGGAAAGTCCGGCGGGCAGCCCCACGATATTGGCTGTCAGCAGAGGGGAAGCTCTACCGGAGATCCTTCGGGGGGCCGTATCTGTTGTGCCTGCATCCCGGGAAAGTGGACAAACTGCTAGCCGAACTACATGAAGGTGTGTGTGGCGGCCACGTGGGGGGACGTTCGTTGGCCCACCGAGCAATGACACAGGGATTTTGGTGGCCGAAGATGCAACAAGATGCTGCCGAATACGTGCGAAAGTGTGAAAGGTGCCAAAGGCACGCCCCCTTGATACACCAGCCGGCAGGACACCTGAACCCGGTCGGCAGTCCCTGGCCTTTTGCGCAGTGGGGGCTGGATATTTTGGGTCCGTTTCCCCGTGCCACGGGTAACAGGCAGTTCGTTCTGGTGGCCGTGGATTACTTCACTAAGTGGGCAGAAGCGGAGGCGCTGGCTAACATTCGAGACGCAGACGTCAAGAAGTTCGTATGGAAAAATATAGTCACTAGGTTTGGAGTGCCAGACTCTCTTATTTCGGATAATGGTCTGCAGTTTGATAGCAAGGCCTTCCGCGAATTCTGCTCCAATCTCGGCATCAAGAACAGATACTCTACCCCAGCCTATCCTCAAAGCAATGGGCAAGCTGAAGCTGTTAACAAGACAATTTTGAACGGGCTGAAGAAAAGGTTGGACGGGGCGAAAGGAAGGTGGGCCGAGGAACTGTATAATGTGTTGTGGGCTTACCGGACAACGCCCAGGCGTTCCACGGGAGAAACCCCATTTTCCATGACATACAGAGCAGAGGCTGTGATACCAGCTGAAGTAAACCTGTGCAGTGCGCGGGTGGGCGGATTCGATCCGGCACTAAACGGTTCGCGGATGACGAAGCATTTGGACCTGTTAGACGAATCCCGGGAAGCGGCCACCATACGTCTGGCCGGGTATCAACAGTGCATAGCGCGACGGTACAACCGAGATGTACAGGCCAGAGAATTCAGCGCCGGGGACCTGGTGCTACGAAGGGCGGTGGGGAACATGCGAGACATAAACGCTGGGAAGCTGGCCCCGACCTGGGAGGGACCCTACAGAGTCACTGCTGTCGCGGGCGCAGGATCGTATTACCTGGAGGGTCTAGAAGAGAGACCACTCCATCGACCGTGGAACGTATATAATTTAAAGAGGTTTTATCACTAATCGATTGTAAACTAAGGCTGGGGGTCAATTATTACGTGGAAGTGTTTTGTCCTGTATTATTGTTTCTTGTTCATATTGTCGTGTTTAACTTCTCAAATTCCATCCAAGCCGATGAGAAGCCTGTTTCTCGGTTCGATCCCCATCACCGTGCAGTTGGAAATCTTAATCTGAAAGGCTCTCACACTAAGGACAGAAGCCTGCTTCTCGGTTCGATCACTATCACCGAACAGGTGGAAACCTAATCTAAAGAAGTCACTCTAAGGACAGAAGCCTGCTTCTCGGTTCGATCCCTATCACCGAGCAGGTGGAAACCTAAATCTAACAAATTCTCACTAAGGACAGAAGCCTGCTTCTCGGTTAGATCCCTATCGCCGAGCAGGTGGAAACCTTAATCTAAAAGATTCTTACTAAGGACAGAAGCCTGCTTCTCGGTTCGATCACTATTATCGAGCAGGTGGAAACCTAAGCTAAAGAAGTCACTCTGAGGACAGAAGCCTGATTCTCGGTTCGATCACTATCACCGAGCAGGTGAAAACCTAAATCTAAGGAGTTCTTACTAAGGACAGAAGCCTGCTTCTCGGTTAGATCACTATCACCGAGCATGTGGAAATCTAATCTGAAGAAGTCATACTAGGGACGGAACCCTTATTCTCGGCCCAATCCTAATCACCGAGTAACTCGAAGCCTTGGTCTAAAAACTCCAAAGGATGCGAACCCTACTCTCGGTTTGATGCCAATCACCGAGCAGGTGTACACTTTAATCTTTAGACAGAAAGGAAGAGACAAAGACTATAGAGAAGCAAGCATAATATCCGACAGTTATAAAAGCAACCAATGCAAATAAACCGGGAGTTAAATAAGTTGTTCAGTCACCACATCCCGGTGACGTAGGCAGATAAACCGGATATAAAAAGAAAATTGTTTGTCCTTAAAACCAGACGAAGTAAAAGTTAAACCAGGGAATTAAATAAGTTGTTTAGTCACCACATCCCGATGACATAGGCAAATAAACTCGACAACGGAAGATAAACTCGGCGATCAGACAGTGAGGTCCACAGGCTGCGTCTCGGTCGGCGTCTCGGAAGGCTGATGCTCGGAGATAGGGGGTGGGTGGCTGGTAGCTTCCGTCCCAACTACTTCCACATGGGCGTCAATTTGCTCAACCAGCTCCCTCAGACTGTCCGTCTCCTCCTCATCAACCGATCCAATGGGGTTCTGCGCGGCAGGGAGGGAGTCCGGAAAAGGTATCAGGGCAGGGTCCCTCAGGTGGGAGTCTTCGGGCGCCCCTGAAGCATGCAGAGCCGCCATCCAACCCTCTTGGAAAGATAATCGTCGGGTCTCTCTGACAACTGGCTCCACACCATCCTCAGCGTCGGCAAACCCTTTGTTGTACCACTTATTTTCACAAGCCTCCAGAGCGGCTTGCAGATCAGCCACCTTCTCGGTCAGAGCAGCATTTAGACTCGCCGCTTCGGCCAACTTCAGGTCCGCTTCATCCCGTTTCGTCGCCAGGTCCCCCAACCTTTTTTCCAGCAGCTCCCGGGCTTTCCCTTCGGCGGCTGCTCTCTTCTCGGCCGCGTCAGCAACTTTTGTTTTTTCTTTTGTCGTTTTGACGGCCGCGTCCCTGCTAGCCTTCTCCCGAACGGCCTCCTCGGAAAGGTCCTTCAACCGCTCGTTCAAGATATGGGTCAGTTGAGCAGCCTGGTTGAAACAACAAAAGTATGCTGGACAATACGGAAAACTATGTACGAAAGTAAAAAGAGCCTAGGAAAGCAGAAGATTTAAGAAAGAGGAGGTTACCGCTATCGTGTGCCATTGCAGCCTCCTCCCCATTGAATCGTCCGTCCCATCTGCGAAAGCACTCACGTCTTCAGGAAGAAGGAGACCGTGAGCTAAGCTCTGGGCAACGCGACCTCCTTCCCCCTTTTCCCATACCCGAACGCTGGCATCAGCAGGGAGCGGCATGCCGTCCAGCTCAAAACTAGGCTGCCATGCCGGCACTGATCGGGACGAGGACGCCACGAGTGTTCCCACCGGAGCTGGGGGCTCTTGGATAATCACACCCCGTGATGGCTGAAGGGGAGTTTGGGCTTGAGCACTGCCCGGATTAGCAGACGTCTGCTCTACAGTCCGTGGTCTCTTACGAACCCGTGTACTGGAAGGAGGAGGGGGAGGAGCAGGTGGAGGTGGGCCGCGCCCTTGAGGGGGTTGTTGCTGTGCAGCCGTGGGAGCGCCAGGGATAAACCGGCTAACCGATAAAGTCTTGCGGGTCACCATTTCTTCGCCCCGGGCCGGAGGGTCTCTCGAAGAGCTGCTGGATTCGGCAACCGCGTGCCCAGGTTCTCGGGCAGGAAGTTCAGGTTCGACAGGCTCCTCTGGCTGCACGGCTTCGTGGGCAAGTTCCCGGAGGCGGCGAGACGCTGCTTCGGCCGATTCGTCTCTTATGGGAGCTAGCTCATCCGAGCATGTGTAACGCCGGCCAATATCCCGAGCTTCTCCTACCGTGAACTTTGGTGGGAGGAAGTTCGCGTGCCGAACGTCTATATAAGAGAGCAGAGGGCTGTCCACCAGGAGGGCTTGGCCGAACGACTGCCAAGTTGAATACACGGGGTCTACACCGAGTATGAGATGAGACGCCCGGAGCTGCCCGTCCCAATGAACGAAGATTTCGGACCTAAGAACAAAATTTAGGTCCCGTACGTGAACGGTTCTGATGTCTTGGGTAAACACCGAACCGTCTGCAGAGAGGGGAGAAACAGGTTAGCATTAGCACAAATACAGCAATTATAAAGGAAGTAACACAAACTATGAATCGAAACAAACCAACTTCACGCCGTGTGAGTGGGGGAGGGATATCGCCGACAAACCACTTGCCGCGCACCCGGACGAACTCCCCAGCAGAGTTTCTATTAGAGTCCGGCAGGCATGAAATCAGCCGTACCCTTATGTCCCTAACCTTTAAATAGTAATTGGATTTCTTTTTTCCGCATAAACTGTACATATGGTTTATATTGTGCTGGTCTAGTTGCAGACCGAACGTTTGGTTTAACCTACTCACGCAGCTCACTACCCGGTAAAAATTGGGGGTAGTTGCTCGGGACTCAACCCGTAATATCTAAGGGTGACAAGAAGGAGGGGATCTATAGGAAACCTAACCCCACCCTCTAGAATAGACATCAAAGGGAAAAAAGCGGTGCTTGCCCCTCTGTGGAGGACAATTTCACTTTCGTGGCAGTACGTCACCTCCACTTCATCGGGGACGTTGTACCTTTGTCGAAAGGCGGCCAGGGAAGACCCAGCGTTCAAGAGGTGAGCATAACCCATTCTAGGGGATTAGATCTAGAAGAGAACTCGGAAAAATGAAATCAAAATGAGGGAAAGGTTTAGGAGACTTACTTTTGGCTCTAAGGGAGGAGAGAATTCTGGGTTGACGGGCAATGGCGCTGGGAAATGCTCGGCAGAGAGAAATTTAAGAGAAAGAAGAGTGAAAAAGTGAGAAGGAGGGCGAGAACGGGCTATTTATAGGGGCCAAGTAAGGGCAAGCATCGACTAATGGGCAGTTAATGAGAATTAATTAGCGATGATGGGATGGTAAAACGTTACGGATACCAAAGACAACTGGCACGTGGATCGACAGGCAATGATGGCAGCCGAAACGGAAGGTCAGACGCAACACGCCTTTTGAGAAATGCATTAATGGATCACTGAAACCGTCCTGAAATGCGCCCGTTGAGTTGCTCGGGTAGGTGCTGCCTCGGAAGGTCCTTGATTCGCTCCGAGGGCCGAGCACGAATCAAGGGGGGGCTAATGTACGCGCCCCTGGTACACAGGCCCATTTGGGGCTTAGGACATGGGTTAAAGGTATGGCCCAGTGCCTCGATTTTTACCAGGCCCAGAATCCCAGCCCTTACCCGTGAAATCTACGTGACCATGCTCGGAGTATTCCGATAAAGGATAACAGACGGGCGGCTGACGCCAATTCACTTTTGACCATGCCGCATGAGTTTACTCGGCAGATCGTCACCGGTCATACGCACTCGCCCGGCGGGGCCTTGGGAACGTCACTGCCGAGCATATATCCTAAGGGGGGAGCCATTTCCAAAGCCACTCCCACCTACACCCACTTACGAGTAACAATATTGGACCCCCAATTGCACTAGCTGTGGCAGTAATCATGATCCTTCCACTTATCTGAGACTATAAATACAAGAAGAGGGGGATGGAGTAAGGGGCTTTTGGTTGGAAGAGGGTTTTTGAGAGCAGCTTGGTGGAGTCTCTGTGCCGAGAACGACCCAAAGTAGGAAATCCTAAGCCCAGACTACAAATAAGTTGTGAGCCCAGTTGAGGTTGGGCCTTCCTCACCTCTCAGGCACGCACAATATATATATATATATATATTGACTTCATCTATTAATGACTATATATTGATTATTTTTATTTAATCTTCTATTTATTATACTTATAGTCACCTTAGATTATGAAGTATCTCAAACATAACAATGATTATATTTGTGACGCCTCAAATTAGTTGGATATTGATTGAGTGTGCGTTATGTGAGTGTATGGTGAGTCTCACATTAGGCATACACTGGATTGATTTGAACTTTATTAACATCTACAAGAAGTCTCAATTGTGACTAAACTAATCCTTTTGGGGTATCGCACAGATGTGATCAACGCTTTTACTTGGGTCGTTATAATACAAAGTCTTAACTCTAACATTGGTACACAAAAAATAAAATTAAACTTTTGTCTACATTATATTTTCCATGTCAATGGAAATTCTTGTTTAATTAATTACGGTTTAATTAGATTAATTAACATTTCTTTGTATTAATTTTATTTCCATCCTTTATTTTTATCTTACTTTGTTTAGACTAAAATCCTACATTTGTCACTACATAAGATGACATAATACTTAGACATGGCAAAAGGGCTAGGTTCAGGCAAAAAATGGGTCATCTTAAATGTGTTAGAAATGGGTCGGGTTGACCTTTATTTTTTCACGAATTTTTTTTTTTGAAAACATGTATTTTCCACTTTTTTTTTTTTTTTTTTTTTTTTTTAGAATGAAGACTTTTATTGAAATGAACTAAAGAGCGGCCAAATTAGCTTGAACAAAAGGTAAAGTGCAAGATGGAACATCCTCCATCCACACTGTACAATGTTGAGATGTCAAAACTAGCCTAGTTAAACTGTGAGCAACTTTATTACCATCTCTCTTTACATGAGAGTATGACAATTGTGAATATAAATCGGAAAATAAAGGCACGTCTTTTAGCAAATGGGCGTAGGGCGCCAACCCGAATTCCTTGCATTTTAGGGCCTTTGCAACCACTACAGAGTCACCCTCAATTATGGCAATATGAAGACCCAACTCACTGCCAAACTCCACAGCCTTATTCGCAGCCACAGCCTCAACTTCCACGGTCACATTATCTATAATGGTAGGCAACTACCCTCAGCTGATCACCAAGGATGTAACATTCCTAGTGGTCGACTGCTCGTCCGCCTACAATGCTATCCTCAGACGACCCACCCTCAATTCGTGGAAGGCTGTAACCTCAACCTACCACCTAATGATTAAGTTTCCTACCTATTATGGAGTGGGAGAGCTACGCGGAAATCAGGTGGCCGCACGCAAATGCTACGTGGCCATGATGGAAATGGATGACCACCTCCAAGCCATGAACATAGAAGAACACCGGATGGCAACGGAGCCCGTAGAGAAGCTTGAAGAGATACTTCTTGAAGACTCCAAACTTGACCGAACAACCAAAATTGGAACCCTCGCTAATCCCGCGGTTTGCCAAGTGCTCACAACTTTTCTCAGAAATAATCGGGACGTATTCACCTGGAGTCACGAAGACATGCCAGGGATAGACCCTTCAGTTATGGTACATAGGCTGAATGTGTCGCCCTCCTTTCCACCAATTCGACAGAAGAAGCGGGTGTTCGCCCCGGAGCGAGATCAGACTATAGCGGAAGAGGTCCACAAACTACAGGAGGCGAGCTTCATTAGGGAGGTTTACTACCCCGACTGGCTGGCAAACGTAGTGATGGTTAAAAAAGCTAGCGAAAAGTGGAGGATGTGCGTGGACTTCACCGACCTAAACAAAGCATGCCCTAAAGACAGCTATCCCCTCCCGCGGGTCGACGTTCTAGTAGACTTTACGGCTCAGCATCAACTGTTAAGTTTTATGGACGCTTTCTCGGGCTATAACCAAATACGAATGCATGAAGATGACCAGGAGAAAACTTCGTTCATGACTAGCCAAGGCCTATTCTGTTATAAAGTGATGCCATTCGGCCTAAAAAATGCGGGCGCAACGTATCAGAGGCTTATGAACAAGATGTTTGCGCAGCAAATTGGGAGAAATGTCCAAGTCTACGTTGATGACATGCTAGTAAAAAGCCGAAGGGAGGAAGATCACTTGGAAGACCTCAGGAAAACATTCAACACCCTTCGCTCTTACAACATGAAGCTCAATCCAGGAAAATGCGCCTTCGGAGTGACAGCAGGAAAATTCCTAGGATTCATGGTGTCTTAATGGGGCATTGAGGCCAACCCGGACAAGATCCGAGCCATAATGGAAATGGTGCCCCCAAGAAATGTGAAGGAAGTACAAAGCCTCAACAGCAAAATAGCAGCGCTGAATAGATTCGTGTCAAGGGCAACGGACAAGTGTTTACCCTTCTTTCGCACGCTGAAGAAATCTTTCGAGTGGACTGTCGAGTGTCAGCAAGCATTCGAGGAATTAAAAGCTTATCTATCTTCCTCGCCGCTGCTAAGTCCCTCGCAGCTAGGTGAAGAGCTTTTCCTCTACCTGGCTGTCTCCCTTGCCGCCGTCAGCGCCGCCTTGGTTAGAGAAGAGGAACAAGTGCAGAAGCCCGTGTATTACACTAGCTGGGCGCTTCGCGGTGCCAAAGAAAGATACCCGCCCATGGAGAAACTCGCCTTCGCATTAGTTAAGACAGGCCGCAAACTCAAACCGTACTTTTAAGCCCACACGGTGATTGTCCTGACTGACAAGCCCTTGAGGCGGGCGATGAGCAACCCTGAAGCCGCTGGTCGATTGGCGCTATGGGGCATAGAGTTGAGCGAGTTTGACATCCAGTATTGCCTACGAACCGCCATCAAAGGACAGATTGTCGCGGACTTCATAGCAGAATTTACCAGCGGCGGGGATAAGGGGGCAGAAGAGTCTCCTCTATGGAGCATACATACAGACGGATCATCCAACAGACAGGCCGGGGGGGCTGGTGTCATACTACTATCACCCAAAGGGGACACGGTTGAATGTATGGTCCGTCTCGACTTCCCCACTACCAACAATGAAGCGGAATACGAAGTACTAATAGCAGGACTCGATCTTGCCAAAGTAGCGGGAGCCGCGAGCATAGTCATTTACTGCGACTCTCAGGTCGTTACTAACCAAGTGAATAGGGACTATAAGTGCAAGGGCAAAAGGATGAAGAGGTATCTGGATCAAGTAAGAAAAAAAGTAGACGACCTGAAAGCCAAAATCATCCAAATCCCCAAAGGAGAGAATGAGCAAGCCAACCGCCTTGCCAAAGCCGCTTCAGCAGAAAATATGATCACCCTTGGTAATGTACTCTCTTTTGTTCAACTTTCTCCAATAATAGATTCCGATGATGTGCAAGAGATAGGTTCTGAAAATAACTGGACCGCACCATTAGCTTCGTACTTGAAGAATGGCGTCTTGCCAGACGGGAAGGAGGCCGCAAGAAAGCTGAAGGTTCAGGCAGCATGGTTCGTCTTGATAAAAGATGTCCTGTACAAAAGAGGCTTCTCCCGTCCATATCTAAGGTGCTTAAGTGCTGAAGAGGCGGACTATGTCATGAGAGAGGTACACGAGGGAATTTGCAAAAACCATTTAGGGTTAAGATCATTAGTGCACAAGCTAGTACGAGCAGGGTATTATTGGCCCACCATGCAGAAGGACGCCGAGGCTTATGTCAAAACTTGTGACAAGTGCCAAAGGTTCAGTAATATCATTAGACAACCCACTGAAGAGCTAACCTCGATGACGGCCCCATGGCTGTTTGCTCAGTGGGGATTAGACATCATGTGGCCATTCTCTACAGTAGTGCGACAGCTGAAGTTCCTGGTAGTGGGCATTGACTACTTTACAAAGTGGGTGGAAGCTGAAGCCTTGGCCAACATTACGGAGAAGAACGTACGGAGTTTCGTCTGGAGATGCATCGTATGCAGGTATGGGATCCTTAGAGTCTTAGTCTCAAATAATGGGAAGCAATTCGACAACGACTCCATCCGAAACTTCTGCTCATAGTTAGGGATAAGAAACCACTACTCCTCCCCCGTCCACCCTCAAGCTAACGGATAGGTCGAAGTCACGAACTGATCCTTGCTCAAGATTATCAAGACTCGGCTCGAGGGGGCAAAGGGTATATGGCCTGAAGAGCTGCCAAGCGTACTATGGGCATACAAGACAACGGCAAGAACACCCACAAGAGAGACACCATTTCGGCTAACATACGGGAGTGAAGCAGTCATCCCGGCCGAAGTCGGACTCACAAGCTACAGGGTACACAACCATGAGGAGAGTAAGAACGACGAGGCCATATGTCTACAGCTTGATCTAGTAGACGAAATCAGGGCGACGACAGAACAAAGGCTCGCACGGTACCAGGACCACATGGCTAAGCACTACAACTCTCGGGTCCGACACAGAGACTTCCGGGTTGGAGATCTTGTTCTAAGGAAAGTCATGGGCGCTGCTAGAGACCCTACCCAAGGAAAGCTCGGCCCCAACTAGGAAGGACCTTACTGAATCACGTCATGGCTAAGGAAATGCGCTTACCACCTGGAGACGTTAGATGGACGAAAGCTGCCACATCCATGGAACACCGAGCACTTACGGAAGTACTACCAGTAGAGATGATGACATGAAGAACAACGCCCCCTTTTTATTCACAATTCACCGTAGTTAACTTTTAGTTATACTCCTCAGTTTTATCATTTACTTTAATTTTTGCTACAATACCTTTTTTAAGCCCAAAGGGCAGGATTTTTTTTAAGAACTATTTTCTCTACGAATGCATGGCAATAAGAGGAGTTTATTCAAAAATGGCTGGAGTTTCTATCTACAAGTTTTTAGTTCATAGTAAGTGGACAACCTTAAGTCCACAAAAAGTAGAGGATTCTAAGTCCATAGGATGAATGGACACATGGACAAGTTTTTAAGTCCTTAAAGTGGAAGACCTTAAGTCCACAAAAAGTAGACGACTCTAAATCCATAAAGTGGATGGACTCATGAACAAGTTTTTAAGTCCTTAAAGTGGACAACCTTTAGTCCACAAAAAGTAGACGACTTTAAGTCCATAAAGTGGACAAACTCATGAACAAATTTTTAAGTCCTTAAAGTGGAAAACCTTAAGTCCACAAAAAGTAGACGACTCTAAGTCCATAAAGTGGACGGACTCATGAACAAGTTTTTAAGTCCTTAAAGAGGACGACCTCAAGTCCACAAAAAGTAGACGACCCTAAGTCTATAAGGTGGATGGACTCATCCCAAGAGGATGAAGCATTGTTAAAATCCCTCGAATGAGCGAGAACCAAGTCCAAATACGGACAAATCCATAGAAGTGGGCGACTTCATTGTCCTAATCCACATAACATAAACTTGTCCCAAAGGGATGAAAAATATAGTCCATAAAATGGACGAGAATATAAAGCTGACGAGTTCGTCAAGTCCAAAACATGGACAAGACTACAAAGCCGATGAGTTCATCAAGTAGACGGCTATAAAGTTGACGAAGTTACAAAGAATGGCGAGTTCGTCAAAAAAGTGGACAAAATCATAAAGTTAAGCAAAATAAATCGAAGTCCATAGACGAGCTCAAAACTACAAAGAATATGAGTTGATTGCCCATAAGAGGGACAAGCCTATAAATTGACGGGCTTACCATATCCTTAAAAAAGACAAGCCCATCATTAATCCATGAAGTGGACGAGTTTTGCAAAGATAGTAGGGACTGTGGACCGACGAATTCATTCTGGGCATTCAACAAAATGGGGCACTTAAAATACATTATCCACAAATTAAACAGGATAAGGGTAGGACTAAGCGGCAGGGACATCAGTGGAGATCCCGTCCTCTTTATCCTTTGCGGGAGGATTTTCTACGTCTAAAAGCTCAATTGACGGGTTGGAAGCGGGGACAGGAGGATTTGCACCAGGTTGAGCCAAGACAACGCCATCACCTTTAGGAGGAAGGCCCAAGTTTATGGAGTCGTCACCTTCATCAGCGACGGTGTCGCCAGTAGGTGTCGTCGGCACGGACTCTTCCATAGTGATCCCGGATAGGTCCCACTCTGGGAAGGTTGACGCGACTTGCTTGAGGCAATCATCAAACCCAGTGCCATAATAGTCAGCATAAGAATCGATGTATGATTGCGACGCTTTGAATTCTTGAACGGCGTCAGCTCCAGCCTTCTCCACCTGCTTGCGTAGGGTCATCAGCTTTTCCTATAGCTCATTGTTCCGACCACCTGCCCCTTCCAACTTCTCCCTCGTCGCCTTCAACTCAACATTCAAGGTACGAACGACCTCTTTATACTGCTTCTGTTGGTCCAATAAGTTGGAATTATGCTTCCTAACCCTGGTGACGACCCCCTCCTTGGCGACACACCGGTCTTGAAGTGCCTGAACATGCACCAAGGCCTGAAGAAAGGTATAGTCATCAGTAAAAAAAAAAAAAACAACATAAAAAGACATGATAAAATCAACCAGGGAAGTGAGCTTACTCGGGTAAGGTCAAAAAGTGCTGACTCCCCTAGCTCCTCTATGCCCAGCTCAGCACAAGGATCCACATCTGTCAGCTTTATAAGGGTCTTCACTTCCTCGACAGCGTAGACCTTATGGGTGAGGAGGCAACAAGGTCCCCCAATAACGAGACCAGCTGAAGTCATCACCCCCTTACCCGCACTAGGACTTGGCTTGGGAGGTGACTTCTTGGAGTGAGCATCCCTAGGAGTGATGGCTACCTTTTTAAGCGGACGGTCATTCTCCCCGTCAATCTTCCTTTTGGCCGAACCTTTAGAGATGGCCTTGGGGACTGACAAGGACGTCCCCTCGTTTCCCTTAGCCTTTCTCTCCTCTTCTTTTTTATGGGCAACAGCCGCCCTCACCCTTTGCTTAGCTGCATCCATTTCTGCAAAAGACAATTGACATGCATTATGAAAGTAAACGGTAAGAACAAAACTGATGAGGATGATGGAAAATCTACTTACGACGACGGCAGTATTCGTCCAATCTGCAAGCTTCAGGTGTCGACTCCAGGCCCCCGTAGTACAAATGAAGACTGTCAAGGGTGATTAAATCCCTACACTTTCGTTGCTCAAAAGGAATATCAAGAACCCGATGAATGAATTCCTCATGCTCGTCAGTTATGTGAGGACGAGTACTAGCTTAAAACAAGGGAATAGACAGTGTTAGAAGCATTAGAACAAAACAAAGGAAGAAGAGCAGACGAGATTAACCTAAATCCCTGACGAAAGCTCAAGTATTGTCAAAATAACCACGGGGCATCGTCTCCCATTCCTCCTGACGACACACCCAATTCGTCCCTTTGACAAAGAAATATCTACTTTTCCAGTTTTTGTTAGAGTCTAGCATATCAGACACTAGTTTCAAACCCTTCTCCCGGGTGGTAAAATGATAGGTCCCCTTAAAAGACACGATGTGCTGAGGCCTGTAGCAGTAAAAGAACTCGTCCAAGGAAAGCTGACGGTTCCCTCCACTCAGACGACCCCATAAGATCTCAGCACTTATAAAGATCCTCCAGGCATTCGGAGCAATCTGGCTGACGGATAGACCCAAAAAATTAGCCAGTTGACGGTGCAAAGCCGTCAGTGGTAGTTTAAGCCCCGCAGCAAACATGGCATCATACATGCCGACGTCCGCAGTCCTCCCCGAATAGCACCTTTCATTTTCCTTAGGGAGACAAATTGGGATATGGTCTGGGATCTGGTAACAAGAATGCAACTCCTTAAAAACCCTATCACTCATCATTGGTAGAAATTTGTTGACGGCCCAATCCTCAGGAAGAATGAAGGGACGGTTATCTCCAAGACCCCCTGAGGTCCCTTCACAAGATTCCTCGTCACCTTCATCTTCATCCCCGTCACTTCCACTCTCTCTTTCTCCCTCTTCTACCTCATCCTCCCCATCATCCACTACCTCCTCATTTTCCTCAGTATAACTCTCGACATCATCGTCAGGAGATTGGGCTGACGTTTCCCTCTCTGACGAACGTGAGAAGCCCTCAGACTCATCACCTGAACCAAAGACCTCGTCGTAGCCTGCTCCATCGTGGACTGACGATTGTTCACTCTTCTCATCACTCGACATCTGACTACCTACAAGTGATGGATCAATTCTAAGAACCTAAGATGACGGCCTCACTAGGAAGTTAATCGGTTGGAATAAAATACAAGGAAGAAAGAGAACTTACAAGTATGTCTTCTGAGCGGGAGATGATTCCGAAAGTGACGGTAATAGCACAGGCAACGGAGTCAGTAAATCAACGGAGTAAAAGTGACGGGCTCTCTCTCTCCAAAAATAAACAAGGATGAAATAGGAGAAATGAGGGGAGGAGGCGAGTTATATATAAGGGGGAAATGCATGGAAGACGAAGCAACGCCCTCGTCCAGAACCGGAGCCAACCGGGATGCAACATGTGTCCAAGCATTTAATGATGGCTGCTCAAGGAGTCGCCCATAAATGACTTTCGTCCCCCTGACCAAAAGACAAAACCAATAAAAAACTTAACTCCATAACTCGTCAGTTAAAAGCGACGAGGATATGGAGTAGGGGGTAGCTGATAAGGATAAAAATAGCGCTTACTCATATTAAGGCATAAGCAGGCATAAGCTGATGGTTACAGGTAAAACCGTTAGCTTCCATTGGTAGTTGTTGACAAGTGGAGATCTGATAGGGGCAGTGAAGGGAGTCGGCAGGTCGCGCCAAAATGCTGACGCCATCAATAAGCTGACACCTTTAAAGCTGAAGGGAGTGGGATAAGCTGACGGTCCTGATAGCGGTTTGCTTGCTACCCACGATTGCATATATAAGGAAATGTCTTGCCCTCCACGTTTGGTGCTACTCAAAGGGATTCCTATAAGGAAAGGATTCCGCCAAATATGCCCAAAAAGACTCCTATAAGGAAAAGAATTCTACACCAAGGAAAAGAATTCTACACCAAGGAAAGAGGTCAACCCTTTACTACTATAAAAGCCCCAATACCCTCACAAACCAAGGTACGCATAATTTACCCCTCTCTAGCACTCTAGAGTTGTGAGAAGTTCTAACTTGACCTTCAGAGGGTATTTGGCCGGCACCACACCGGTGCTCTCTGTTAGGTGTTCCCTTTTTATTGTGCAGGTGCTATTTCGAGTGTGCGAGTATTGTGTGGCTCATTGGTGACTTTTTCGGCATCATCATCCTTATCTAGATGAGTATAAGCCCTTATGAAATATTAGTCTGATATTAGTTTCCAAAACATTTAATCATCATATTAGTAGATTAAAGCTTGAAAAAGCCAATGAATTTCAAATGATTAAATTAAATCACATTTTAGTTAAAGAACATGGCAATTCTAAATTAAATGTTTATAGGTTCCATCCCATGATACATTAACACTAACTCAGAAGGACAACAACTCAAAAGGACAACAACGATAATAATACTAATAATAGGCCGCTTCCTTTTGATGCCCCTTTAACATTGGCAAGAAGCACGGTATTTGTGTAATTATTTTCTAGAATTAAAAAATTTTCACTTTCTTCTTCAAAAACAATGTTAATCACATTTTAATGTCTGAATTTTTATTTAAAAAAAAAAAAAAAAAACGAGTTGGGTCACGGATCAAAATTTTCAAATTCGGATTAGGTTATCAGGTTTGGTCCAATTTTGCTTTGTCTAATAATACTTATAACATAATAATTCAACTGTCATACTCAAACATGAATTGTATCATGAACCGATTTTTTATTTTTCTGTATCATGTATCGTAAGATACACAAACACTTAATAAAATTTATAAAAAATTATAGATATACATATATAAAGGGTATATTTATTATAAATTTTGAATATATTCAACTGATGACTAATTTATTCATCATTTATGTAATATTTAACAAGCTAACTAAATAAATCAAATTAGCATATGTTTATAACATACACATTCCAATTGCTTAAATTCGAAAGTGATAAAATATTACAAATGACCCAAAAATAATAATTTATTTTCATCATATTCATCATATTGCCTAATCAATCCCGTCTAAGTCAATGCTATCATTAGTTTCTCATAAAAAGAAGGTCAATGCTATCATTATGTTTATCATTTTGCTAACTTATTTCTTCATTAAAATTTTCTTCATCATCGTTAACATTTATTATCTCTTCTTGTTCTTTTTATTTTAATAATTTTTTTAAAAAAATATTTTTTCTTGGCATTCTAGTTTTTTGGACTTATAACAATAACGACAAAAATAAAAAAATTAATTATATTATCAATCAATATTTTATTCATAGTAAAGTAAAGTGTAAGTGTGTACTATGTAGTCCAAATTTTGTAGGAGAAAAAGAGGGGAAAAATTTATAAATATATTATTTTATTAGGCTAAATTAAGTAACCTAATAATTTTGTGTTAAAAACAAGTCTAACAACTTGTTAGATTAAAATAAAAGTACAAATTTAAACAAAAGTCTCATTTTAAAGTATTTGTCTATGCATCATACGATACGTACGATTTTACGATACGATACGCATACTATATCGTACGATTTATGAGCACTTACTATACACCGATATGATACAAAACTTTTTACACATGATACGGTATGTATTGTACGATATGTATCACATATTGTACAATACTGACAACTATGTTTACAAGAGTGTTTTTGTGGAATTCATTGGTCAGCATCAACTTGGGCAAATTGAGACTTTCAATCTAGAAAATTATTCCAATATTATTACCAAATAAAAGAGAAAGGACAGCTTTCCATATTTGGAACACCAAGAACAATTATACATACTAAATCAGCTCATTATGTATATGACTATAGAATTCTCCAAGATAAACGGGGACAATTGGAGACGAAAGGTCTCTAGTAGTGGCCAACTCCAGGACTCGGAACTGACCCCAAAATACGATCCATCTTGGCAAGATGAGCAAAAAGCCTTTCATTGAAAGCCATTGCATGACCTTTTTCATCTGATGAAGAAAGTGGGCTAGGGCTCTTTGGAAGAGCTCTTGAAAATATACCATCCTCCAAAGTGGGCACCTTTTGCATGGATACACGCAAAATGTTCCTTGCATCTGAGGATGGCACATGGCAAACAAAAGCAAAGAGGATGATGAACAACATAAAGCTTAAACGAGACATTTAGAATTAATGTTAAAAGGTTGATGAAGGTAAGCAATAAAAAAGGTATGAAAGGAGATGTTGTATGACAAATTGGTTGGGTACGTGACCTATTTATAGACATGTTAAATGTTAATGTTGAGGGTAAAGTCAGTTGGCCAATTCAACTTCAAACAAGTTTGAAATTGACAAAAGGGATATTTTGCTGCATGTATCTTCCATCCAACAAATGCCTTGTGGAAGTTGTGTTAGGTACATATGAACTAAGCCGCCTGCCTTTGTTTCATAGTAGTGTTTTGTTTTTAGTTTTTTATTTTTATTTTTATATGTAAGTACAAAATTCATTTAAGAGGAGTCAGCTTGCAAAAGAAGGGAATCACTCCCATCTTCATCCTAAAACCTAAGGCAAAAATCTGGTGAGAAAGAGATAGGAATCATTCCCTCTAAACAATTCAAAAGAGTCCATCTGACCACAAAATCAGCCTCTCTAATAGTAAGGGTTACAACCCAATTTGAGAAGGAATTCAAAATTATCTTAGTTTCAATTATAATATGTCGGATTGACCAATGATAATAGTATGAGTCTTTCTGTAGAGAAAAAAAAAATAAAAATCACATTTAGCTTGTCTCCTTTGCAAATCACATGCTTATCCCTAATTCTGCTGCCTTTTCTACTCCAAGTCTGCAAGCCTAGCGATTTTTGCTTTGGGTACAAGGGGTCCTGATTTTGTGTTAGCCTTTGTTTCATAGTACTTTCTTACATTCTCATAGTTCCGTGTGTGTGTCTATATATATATTTTTGGAATAAATAACCATATATTAATAGAAGACAAGAATACAATTGCTTAAGAGAGAGTGAGACCAACCCATATCATTCTTTAGAGAGAACCCAAGAAAGTGGAGGAGGCTTTTTCAGAAAGTAGAAGAGATGGGGGGTGGGTCCGCACAAGAACAACGCACAAGAACAACAATGATCAGCCTAGGCTGCCAAATTATGGGTCATCAAGTTGGACACTTTACTCTCTAGGGGTATAACAAAAATCCCACACTCTACCAAGTTGTTAATGTCCCTAACTATATTTACAAATTCCAAATCGATGTTTGTACTTTGTAGGAGCTCACATAATTGCTGAAATTGAGTTTTGGGAATCATCCTAGAATTAATGACAAACAGTAAATTTGAGCAACAGGATCTTGCGTAAGTTCAGCTTTTGTTTCATACAACATGCTAGCTGCTCACCACATCCCTTGTTGTCCACTCGTGTGCCCAGAGGAGTGGGTTCCCCTCCTATTTAAACCTTCAAAATCCTTTTAATTTTTAGTTAATTAGATGTACAACAAGCAAAATTTATTTAGTTTTATGTACTTTACATGAATTTTTAATAATACAATTAGATTTCTTTTTATTTTTTTAATGTCACATAGCTCACATCAGACTAAATATTCGCAAGAAAGGATTTAAATGAGAGGGGGAGCCCCTTCTAGTCATTCATACACAAAGTTGCCATAAATTTATTAAAAACCATTTTGCAAAAATTCCCTTGTACATTACAAAAAATGTGGGCTATAGCCGCATTTTTTTTAGCCACATTTACAAAAAACATGACTACAACTAATCTATAGCTGCGTTTTTAAGAAACGCGGTGCAGCTATAGGTTAAGTCTATAGCCGCGTTTGTAAGTGTTTTTAATTGCGTTTGTAAGTCTATAGCCACGGCTAATGTACACCCTATAGTCACGTTTTTACAAACGCGGATATAAGTCCAACCTATAGACTTGTCGGACCTATAGTCATGGTGTATAGGCCACGTCTAAAAATGCGGCTATAGAAAATGCAGCTACAGACCAAATAGACCTATAGCCACGTTTTTAGGAGCTAAAACCGCGTTTTAAAAACGTGGCTATAGCCTGCATTTTTTGTAGTGGTATTTTGAATATTTAAAACCATCTTCTTATGTTGGTTACAATTATTAAAGTTATTTGTCTTGAATGATAGTAAGTTTTTTTTTTTTTGAAGATAATAAGTTATATTAACCTTGTGATCTACCCCTTGTTAATTGGGGTTATTTTTACGCATGATTGTTATTATCATATGATACGTTATATGTTTGATAACGATACATGAATTATAACATTTTGCTATCAATACATACATATATAATAATAATAAATACATTTATATTTAACGTATTTGTTATATTTGTTAAATTTTATTGCTGTGATGATAAAATAAATTATTAGTTGAAATGCACCATAATTTTGTCACAAATATATCTTATATATTTATACTTTCTTAATAAAATGTTAAAATTATCATATGACACACAATATGGTATACAATACACAAAAATAAAAGAATTTCTTTGTGATATAATTTACCTTTTCACAACTATGCTCTTGTGAATATTTGGGATATTCGTGTCATTTTGATTAAAACTTATTGAATTTTTAGGATATGTGATGTTTTATTAATTATTATATTACTCAATTATTTTGTTTTCAATGTATAGGAAAAGAAATTTGAGAGGACCGTTGGTTGTCCTGAACTTGTGCTGACCCATTACGGATTTAAAGTAATGACTAGTTTAAATCTAGGTAATTTTGATCCGAACCAATTATGACCCAAACTCGGCTGGGTAGAAAAACCGAAGTCTGAAACACGACCCATTGTTCAATAAAAAATGGTGATACATCATAATTCTGATAGATCCCTTTGCACTTTATCTATACCTTTTTATGGTGCTCGGCTTTTCACTTTGGAAGTTCTCTTTGGAGTTTTGATTTATTTAAAAAATAATACACAATTCTACAAAGATTAAAGATAAACATATCCATTGTTCCATAGGTATCCAAGCATCAGTCCTAGGTTCATGGAATAGCTAATATATTGCACGGGATGCAATTCCTTATGGATGACTGAGACCAAAAGTTATAAAAGATAATTTTTCTCTTCTCCTGGCAAAAAAAAAAAAAAAAACTCTTCTTTAACTATCCTATAAGATCAAAAGTTAAAAGATAAAAAACTAAGGAGAATGCTAATGGATGCCCTTAAAGTAATTGAAAGCTCGAAAATGTGTTAAATAACACAAGAGCTGTTTAGACCTCCAAATTAAAGTTTCGGCTTGGTTGATTTTACACTAAGTTAATACTAAGTGCAGAATACTGTAAACACAAGCGTATAAGCAAAACAACTACTCTAATCCATATTTAAAGCAACAAAGCAGTAAAAATGAAATGAACAAGAGTAGGGAAGAGAGATGCAAACACAGATAACACCGAGACGTGTTATCGAAGAGGAAACCGAAGAACTCGGTGAAAAACTTCTCCGCTGCCCTCCAAGCGGAAATCGATCCACTAGACAATCAGTTGGGATACATGGGTTAGCAAGAGACCCTCCAAGCCTAATCTATCCGATGTACCTAAGCCCTCCAAGCTCCTACTCTAACAAGGCTTCTCGGAACCGTGTCTTGTTTAGTTCTCCGGATCCCGCAACAAGCTTCATGTTGCATCTGTCATTCTTGGCTTCTTCCAATACTTCCCAGCAGCACCAAATTATCACTTGACACTCTCAAAGGGTGTGGTAAGTGTTTGGGCTATCAAACTCTCAATGGTATGGAAATGGAGAGGTAGGAGATGAGGAAATTACACAAACAAATGTGTAGAGAATTGTTGGTATAACAATTTCTAACTCTCAAGTGTTTTTGCTAGGGTTTTCTCTCAGAGGCTCTCCTTATCATTTGTGGGTAATATGGGTATAAATAGTGTGGGTGTAGAAAGTGTGTATCAGACTGGACAGGCTGGCAGAATAGAATGTCTCGCGAGTGTCTCGCAGGAAGGCCTTACCCGCGAGATACTCGCGAGACACAGCTGTCTCCATCTGGCTTGACTCTTCGCATTCCAGTCATGTGCAAGGCACATGCTTCCTTTCGTAGGATGCTTAGTCGCGAGCTACCCGCGAAATCTCTTTAGTCTTCAATTGCTTGAGTCTTCACACTCTCTCTCTCTAACACACAATCCTTACAATGAAATCCCACAACAAATACAGGGTACATAAGATTAAATAAAATTACAATCAAATTTGGCACGGAATAAAAACCAACAAAATACATATTTGAAAATCACAACTTTACAATCTCCCCCTTTGGCTATTCCGTGACAAAACCCCTAAAACAGACTCTAGACTTAAACATGAGTTTGGGAACAATGGCAAAAACTCACTCACACCTAATCTAGAAACTGTGAAGCACTTGCACGTTTATACTTGTAACCTGAAACACTCGCACACAAACAAAACTTTCATTAATCTTATGACAAGTTGAACACAAGGTATGTATAAGAGCAAGTATAGCGTGACCAAGTTTGTAAACATTTGATAACATGTATACACAAAGCTTGATCAAATAAGGGCAGTCATTAAAGAATGACTCCAATGAACATATAATACGTAAATGTTCATCCGGACATGTAAAAAGAAGCAATCACATATGATTACTTGCATGTCCAATCACACGACCAATGCAAAATACACGAAGTATATGCATCTAGGAATAATCCTACTAGGGCACAAGTGTGAAGTACTCAAGACATATTAGCAATATCTAAAAGTACAAAGAAATGCTACAAAAGCATTGAGATAGTCACAAAAATATTGAATATAAACTGAAACATTTAAAAGCAAAATGTACTGAAATTTTAAAGAAAAAAACCAGTAAAAGCATGGACATGAACCAGCAGTTATAAAAGCTTTAAACAAAAGCAGTAAAAAGAGTTATAAAACTAAAAGTAAACAGCCTGTGTGAACCAAAAATCAATGTTTCTAATACTAAGCCTATGCTCCCCCTAACACTGTGTAAGCTCTTCCGCAGCTCCCCTTCAAAATTTTCTCCCCCTTTTTGACTGGAATGGCCAAAGAGGCTAGAATTGGCCAGACTCTGAATCTGATCCCCGCGCCATAGAAAAATCCTCAATCTGAGAAGACAGGGCAGTGATCTGTCCCTAGATGTACGCAAACTGGGTCGCTATGTGCTGCACATGGGAGTCTAACATGGTATACATCTGATTCACTCTATCAAGAAGGCAATCGAGTCTGTCTGGTCCTCGTGCTGGTGCAGAAGAGGATGGCTGTGCAGAGGACTCTGGAGCAGAAGTAAATCTATCAATCTCCTCCTCAGTATCACCCCTCTCGTCCTCAACTCGATCCCGTGGTATCGTATGTACACCAGTTTTGGAGCCCTTGATGTGAGCTATATGCTCCTATTGACTGTGTGATCACCAATGGGATAATCCCTCTGAACTACTTTCAGACCACTCGGGATTTTGAACCTAGTTTTCGCAATTAGTCCCATAATCAGTGAGGGAAATGGCATGACAGTTCTTGAATTCTTCTTCTTAATACTCTTCTTCAACACATGGAAGATATGTCCACAAATATCAATCTCTTTGTGGGTAAAGAGATCATACAAAAATCTTGTCCTTGGGGCAGATAAAGTGGTCAGGTTGGTGACTGGATATAAGTTGTGGATCATCACATGTGCCAAAGTTCTCATCTCCGGTGAAAATGGTATTGTGGTCATGGATGATTTCTTCGGTGTGCCACCAAGTGTTCTTATCATCTCCTCAGTAGATCCCATCCTATCCTCATACTACACTTCAATTGGCTGTGAGGGTGGACGAACTTCCAAAAACTCTTGAATGATTTCCCTTGTAATCACAAATTCTTTGTGCCTTACCCAGCACTCGATACGATCTCCGTCTACAGCAGCATTGGAGAAGAACTCCCTTATGATCTCTGAATAAACAACCTCAATCGGGTTCAAGAGTTTGGTCCATGTCCTTTCTTTGAATACCTCAAGGATGAAAGTGCCCTCAAGAGATTCTAAATGGACCACCCTTTCCATGATAATGGTTGCTCCCTTGTAGCAATCACTATATTTCATATCAGCATCAGCAGACTTGAAATGATCAGAGTCAGTGCGTGCGTGTTTGGAAGAAGGCTTCTTGGTGGCTGCATGCTTAGTAGGAGCCATCTATGCAAAGGAATGCAAAAATAGAAAAGAACCAAATATAGAAGCACAGAACATAACACAATAAAGTTGATTAGCTTCTCATCAGTTCAACTTAAATGTAAAAGAACCTAAAACATAGCAGAACAACTCAAGACAAAGTGGATAAACACAAAACACTACTAAAGATGATAAAACATGTAAACAGACACACAATGCATGAAAACAACTGAATGTGTCAGAATGTGCATAGGATGTGCATTTGTTGATGCTAGTGTGTGCATGGCATGGCATTGAGGCATAAAGAAACCAAAATGTGTAAAACACACACAAATTGATCAATACATGGTTCATATGATCAAACAAGACTAAAACCAAAGATTGGAACTCAGTTGAGTCCAAAACAACACAGAATTGTCTTTTAGACATTCTATCAAACACATGACATGCAACAATGCAAAACATTTATGGAAAATGCATGAACATATTGAAAAATGCCTCAATACAAGTTCAAATTGCCACATGGGGCCAACACAGATGCACAAACACCAAATGGGACTCTGCCCAATCAAAGAATTGAAAAAATTTTCACAAAAAAAATAAACCCAACCCAATTTTTCGAAAATCCCCAATTTTTAAAACCCTAAGCACAGATTCTGCAAAATCCGAAAAAAAATGATGAGAAAAATGTTAGAAACACATACCTTAAGAGGAATTTGCAGAGATTTTGCTTGAAAAGGATGGGGTTTGAATGAAATAGTGGTTTGGGTTGAATAGGGTTCGAAGAGAGTTAGTGCGAGGGAAATGACTAAGTGTTTGAAAAACTGTCACATCTACTATATAAAACTGAAAACACACGTTTTTCGCGGGTTAGAGAGTAGCGACACAGTTGTAAAACAGTCTCGAAAAGGACCACTGAAACTTAATAGCTTTCGCGAGAAGCTATTGGTCGCGAAAAAGGCGTGAGACAGTCGCGAAGCTTTCTGTGTGATGTTGTGAAAAATTCAGTTTTTGCCTAAAAATCATTTCGCGAGAAGATTTTAGTCGCGAAATACTCGCGAGGCAGTAGCGAGAGTTTCTGTATGAAAATGTGACTTTTTAATTTCCCTTAAGCACTTTTCGCGAGAAGCTCTAAGTCGCGAGCTTCTCGCGAAACAACCTCTGAACATGTTTTTGAAGAAAAACACAAAAATGCATTTTGAACAAAAACTAAAAATACGAAAGTATAAAATCACTTTCAAAAACAAATAAAACACTCAAAAATCTTTTAGGGTTTGATCATCAAGTATTTGAGTATACACATCACATTTGAACATGTACAATCACACAAATAAGATAGGCATTCATTGAATCAAAGACTTGTGTGTTGTGTGTGAGTATCAAATGTGGAATAGTCCATAGACGAGAGTGAAGCTTCAATGATCAATTCAATCAAGTCATACACAGCTGATACGAAATCAAGTGGACAATCTCAATTATAGAGATGAACATATATGACCTCCCACAAGAGAATGATTACAAAATTTAGAAGCTTTTCATTTGGCTTCTATATAAGTCATACCATTTGATCCTTTTTGGACAATACATCTCTTTTTGAGATTGGTTGAAATTTTAAATATTCCAACATTGAGAGTTAGCCTTTGGCTTTTTGAGCACCATACAATTCAATATAAAAGGTCGCTTTCCCTTTTTCCTAGTCAAATACTAGTATGTGCGACAGGCTTTTGCAACTCATAATCCCTTTTTCATTTTGAGATTTACATTTGGTGAGCTCTAATGCAAAAACATAAAATAAAGTGGGAAGAGATATAGGCACAAATCTATGCATGTGTCAAGACCATCAAGACTATTGACCAATCATTTATGACAAGTTTGAAGATCTATTTACAACAAACACATATAGTTTTCAAGATTTCTCCTACAAAGATATATGTGCATACAAAACAAGCTAAGCTCGTAAATGCACAACGCCATTAGTACGAAGGTACTAGGCCAAACTCCCATGTGATATACACAATACAAGCAATCAAACTTTTTGAAGATTTTTCAATTTTTATGGGTTTTTGAATTTTTGAACACACTCAAAAACAGAACAAATAAAGTAAGATCAACAAACACAAGTATAAAACAAAAACTTGTAAAAGAAACACAAGCAAAAAGCAATGCATAATATGATGCATGAACCTATGATCCTAAACATTGGGAGTATTGATGCATGGACATAGGAAGTGATCATGCATGAGTACCCTTCTTCACCCACATGTCACGTGTGTTTAGGGTGATATCCCTATAGGATTGGGTACGAGAGTTAGGACTTTCAAACTTTCTAGTGAAGCTTTCCAAGCAGTTGGTAAATGCACCAATCATCTTCATCACGTCCATCATTCCGGGATCACCATTTCGACCTCTTGATGACTCAACAGCCCAAGTCCTCTTGTCATTTCTTGGTCCTCTTGACCTTTGACCACTAGCATTCCTCAATGCTCTCAACTTATGACAATTGGGTTGAGTGTGCCCTTGAAGTCCATAGTGATGACACACATGGTTCGTTCTAGAACCTTTTTGCAATCAAGGATGAAATTTTGCTCTGGCATCAGACCTGACCACAGATTGATTAAGGGGCTTGTTCAACACCCTTTGCTCAGCCATATTATTCTTCTTCTCCACATTGGCTTTCTCAATAGTAGGGACAACTTCTTTTGGTTCTTTTGCCTTCACAAAGTTTACTTCCTTGGTTACCTTGATACTCGAACTAATTTCTCCAGTATATCCCAACCCGGTTTTGTCGGAGAATGATTTTTGTGAAGAGATGACATCATCAAGCTTCTTGGTAAAGACTCGGTCTACTCTGGTATTTTCTTGAACCACTTCAAGCTCAAGAAATTTCACCTTTGTGTAGGCCTCAGTTAACTCACCATTCAGCGTCTCAATCTCATGCTTGGCCTCCTTATAGCGAACTAGAAGACTCTTATAGTCCTCCTCTGCCTTCTTCATGTTTTTCACGGCTGCCTTGGCCACCCTTGCATATTCTCTAGATTTTTCAAGAAGTGAGTTGTAGTTCTCTTGAAGACCAGCTGTATCTTCATCTTCTTCAGCATCCGATTCTTCTACAATTCCCATGGATTCCTCATCACTATGCTCTCTAAGTTCTTGCACAAGCAAATTCAAGTCCTTCGAAGACTTAACATGAGCAATAGTCATAAATGCTGAGAAATTCCCTTCTTCATCACAGCTCGCTTCCGAATCAGAATTGGAAGAATCCGAATCACTAAGGGTTGTGGCATATGCCTTGCCCTTCCCTCTCAAATAGTTAGGACACTCCTTCTTGAGATGCCCATGACCGTTGCATTCGAAACATACAATTCCTTGAGGGGATTGAAACTCCTTCCCATCTTTCATCTTGAACTCCTTCCTATCACCCTTGGAGGAAGAGAACTTTCCTTTGCTGAAGGGCTTCCCACTGTTTTTCATTTTCAGAAATTTTCGGAAGTTCTTTGCAAGGAATGCTACGTCCTTCTCCACATCATCCTCTTTGGTAGAGTTGTCCATTCTCTCGATGATGGTTTTAAGAGCAAGAGATTTGCTCGGTTTATGAGAAGGCAATCCCAACTCGTATGTTTGGAGAGATCCAATTAACTCTTGGATTTTGATCTCATCCAAGTCTTTACTTTCCTCTATAGCTGTGACTTTTGCTCGGAAGCTCTCTGGCAATGATCGGAGGATTTTCCTTACTACCTTTGAGTCCTTCGTTTTCTCACCCAAGTTGAACTTGCCAATAACCTCTTCATTCAGCTTACTGTAGAAAGAGTCAAATGACTCGTCCTTACTCATTTTCAGCTCCTCAAATCTAGTGGTTAGCATCTGAAACTTTGTATCCTTTACTTTCTTTGTTCCTTCATATGTGGTCTCCAATATCTCCCAAGCTTTCTTAGCTACTGTTATGTGGAAAATCCTGTGAAATTCATCTAGAGAAACACCACAAAAATTGCATTCAAAGCTTTACTGTTAGCGTTAGCTGCCGCAAGTGCTGCCTTATCCCAAGTGGATTTGGCAGCCTCCGGTCTAGTCCATCCTACTTCTACCGCATCCCAAACAGTATCATCAATAAAACACAAGAATGCCCTCATTCGGACTTTCCAAAAAGCATAATTGTTACCATCAAAATATGGTGGAACATTTAAAGATTAAGACCAGTCCATCTCAATACGGGGTCAAGGATTGCACTAAGGTGTTTAAACCACAATGAGTGCACCCGCTCTGATACCAATTGAAAGCTCGAAAATGTGTTAAATAACACAAGAGCTGTTTAGACCTCCAAATTAAAGTTACGGCTTGGTTGATTTTACACTAACTTAATACTAAGTGCGGAATAGTGTAAACACAAGCGTATAAGCAAGACAACTACTCTAATCCATATTTAAAGCAACAAAGCAGTAAAAATGAAATGAATATGAGTAGGGAAGAAAGATGCAAACACAGATAACACCGAGACGTGTTATCGAAGAGGAAACCAAAGAACTCGGTGAAAAACCTCTCCGCCGCCCTCCAAGCGGAAATCAATCCACTAGACAATCAATTGGGATACATGGGTTAACAAGAGACCCTCCAAACCTAATCTACCCGATGTACCTAAGCCCTCCAAGCTCCTACTCCAACAAGGCTTCTCGGAACCGTGTCTTGTCTAGTTCTCCGGATCCCGCAACAAGCTCCATGTTGCAGTTGCCATTCTTGGCTTCTTCCAATACTTCCCAGCAGCACCAAATTATCACTTAACACTCTCAAAGGGTGTGGTAAGTGTTTGGGCTATCAACCTCTCAATGGTATGGAAATGGAGAGGTAGGAGATGAGGAAATTCCACAAACAAATGTGTAGAGAATTGTTGGTATAACAATTTCTAACTCTCAAGTGTTTTTGCTAGGGTTTTCTCTCAAAGACTCTCCTTATCATTTGTGGGTAATATGGGTATAAATAGTGTGGGTGCAGAAAGTGTGTATCAGACTGGACAGGCTGGCAGAACAGAATGTCTCGCGAGTGTCTCGCGAGAAGGCCTTACCTGCGAGATACTCGCGAGACACAGCTGTCTCCATCTGGCCGGACTCTTCGCATTCCAGTCATGTGCAAGGCACATACTTCCTTTCGCGGGATGCTTAGTCGCGAGCTACCCGCGAAATCTCTTCAGTCTTCAATTGCTTGAGTCTTCACACTCTCTCTCTCTAACACACAACCCTTACAATGAAATCCCACAACAAATACAGGGTACATAAGATTGAATAAAATTACAATCAAATTTGGCATGAAATAAAAGCCAACAAAATACATATTTGAAAATCACAACTTTACAGTAATAATTAATAATTCATTTAAAGAAAGTTTTTAAGAAAAAAAAAACAGTTAATATTTTGACAGTTTTTTTATATTTTCTATAAAAGTGGTATTAAAACTTTTTAAAAATGGATTATTAACCATTGCCCTAAAGGCACCCATTAACATGACCAAAAAACTAAAAACTAAAGTTCTTTTTTTTGGATTTGCTAAAAAAAAGAAAGTTGTTTTTTGGACAAAATACAAAACTCATTCTTTAAATTTCACTACTTTTCATTTTAGTCTAAATTTGCATTCATTTATTTCAGTTTTCTAAATTTCAAAACTCCTCAATCTAATCCTCCATTTACCTTCCACCCATTGCTGCCATTAAGACCCCAAAACAATGCTGTTTTGGCCTTAATTTAATACTGTATTTAATATTTATTTTATTATTTATTTCTCAATTTTTTTTTAAAAAAAATAGAAATTAAAAA
The DNA here is from genome assembly GCA_030021035.2 of Notholithocarpus densiflorus. Classification (NCBI taxonomy): domain Eukaryota; kingdom Viridiplantae; phylum Streptophyta; class Magnoliopsida; order Fagales; family Fagaceae; genus Notholithocarpus; species Notholithocarpus densiflorus. The sequence goes on along the minus strand of JARYZH020000018.1, from coordinate 5,206,290 downwards.
CAAAAAAAACAAAAATCCCAAACGATGTCCCCCATATTAGCAGAACACAAACCAAATAGCCAAGATGAAAAGTGAAAGAATGTCTTGGGAGTTTCAAAGATGTACAAAGAATACTAATTAATGAGGTATTGAGCAGATAATGAAAGTTTCTCATTTCCTTTTGGGAGTTCCGCATGGTACGAACAAAACTCATTGCCTCCACTTTTGCCAGATCCCATTCCTTATATAGAAGTTCCTATATCCATCAAATATTTAGGCTTTCCGTCTCACAATACCTTGATAATGGGTCAGGTAGACACGACGTTCCCTGAGAGGAGTGTCTCTCAAGGGTTGCCTTTCCATGTCATATGCCTCTAAGTCATCGATTGGTTCTTCACGACTTAGGTTCATTATATTATTAAGCTATCTTCAAATAATCAATCCAATAACAACAATAAAGTCTATCAACTCAACCCAATCCAGAAAACTCCAATTTAATAGAAGATTCAACTTGGCTATTTAGTTTGTGTTCAGTTGATACGGGGGAGAGGACCACAACATTTGGGATATATATATATATATATATTTTAAATTTTAAATTTCTGGCTTTCTTTAAATTAAGAAGTAAATAATTAAATAAAAATTAAATATTAAATTAAGGCCAAAACAATGTCATTTTAGAGGGTTTTAACTACAACAGTTAGTGGCAAGTTAACGGAGTTTTGAAACTTAAAATTCTGAAATGAACAAATACAAACATAGAAAATTGAAATGAAAAGTAGTGAAATTTAAAAAATAAATTTTACATTTTAACATTCTCTTTTTATTGTTGTTGTCCTCTTTAACATTTTTTACTTTTATTTTCAATCATCCATAAATATTGCCACCCTGTTCAATAACCTAGCTAGATACCGCATCGGCCGCCTTTTGTCAGGCACTTGAATTTTCTTTGCCCTAAGAAAGGAGATCCAACACCTTCACTGGCACTCGTACATCAAAATGGGGCCCTACACTCCATAAGTGCAAATACATGGGAGAAAGCTTATCAAGAGCATTCATGCACTCAATTTAGGTAAAAGACCACGATTTTCATCTTTGTCGACGCTACACTACCCAATACTCATGTTTTCACTTATTGGAGCAAGGCTTTTGTTCAGTGGCTAAGGAAAGCCATGATTATGACAATAAACAGTGCTCTTAATGGTACCATTTTGTTGTTTGCATCTGAGATTTCGTATTCGGAGAACCCAAACCAATCTTCCAGGAGGACTCCATCGAGTCTTTGATGTGACAGGGGGCATCTGAATTTCATGAACATTAAATTGTGACCAAGGCGGCGAGAAAGAACTTCATCAAACAGTCATGATGAGTTTGGAAAGGAGAGCCATTAAATTAGTAAAATTGTATACTGTTAACAAAGAATTAGCACCAAAGAAAAAAAAAACAAAAACAAAGAATTAGTCTTATTAGCACAACATACAAAAAAAAAAAAAAAAAAAAAAAAAAAGAATAAGAAAAAGAAAAAGAAAAAGAAAAAAAGAAACAAAGAATTAGTCTTTATGCATACAAACAAGATGGAGAGAAGGAACTTCCTCAAACAGTCCTCCCTTATAGATTCCCTGATACATAAGGGCCGTACGCATTTTCACACATTTTTTCACCCACGTGTATTTTCAAAAAAATACAAACAACATTACTAGAACAACGTTACCAAATGGCCCCTATATCAGATTGGCAAACACTTTTCTCTATTTTCTTGAACATTTTGCTTTGGGTAGCACTTCGTTTTTTCCTCAGAAGAATCAGAACCTTCCCACTATGTGTGGATACTGGAGTTTTCGTTTGAGACACACTTGCCTCCCCAAATGCCTTTTAGGGAGTGTATTTTTTATGGCCTCAAATTTTGTTGGGAATTTGACTTTTGAATTTGAGGGTTCCTTGGATTTATTTTAGCCTTGCATTAAGTATTGCGAAATTTCTTTCAATTTGTAACACTTCGTTTGTTTTGAAGTTAAATATTTTTTGGATAATGTTTTCCCACTTTCAGTTGGTGTTTGTTTGCATGTAAAATGTGGTCAAACTTGTAAAATATTTTCCGTTGACTGTAAAATTCTTTATAAAAGGTTTGAAAACATTTTACCTTTAAAAATTTGGTAAAACATTTTACAAAAACACACATTGGCTTCCCCTCACCCCATTTGGTGGCAAAGTCATTGGTTCGGTGGGCTAAGTAGCCAATGCCGACACTTTGGTGGCCAGAGCCTCCACTTCGATGATTAGTGCCAGTGGTCCAGTCATCGGAGTATTCGTTTCAATGACCAGTACAAGGGTCTTGTGGTTGGAGCCTCTGCTTTGACTACCGGTGCTAATAGTCTAGTTACCAGAGACACCATTCTGATGACGAGTGTTAGAGGTCTAATAACCAAAGTCGTCGTTCCGGCCACTGGTACTAGCGGTTTGGTCACCGAATACACCACTTCGGCTACGCTTACCGACAGTCCGGTTGCCAGAGCCACCTTTTCAATTGTAGGTGCAGGTGGTCTAGTCATTGGGCCTCTAACAATAGCGGCTTTGGTGGCTCAGCCACCTATTTTGGTGGTTTGCTTAAAAAAGTTTTACTTGTCATACCAAACACTTAGAAATATTTTTTTGAAAATGTTTTACATGTAGAATATTTTACCTTTAAAAATATTATACTTCAAAACAAACAAATAAAGTGAAAAATCAAGTTTTAGTTAAGTGAATTATTGTGGAAATATGAAAATCATCGAATGGGAGCTTACCATGAAAAATATGCTTTATTTCATAAAATGGTCTTTATTTTCCCTTGGAGTGCATTAGAAATATTTTCTAATGTGTTACCACAGTTTTCATGTTGCTTTGATGAGCCAAAATTTGGATAAATATTAACCTTGGACAGGCTTTGAACCACAATTTAATTAAAGAGAATGAGACCTAAAGGTTTATTATTATTATTTTTATTATTTATGGGCAAACGAGGCCTTTTACATTAAAAGAACAAAAGCTGAAAAAATGGGTGCACCCATGATATTAGCTATTTCTTCTTTTGTGTTTTCGGGCCCACTTCTTTGCATGCTTGGATGAAAGCCTTCCCAGACTCCGATTTGAACGATTTTGGTGGCGTTGGAAAGATCTCACCTCCTGTTATCTAAAGCTTCTAGAGTTTTGAGGATCGGACCACGAACCAAAGAGTCACGGGCCTCGAATGTGGGCTAGTTCAACACTTTCTTAACCCAAAGATGCATTCATGATATCTCAATCGTTTTAACTTCAATTTGTTGATCCATGAGCAGTAATTTTAAATGGAATTCAAATTTCTTTCATTTGGGTTCGAATTTATCCCAATAGAATAGTTGGATTTTAGTTAAAGTATATTGATTCACAGTTAACTACGGTCAAAGTTGGTCAAAGTTGATAAAATCTTTTGACAACATTAGTTTTTATATTAAAAAAAAAAGATGAAAAATTGGCATTTTAGTGAAACCATGAACAAATTTGACCTCTAGTCATCTTAGTTATCTGGGGGCATTTTAGTCATTTTTACCTAGACAGACAATTCAAGCGATCCAACATCCGAATGGGATAAACCACATCATTCTAGACATTTCTACGATCCTTGGGTACAAATATGATTTTTGTGTGGAACTTTTGGGATCTGACACACAAATTGAGATATCAAATTAAGATTATACGGTATTGACACTATATAATCTCATAGGATAACATCTATCAATCAAAGAAAATAAAAGAAATATGAAATTAATTCACATCAACACAAAATAGAGTTCAACACAAATTTATCAACCTAAAGTAGAGATGTAGTAAAGAATTAAGAATCCAACAAAAGAAAGAAATGGAATATATATATATATATATATATATAGAGAGAGAGAGAGAGAGAGAGAGAGAGAGTATTCACCTTTTTGTGTGGGTAAAATATGGATAAATGAAAGAGAGTAACTAATTTTAATAGTAAATAAAATGGGAAGAAGAAGAGTCAAAATAAAAGGAAGATGCAGGAATGGAGGAATTGTAACGTTAATGTATAGGGTAGTGGGGAGATGAAATGTTAAAAATAGTTTTAATAAAGAGAGAGAAAGTGTTGAAAATAGGTGGATGACGTTGTTATTGATGTGGCTAAACAGAAGCGTAGCAACAATAAATTCTACATTTCAACTTTTTATTATTATATATTTTTAATACAAGATAGAAATTCTACTCTAGCATAATCTAAATGTATATGTGTGTGAAGCTTCCTTTTGGAGACTTGAACCTCGGCCCTACACCCCATAAACACTTATACTTGTGGAGTGACCATCCCACCAAGCTCTTATACATTTCAACTTTTAGATACATATAGATGCTAGCTTTGTTTAAGACCCTGTAGTCTTGACACATTCTCCAACTGCCATCTTCTTTCCTCACTAGTAAAAACAAGTGAAAAAATGGACTTTGACTTGGCCTAATAGAGTAGGGCTCTTTTAGTCCCTTTAAATAAAAAATTTAATTCTCTTTTAGTTCTTTTTTTCTCCTCATGGTAGGAGTGCTCTTTCTCACTTCAGGTGAGTCTTCTTTTCCACAGCTTCTAGCAGTGGACTAGAGTCAAAAGGTGATAACACAATCCAAAGGACCACTTCTGTCGTGCACTATGGAGGCTGACTTCATTGACAAGATGCAACAAATACGGTTAACAGAGGAAGAAGGTGAAGTATTAGAGATTCGATCTACAAATCGGGATAAAACATTAGAAGAATGCTCCCTAAGCTTGTTGGGGCGCTTCCTCTCCACTTGTCCCTAAAACTTGAGAGTAGCGAAGGCAACGATACGAGCTGCATGGAAGCTAGGAAGTGATGTCAGGATCATCGAGGTGGGGGAAGGAATACTACAATTTAAGTTCACATTGGAAAGCCAGTTGGTATGGGTCCTTAACAATGGACCATGGAGCTTCGACAATAACCTCCTCGTCCTCCGTAGGTGGGAACGGGGCATAACGGCGATGTTGGTAACTTTCTCAGTGCTACCTATATGGGTTCAAGTATGGGGATTGCCATTTGATCTCATCAATGAGGAAGCTGCGTGGTATATTGGCAAAGGCCTCGGTCATGTGGTGGAAGTGGACAACATAACTTTCTCGTCGGAACAAGCTCGCTTCATCCAAATCCGTGTGGAGATTCCGCTGCATAAACCAATTCGGCGGGGAGGTTATGTACTCAGCCCTGAACCTGAAGGAGACCGGTTAAGAGTAGGATTCAAATATGAAAGAATGGTAGGACTTTGCTACCAATGTGGTTTATTTGGCCATGATGCAAAAGAGTGTCCAACCCCAAGGGACCAACAGCTGACCGAGAACCCATATGGGGAATGGCTGAAAGTGGGGCAACGGAAAAGCGGTGAAACATCGGACAGATGATGGAATAGCTCACCACGGTGGGAAACAAGGCAGAATCACGATCAAGGCTGTAGGGATCTGCCGCAATCAATGAGCATAACTACTCTAGGTGGCAATAATGACCCAAATGGAAAAAACGGAGAGTTGGGTAACGGCACCATTAATGATATGGTTTCACAGCAGCATATTGACGTGGAGTTAATGGGCGCGGAAATCACGGAGAAGAATCAGACCCTCAAGGAAAGTATAAAGGCTATGGCATCAAAATCGGGTGAGGTAACGGATAAGGAATTAACCTCATCAGAGGCAATCAATCCCATGATTGCAGCCGATGAGCTAGTTAATGTCCATGTCCAGTACGTTGAAGTCATAAAACCTACACCCAACCATGCAACTGTTGACCAAAACTTAATACCACATGCAGCGGCACGTGAGATTATTAAAACACAAGAAACAAGGCCCACAGAAAATACAGCCAAGTGGAAGAGAATTAAACGCCACAATGACCATCCTATGAGTATAACCAATATTGGCTCACACTAGACAGGGGTAAAACGAGCACAACCAGAAGATGGCTGCCAAGTGGAAAATGAGGATAGAAAACGGAGCAAGACCAGTGAAGACAACCAGGAAAAACTACTCACAACGGTGGAGGCTGCAGTGCAGCCTCGCCGAGAGCAATGATCATCCTAAGCTGGAACTGTCGGGGGCTTGGGAACCAACGCGCAGTCGAAGTCCTTTCTCACTTAGTGAGGGAAGAAGCTACCAAAATTTTGTTTCTCATGGAAATAAAACAGTCAGTTGATGAGATGCGGAAGATTCAAGCAGACCTACCATATCAGTGTATGTTAGCAGTGCCGAGTATTCGTAGAAGCGGCGGGCTGGCACTTTTGTGGATGGAGGAGGTGGACCTGCATGTCCAAACTTACACACGTAACCATATTGATGCTCTTATTTTTAATGGCTCTAATCCTACATGGAGATTGACAGGTTTTTACAGATGGCCGGAAGAACAAAGAAAGCACGAGTCATGGCAGCTACTCAAGCATCTTCACACTAGGATCTCAGCCCCTTGGCTCTGTGTTGGAGATTATAATGAGATATTGTCATCTGATGAGAAGCAAGGTGGTGTACCAAAACTATTGAACCACATGGAAGCTTTCCGAGCTACCCTCTTGCATTGTGGACTTGAGGACCTTGGTTTTCAAGGAAACATCTTCACTTGGAAAAATGGTAGACATGGGAATGCATTTGTACAGGAAAGACTTGACAGAGCATGTGCAACAGCGGAATGGAAGGAAATCTATCCAGAGACGCGGGTCTTTCATCTCCAAACCTCATACTCGGACCATATTCCGATAGTCATTACCACACAGAATCAAACCCAGCGGACTAGAAGAAGGAAAGTGCCACGAAGGTTTGAAGAAAAATGGCTTCCAATCCTCAATGTGAGACCGTGATACAAGAAGCATGGAGGGTAGCCGTGAGAAATGGCAGCCCTTTGTCAAAGCTATTTGAAAAATTCAAAAGATGCAGATTTGCCTTGGTGGACTAGAGCCGCGCATCTGGTGCTAGTTCAAAAACATTACTCCAGGAGAAACAAAAACAATTGGAAGAACTATGTTCTTTAAACAGTGTTGACCATCTAGATGCTATTAAGGGACTAAAGGTAGAGATCAATAATCTGTTACACCAGGAGGAATTGTTTTGGCGACAATAGTCTCACTCCATTTGGCTACCAGCGGGTGACAAAAATACAAAGTTTTTCATCAAAGGTCTAGTCAATGCCGACGAAAAAATCAACTCTTGGGCGTCTATGATAGTGAAGGAAGGTGGGGCACATCGGAGGATAGCATTGCTCACACTACAGAACACTACTTCCAGCAACTATTCACCTCTTCCCATTCGACCACTATTGATGGAGTGCTCAACTCAGTGGACAGATTGGTCACTCCTGGTATGAATTCCACTCTTCTTCAACGATACACTCTGGAAGAAGTCAAGACAACCCTATTTCAAATGCACCCTTCCAAATCACCAGGTCCTGATGGTATGACTCCATTCTTTTTTAAGAAATATTGGCATATTGTGGGGCATGATGTTATAGTAGCAGTGTTATCTGTTTTAAACTCGGGGCATATGTTGAGAAAAATGAACCATACACATATTGTTTTAATCCCTAAGAAAAATGACCCGAAACACATGTATGATTTTAGACCTATTAGTTTAGCCAATGTGGTGTCTCGTATCATATCAAAGGTTATTGCTAATCGCTTAAAGATTATCTTGCCTAATGTGATTTATGATGCTTAGAGTGCCTTTGTGCCAAATCGATTAATCACTGACAATGCTACTGTAGCATATGAGCTGCTCCACAGATTGCGAAACAGAAGGAAGGGAAGAAAGGGACATATGGCTGTAAAACTCGACATTAGCAAAGCCTACGATCGGGTTGAGTGGACATACTTGCAAAGAATGATGGTGAAATTGGGATTTGATCCTAATTGGGTCCACTTGGCAATGGAGACAGTAACCACGACATCTTACTCCATTTTAATCAATGGTGAACCAAGGGGTTTTGTCACTCTTACAAGGGGAATAAGGCAAGGAGATCCCCTCTCTCCATACCTTTTCTTGCTATGTGCAGAAGGGCTATCAGTGCTATTGAGGAAAGCAGGAGAGGCAGGGGTGCTAAAAGGGATCAAATCAAGCCAACATGGAGTTTGGGTTTCTCACCTCCTCTTTGCCGACGATAGTCTCTTATTTTGTCAAGTAACTATGGAGGAGGGGCAAAGACTTCTACAATTGCTAGAGCAATACGAAGCTGCATCAGGCCAAGCCATAAACCGACAAAAGACCACACTATTCTTCAGCAAGAACACAAAACAAGAGGTCAAGGAGTCACTTAAACAACTTTTTGGAGCAAGGATAATGACAGAATGTGAAAGGTATCTTGGACTGCCTATGGCCACAGGAAAATCCAAGGTTAATACCTTCAAAAACCTTCAGGAAAAAATTACAAAAAGAGTAATGGGGTGGAAGGAAAAATTTATTTCGAAGGCAGGAAGGGAGATATTGATTAAGATGGTGGCACAAGCGATACCGACATACTTTATGAGTATATTCAAACTGCCAAACTCCATATGTGACAACAAAAATTCCTTGCTGGCCAAATACTGGTGGGGACAAACGCAGGCAGAGAGGAAACTACATTGGGTAAATTGGAGAAAACTGTGTATGGCAAAGAAGGAAGGAGGGATGGGGTTTCGTGACCTCCATGCTTTCAACCTAGCGATGCTGGCCAAGCAAGCCTGGAGATTAATACATCAAAACCACTCTCTGTTCTACCGAGTTTACAAAGCTCGTTATTTCCCAAATTTTTCTTTCATGTTTGCTGAGTTGGGGACTAATCCTTCCTTTGTTTGGCATAGTCTCCTTGTAGCAAGGGATCTCATTCGAGAGGGCTCACGATGGCAAGTAGGGGATGGTCGAAGTATTAGAGTGTTCACGCATCCTTGGTTGACTCACACCCCTGTACCACTAAATGATGCACCACTAGACATGAAGATGTGTGAGCTAATCGACCAAGACTCAAGACAATGGGACCGAGGAAAAATAGATGCCATGTTTAGCCCTCAAACATGAAATGAGATCATGTCACAGCCGCTAAAAAACCTTAACTCTTATGACTCTGTTTGTTGGATGGAAAACAGAGCACACAAATTCTTTGTGCGGTCAACTTATAAGGTGGCGGTTCGCTTGAAAAACCAGCCCAAGGCAAAACATTTAGCAGCTCGGCTTCACGAGTGGACATGCAAAGAGATTTGGTCCCTCAATGTGCCACCGAAGATACGAACGTTTATATGGCGAGCATGCTCTAATTGCTTGCCTACCCGAGACAATCTACACCGTAGGCGAGTGTGAGTGGAATCGACTTGTGAGCTGTGCAAACAAGAACCCGAGAGTACTACTCATATATTATGGACGTGCCCCTTTGCAAGAAACGTCTGGGCATTGATCAGGGGAAAAATCCAAAAATGCAATAATGGAGACAGTGACTTTTTTCTTCTCTTCAAGCAGATGCAAACTAAACTGAGCAAACAAGAACTGGAGACATAGGTGGTTACAGCTTGGGCTATATGGAATGCAAGGAATAAAGTATACTTTGAACAGTTCCAATCTCAGCCACAGATAATTTGGGAAGGAGCAAGAGGCTTACTGGAGGAATACCAAAGCTTTATGGAAGCACAAAGAATAGCGTGAATGTCCTGCTTTTTTTTCATGCACATGACTATGTCAGTCTAATATTTTCAATGTTTCTTTGTTTTGCTCATGGGCCCAACGTTAATGTGTTGTTGGTGCCTCCCTCACCCGTGGTATTATACATCGGGTTGTATACTTTTTTATGATAATAAAACACTTTCTGTCGTCTTTTACCGCAAAAAAAAAAAAAAAAAAAAAAAAAAAAAAAAAAAAAAAATGAAGGTAAAGGAATTTCATAGTTAATAACTTGAAATCCCAATTGATCTTACCTAATGTACTCAACCATTTAGTGGCAATTACCACTTCACGGCCCCTAAATGTTGCACAATGAGGTCAATCACAAATTTAATACCTTGAATTGAATGAGTAGCCCCATCAAAAATCCTTTTTTTTTTTTAATCACAAACCCATTAGCTACCTTCATCTTCAATATAAGTGAAGTATCAATTTGCAAATTCAAATTTAACAACATGGCAGCATCTAAGAAATTATGGGTGCTACCTAAATTAATGAGAGATATTATTTCTTGATTTTTTATTCTACTCTTGACCCTTATAGCTTTTGATGAAAGGTTACCCACCAAGGCATAGAGGGTAATCTCTGCATTACATGCTTTATTATCTTGAATCAGATCTTGATCTCCTAACACAACCTCATTTTCATCCAATTCCACCAATAGTAAACCTTGTTTGTGCTTATTATCCAAAGGTTTTCATTCTAGCAAAAAAAACTTAGCTCCTTTACATTTTTGAACCAACTGCCACTTCTCATTACAATTGTAGTATAGACCTTTGTAAACACCTCATTTTGTACCCGTTAATAACCTTTAGTCCCTAAATTCAATGATAAGCTTGACATATGTCAACAAAAAGAAATTAAAGTGTTCTCAATATTTTGAAGGTAATCACAACTCAAAAGTGCTAAATCGATTTGAAAAAGATGCTAGAAAATGACATTTAATCACTATTTTGACTATAACTTTTGAACCACAGAGAATTTTTGAATGAGACTTTTTAAATTAGAAATTAGACATCTTGGGCTTCAACTTGAACATAAACTTTGGCTAATTTGATGTGAGAGACCGGGGTTTGAACCTAATGGGTACTCTCAGAAAAGGGTGTAGGCATCGAACCTTCCCTTTTCAGGATCATATGGGTCTCCACTTATTTTATAAGTAAAATAAGAATACTATACATTCGCTTTTCAGGCATCGGCACCTTCCCATTTGTTTATGTACTCTTTTAATCCCCCTTCCTTCCTCCCCTTATTTCTCTCTTAAATGGGTTGTATTAGGTATATCATGCCGTGTACCATTTGTCCTCATCTCTAGAGTATGGTGACCCTTGTTTACTTTCCTATGCCTATATTTTGGGCCATGCTCTAGGGATGTAGGCATTTACTTTCCTGCTCTGTGTGCTGGCATTATGCATGACGTATGTATATATATGTACCTGCTCGCCTCTGCCGGTGTGTTTATGATAGTCCGTGTCACCTAAGGCAAGTGGTGCCTAATTTTCGCTGTGAAAGTAAGTTGACATGTCACCGGATTTTCATCGTGGAAATTTGGTACTGTGCTCGAATGCCTAGGGAAAGCATAGATTGGGACCACGCCCATTTGAAAGCCAAACCTCAAAGCCCCCACACATGCAAAGCACTGAAAGCCAATGCCAAAATCTTGTTTTTACTGCCAATCTCCAAAAATTAGGGTTTTATCAAAACAAAGGACTGTCCTTAGACAGGTGTTGTGGGGTGCCTAACACCTTCCCCACACGTAACTAAACTTTCGGACCTAAGAATCAAGGTTTTTTGCCGTCCACATTAGATTAGGGAAAATGCCCTTTTTCTTAACCTAGGATTGGTAATAAAATCAACTAGAAACAGGTGACCAATCACACCTTAGAAAAACCCAATGATTGGTGGCAACTCCACTTACCTTTGGTAATCCATTAAAATTTGGCCCAGATTCCTGCCATAACGCCAAAGGTAGACCTACCTTCCTCCATCGAGAGAGAGAGCACCAAAAGTCCTGTGCAAACCACGCCACACACTACATGCGCGCGCGGGAGCATGCCACGGCGGGTGGTCAAACGAAGGCTCGACAATGGTTCTCCATTTTCGAGGCCAGGCATCGACAAACTGGCGACTTCACTAGGGATAGATAAGAGTTTAGCCTTTAGAGCTTTTGATGAAACCATAATCTTTGGACATTGGCTTTCAGAAAAACACTGAAATTGGCATTGGCCTCCAGGGCTTTCCTTTTGAAAAAAGGCTTCTACTATATCCTAGTAGACTATTTTCAAAAGGGCAAAAAATCTTTTTCCAAAAAATCCTTTTCCGTAAGGGAGGCTTTGAGGTATTTTTTTCATGGCGCTTTACTGCTTTCATCACATGCTTTACAGCTTTCCTTCACATGTAAACATAGGGTAGAAAATTTAATTTCCGCTACACCTTTATCTGCCTTCATATATATATATATATATATCTGCTGTACTTTGGAAAAATCTTTCCTCTTCATTAAGGTTTGCATGACATATACACCCTTTTTAAGCTGAACCCGAGCTCCGCACTGCTGGCGTAGTCACATCTCTTCGGGGATTTCATCACCCCATTTGCAGATGCCTAGACACAAACATCGGCAGTGTTATCCATAGTTAGATCTGGGGCTGACTTTGTAGGCACTTCTGGGTCCATAGGTGGACAGGAGTAGCTGAAAAGGCACCCTCGATCCTTCCTGCCCCACAATTTCTCTGAAGGGGGTATGGCGATTGAGTCCCCTTAAGATAGAAGCAGCCAACCAGTTAAGCCTTTGCATACAGTTGGCTTAGTTATGTCAAACCCGTGAGGACTAGATCAAGCCCAGAGCCTATCAGGACTAGGTGAAGCCTAAAGAGTGAACATCCGAGCCTAGGAAAGGATACCTTTTTAGGGCTAGAGGTCAGGGGAAAGTGTTTTGTAATAGGTGCACCCTTTTTACTTGCGCCAAAGAAATTGTGCTCTAATCTTGGTTCTTTCTATCCTGTTTGCACAGCATCCATGATTAAACCCCTAGGAAAAGCAACCCCATTGCTTGTACATGCTATATCATACCCTATCCCTAAGGGTTTACAACCCTACAAGGGCATTCATGCATACACTAAATGCTCATGTCACCTAATTGTGCAAAGATAAAATTTGTGGCAAGTAGTCGAAACTCCATTCAGGAGGAGATGCTGCCGAAAAACTATCAAGAATCCCAAGATATCATAAGTCCAAGCATTCTCCTAAGGAAGATCCAAGAAAGATTGCTAGGAGACCATGATCATCAAAGAGATCACAAGATGTCAAGAATCCAAGGGCTCCCTCAAGAGATCCAAAGGTCCAAGAGATCAATGTTGCCAAATCGCCAAAAGATCCATGTTGTCTAAATTTCCAAGGGATGCAAGATTGCCAAAGGTCCTAGATGTCAGGAATCCAAGGGCTCCCCCAGAGATCCATGCTATCCAAGTTACCAAGAGATCCAAGTGTCCAAAAGCTCCCTCGAGAAGTCCACATTGTTTGAAGCCCAGCCTTTCGTTGCAATTTCATTCCTTGTATTGTAAAAGGCCCATCATTGGAGCCGATGAAACCAACATTGTAAAAGCAAATCTTGTACAAGCATGTAATCAAAAAAAGGGTCCGACTTGCATTACCAAGCATATTATGAAAGTTTCGGTTACTTGTCGATCCAAAGGTCCAAGCGTATTAATCTTGCATCATTATAGAAACTCACCATGATAAATACCTAATCAGGGGTGCAAAAGCCAATATTTTTGAAAAATGGTAGGTGCATGTCAAATATCAAGGGCATAAACTAACTTGTTTTTGGTGTTGTGTTTCCACATTGTCAAACGCACCCTGTTTCCTTTCACCTCCCATTCTTTTTCAGGGTCAAAAGATTGCTAAAAAGAAATAGTCTAGGCTACCACCACATCATGATCCATCATCATTAGGTCCCATGTAAGAAAGATGTCTACCAGTGGGCCTTCGACTCTCGAAGTGAGTCCTACCAAGTTCTCTTAGATGAAAGAGCAAATGGCAGAAATGATGCATATGGTGCAACAACTAGTTGCAGGAGGACTAAACTCTTCTGTTCATAGTTAAGGAGGTCCCCAAACCGAGAGTGAAAATCAGACCCCACCAGTACAAAATCAGGGCCACAATGTATTGCCCCAGGGCAATGACTAAGAAATAGATCCTTCTAAGGACAAGAACCCCGAATCGGGGATCGGCCAAGTCAAAAGCCAGGTGGAAACTCTAGCTGAGAAGCTTCGAATTATGAAGGGCTCCAACGCCCATGAAAGCATTGATCTAGATAGTCTGACCAACTTCCCTCAGGTTATTATGCCTCCTAAGTTCAAGGCACCAGAGTTCATCATGTACGATGGTACTGGAGACCCTTGCGCGCACATGCGCATGTTCTGTAGCAAGATGGCTCCCTATGGGGATAATCACCCTTTGTTTTGCTAGATTTTCCCTAATAGTTTGACCGGCCCTACAGCCACATGGTATGCGAGATTGGAAAGGACCTCTAGCCGGAGGGAAATGGCCAACTCTTTCCTGGAATACTACAGGTTCAATGTTGAGATAGCTCCTAACCGTACAGTCCTTATGAGAACAAAGAGGAAGAGTGAGGAGTCTTTCCGAGAATATGCCCAGAGGTGGCGTGAGCTAGTCGCACAGGTGCAACCCCCCATGATGGAAAATGAGATGATAAAGTGGTTCATTAACAATCTTAAGCCTCCTTACTATGAGAAGATGATCAGCACCCAAGTCACTCATTTTGCTAGCCTCATCCCTATTGGGGAGTGCATTGACGAGGGTATTAAGAGCAAGAAGATCAAGGATGCCAAGTCTTTGAATTCCATGGTCAAACAACAGGTTAAGAAAATTACTGGCCGTAAGATTAAGGAAGCCGATGTTCATATGGTCGACAATGCGTCAGAAAGACCTAGGGGTGTTGCTTCTGCTTATGCAACCCCAGCTGCTAGACCTTATCAACAACAGGTTCAGTCTACTCAAGCAGCTAATCGAGCCTTTAATTAGAGAGGGAGGCCAGACCCACCTCGTCCCTTTAAGAGGGAAAACCGGAAGTACACTCCGTTACCCATGCCCATGGCAGATCTCTACGCTTACCTATTGGAAACGAAGTTAGTGACCCCGATGTTTGCAAGGCCCAGAGAAGGACCTCCCCTACCCGGTTTTGATCCATCTAAGAAATCTGAACACCATTTTGGGGATTTCAAGGATTACTTAACTGAAAATGGGATAATATCCCAATTCATTGCATCTGGACTTCCACAACAAAATGGTGTAGCAGAAAGAAGGAATAGGACTCTTTTAGACATGGTTAGATCCATGATGAGTTATTCGACTCTACCAATTTCTTTTTGGGGATATGCCTTAAATACTGCAATGGATCTTCTAAATTTAGTACCTTCAAAGTTTGTTCCTAAAACACCTGTAGAGTTGTGGAATGTGCATAAGCCTAGTATAAGACATCTCCATATTTGGGGTTGTCTAGCACATGTGTTAAAAGGAAAGTCTGACAAGTTACAGTCTAAAAAAAAAGTTGTTTTCTTTGTAGGGTATCTAAAAGGAACTGTTGAAAGTTTATTCTATAGTCATAAAGATAATAAAGTGTTTGTCAGTACAAATGCCAAATTTTTGGAAAATAACTATATGAATAATTATAATCCTAAAAGTAGAGTTGTTTTGGCTGAAATGAATGAACCTGTAATTGAACAACCAATAGGTGAAACTAGGGATGATGTGGTTGTATTAGATACACCACAAGATTCTACTTATGAGATGACAAGTACATAGGTTCCTCGTCATTGTGGGAGGAATGTAAGGCCACCTATAAGATTTATAGGTCTGGGAGAAACTTATGAAGCTATCTCAGAAGAGGTCGAAACTGATCCTTACACTTATGAAGAGACAATGAATGATATAGATGCACATCATTGGGTCAAAGCTATGAACTCTGAATTGGATTCAACGTATTTCAATCAAGTTTGGGATCTTGTAAAAGCGCCTAAAGACATTAAACCTATTGGTTGCAAATGGGTTTACAAGAGGAAGAGAGGGATAGATGGAAATGTTGAAACCTTTAAAGCAAGGCTAGTGGCGAAAGGGTATACACAAAAAGAAGGTATTGATTATGAGGAAACTTTTTCTCCAGTAGCAATGCTTAAATCTATCAGAATTCTCTTATCCATTACTGCTCATTACGATTATGAGATTTGGTAAATGGATGTCAAGACTGTATTTATAAATGGCAATCTTGAAGAAGAAATCTATATGTTGCAACCAGAAGGTTTTATAGCAAAGAACCAAGAGCATGTGGTATGCAAGTTGAAAAGGTCCATTTACGGACTTAAGCAAGCATCTAGGTCATGGAACATCAGATTTGATCAAGCAATCAAATCATTTGGTTTTGAACAAAATCTTGATGAACCATGTGTGTACAAAAGACATCGAGATAAAGTAGTAATGTTCCTAGTGTTTTATGTTGATGATATTCTACTCATTGGAAATGATTGAGGGGTAATGTTATCAATAAAGGTTTGGTTGTCAAGCCAATTTGATATAAATGACTTGGGTGAAGCTAACTTTATTCTAGGGATCAAGCCTTGGCAAGATCGCAAGAATATGATGTTAGGCTTGTCACAAGCTGGGTATATAAATAAGGTTCTAGAAAGGTTTAGTATGCAAAACTCTAAGAAACGATTGCTTTGTTTCAGACATAAAGTTCCTCTATGTTATGATCAAAGGCTTAAGACTCTTGAGGAGGAAAATATGATGAGACAAATTCCTTATGCTTCTACAGTGGGAAGTTTCATGTATGCCATGCTTTTCATGTATGCCATGCTTTGTACTAGAACATATATCTATTATTCAGTTGGCATGGTCAGCAGATATCTATCAAATCCTAGACCAAAACATTGGCAAGCTGTAAAGCATATTCTCAAGTATCTACGGAGAACGAGAGATTATATGCTTGTTTATTGGTGTGAGGATTTGATTCCTATTGGTTATACAGATTCAGATTTTCAATCAGATCTCGATTTTAGAAAGTCCACTTTAGATTATGTATTCACCTTGGTAGGTGGAGCCATAAGTTGGAGGAGTGATAAGCAATCTTGAATTACTAACTCCACCATGGAAGTTGAATATGTTGCTGCTTGTGAAGCGATAAGGGAAGCTGTTTGGCTTAAGAAATTCCTTTCTGATCTTGGTGTTGTGAGAATGGAGCAAGTTCCTATCACATTGTTTTGCGACAATAGTGGAGCAGTTACATAATCCAAAGATCCAAGGAATCACAAGAAAAGAAAGTACATTGAAAGAAAGTACCACATCATTCGAGACATTGTTGCTCGAGGAGATGTAGTAGTAGCAAAGATTGATAGTGCAAATAATCTAGCAGATCCCTTTACGAAAGCCTTGCCCCAAAGGACCTTTGAGTCACATTTGGAGGGAATGAGAGTTAGATTAGTGCACAATAGTCTTTAGGGCAAGTGGGAGATTGTTAGGATTAGTGCCCTTAAATTCTATTGTATGATGCTATGTAAGACATTATGTGTGACTTAATGTTGTAATTAATAAAGTTGTTTTATTATTATCTAAAATAATGGCAACATGAATATTTGGATATTATCATATAGTCCATGAGATGCATAGTATGTGATTTATGTGATTTAGTCACAGAAGATATAAATCACAAGTTTTTTGTAAACTCAAAGTTTTAATTCGTAGTCGGTGATGAAATTGGGTATTTCATCTGCAAAGACTATAACATATCAACTAAGATGATTTGTCTTGATCATGGAAGTGGAGACTTCTAGTTGGTATGTTGATATGTTTTAAGAGTTAAGACATATTGAACTGGATCGCTATGAGATTTATTATTCTCCTAACGGCTGTCAAATGAATAATAAATTTCACGACTTCTATTTACATGAACTCTTAATCCTGAGAGAATAATGGACCTCATCATGAAGTGTAAGTTGCTTTGATATATTTGGAGTAAGATCTAAAGTCACGATCAAAACCTCAGTATGTTGGGTAGCTGCATTTAGTGTTGATGGAACATATATTCTCAGGATGAAATTCATAATCTCTTAATGGAGATATAAAATATTCCCTTGAGATAAGTTTAATGAGTTTAATTATTCAGAATGTTAGACCTAACTACTTTAGTAAGGAGTTACTAAAGTATATATTTATGAAATTGGATTTCATAAATATATGATGAATAACTTAGAGGATTAAACCGGGTACTCAATGATTAAGATGTGGTAATCTTCAAAGTGGCAGTCTACATTCATGATTTTGTATTACTACGTATATTTTATGAAGGGGTTGCATGTATAATAAAGTCTTGGGATATAATTTATTAATAAGGCCTAGAGCGCAATTATATTTATATAGTGGTATTAAATATAATTAATGGTAACTTTGGATTTGTCAAGAGTTGACAGAAAAGCTCAAGGCCCATTGGAGCTAGTGTCTTATCTGTTTCCTTTTGGTCCTACTCCAAGCCACATACTTAAGCCAAATTGGAATGGCCCAAAAGGCTAACCTAATTCGATAATTAGTTGGATACAAAGGGAGAAACATACAGATTTTTGTATGAAACTAAGAGTAGAATTTTGTATATGAGTGTTGGACACTCTCTTATTCTTCCTTGAACACATACATATAAACTGATTGAGAGACCACACTTCTTGGGCACAAGTGGAATTGCAGTGAAGACTAAAAGTGTTCCTGAGTACTGTTAATCTTTTGAATTTCACCTCACCAAGGTACACTCTCTTGTTCTTATATTCCGAAATTTACATAGTATATGTTATCAATCGCGAATGAAGTGGATCCGTTAATTTTTCATTGCGTATGTTTTATATGCGATACAAACATGTATTTATCCAACAATTGGTATCAGAGCGGTCTTCAATTTCAAATCTGTATAACATGTTTTGTAAGTTTTGGAATTAAAGAAAGTAATTTCCTGTTGTTAGAAGATTATACATTTAATTTTCTACATAGTTGTTGAAATTATTGTTTGATAAAAACTTATATCGATGTTATGATGTTGTTTAAGTATGTTAAATTGAACTTTAAGGCTATAGCATCAACAGAATTTAGTTTTGATATCAATCTCTAGCTATTATGTTCATATGATGGTTGTTTGTTTATGAAAAACTGTTGAAAACTGCTTCAGAATAATTCTGGAAAATTCGAGTTTCACGAGTTTTGACTGATCAAAATTTGCTTTCGATCGATCGAGTGAAACAGTGATCAATCTGTTTGATTCGATTACTAGTTGATCGATCAAATGTTCTTTTTCAATCGATCGAGAAGCGATCGAGTACCAATCGAGCTAGGCTGATTGTAAAGTACGAATTTTTAATTTTTTCGACCAATCGAGATACACATTCGATCGATCAAAAACTGTGAATTCTAAATTTTTCTAAGTGTTTTCACATAGATAAGTTGCAAGGCTATGTGTAATGAGATTACGCATGTTTTCTAATTAAAAACCTTTATTTAAAATATCTAGTGGGAAAGAGATACAAGGGTTGGATCTCAGGGCCTTCATTGTCGGTTCATAGTCGTATGAAATATATACTTTGTCTTTGCTTCGAGCTTAGCATTCCTTGTAGAGAGTATTTATTTTATGGTACTACAAGATTGAACTTCCTGGTTTATAGTGGTTTGATCAAACACCTTGTCTTAGCCTTGAACTTTGCATTCCATGCGGAGGGTGTTTTGTATCATGGTACTACAAGATAAACCTGTGAGTTTTTAGATCCCTTAAAACACAATTGGATTAACCTAATTAACAAGCCAAGTTATTACTTAGTCCATATATTAGATCTAGGCTATCATAATCAAACAATCATATCATGCATAGTAGTGGAAATATAAATAACACAATGATATGATGACCCAGGAAACCACACCGGTAAAAACTTGGGGAGGATTTAACCTAGCTATCCTCAAGGTAAACCTGAATCCACTATGAAAGAATCGAAGTTTAACAATAGACTTAGACCACTAACATCCTATTGCTACCCACCAGTAGAAACTTACTGACACGACCATGTGCAAGCTCCGAGACCACGGACTTCTTTCTTGGATTCTCCAACAAGTACAAGCACTCCCACTTGTATATCTTTAAGTTCTTATGGCAGCAACTAAATGATCATCAAGCTCTTGAAGAAATCTCCTTCTTGATAATCCTAAGCTTGTGTAAAGGAAAGCTCCTCATAGATCTCACAAGAGATTCACACAAACAGCAATATGAGCAGCCTCTAAAACTTGACTAGGGTTTGCCTTATATACCTAGGGCAAAAATATAAAACCCTAAACGTTTTAATGAACTAGGGCTGAGTTGGAATTCTGCAGTAAAAAAAACATTTTGCCCGAGATTCGATCGATCGAGCCTGTTCTTCGATCGATCGAGCCAGGCCAAAATGCACTAATACTTCTGAAATAGCTCGATTCCAACTTTACATAAAAGACACAACTTTGAGCAAGTCTAAACAAGACTAAACAACCTGTTTTGATCATGGTTTGCCAACACAAAATAAAGACATATCAATGAATAACTCATAAATATAAATCCATAAGCAGTGAAACAAGAAACATAGATAACAAAGTATCTCCCCCTAAGTTAGATACATCAAAACAAATTTCTCCCCCTTTCAAAAACAATTTTAACTCCCCCTAAACAAAACAAACATGATTCCCACATTTCATCTATTTCTCCCCCTTTTTGTCACGTATTGACAAATACAACCCAATCAGAAGGTTGACAGAAAACATACGCAACAGAGAATAAGAGAAAATAGAGAATTATGGGAACACAAAACAATTCAACTCTATAAAAAATAGAGACAACTCCCCCTATGAACAACAAATGTTAAAAATAAGCTTCTCCCCCTATAAAAATAGGAAAAACAAAAAAAGTTTTGGGAAAAACAGTATTGGGGAAAAATTAGAAGGTGGGGATAAATAAAAAAACACAAACCAAACTTAAAAAAAATTAAGTTGAGGATACACATTAAAAAAAATATTATCTCTTTCAATAAATGCAAACTTGACACTATGTGACCCATAAACAGTTGCATAAGTAGAGAAAATATTTGCACATTGATTATCCATTATATCTCTTAAGAAAAATATTTTCTGCAGTTCACACATAAAAATAGCATATACTAAAAAGTACATCACTCAAAAATTAATCAATCAATTTTTAAATCAAGTTGAGTACCCAATTTAGCAAAGTGTATGCATGTTATGTGTAAAAACAATGAGAGATATGACTGCAAAACTGCAAGATGGATACAAAAAACAATGCAATGCATATGAATCCTAAACATAAATGATGCATAAAAAAAATATTGGTCAAAAACTTAGAAACTGAAATTTTTTCAGTTTCGATTGATCGAGCATCGATTGAATACCAATCGAGTCAGGCAGATTCAAACCAAATTTTTTATCGCAATTTCGATCGGTCGAGAAACAGCTTCAATCAATCAAAAATCTGGAAAAGTGAAATTTTGAAAAACAGAGCAAGTTAATGCAGAAACACCTCAAAGCACATTGTTTTATAAATAAAATGCATGAGTATGAGATGAAAAGTTTTTCAAAAACACTTGAATTCAACCCAAATCTTCCAAAAACAAGTTTTTCAAACAAATTGTCCTCAAAAAACTCAAACATTAAGCACATTTTGCATCAAAATCAAGGAACTTTTAATCTTGGATGGCCACAACAAGATCACACACAATATAATGTACCAAGTTTAGCAAAGAGTAACTTGTGTAGTGTGTGCAACTAGCAAAAGCTTGAATAACATGTGAAGTGATATGTAAATAGAAATCAATCACAATTTCTACAAAATTCATCACATAGAATTTGAAAGAGACTATTACCAAAAGAGTTACATCATATAACTCCCACATCTCCTAGAAAACAAGCTTGCAATCATGTAAGTTTCTTGATTTGCCTCATAATGTACACACCAATTTTATTTGACTAGAAACTTATTAAAATAGCCAAGATAATGTACACACCAATTTTATCTGATTGTTAATTAATTATAGCCCAATAATGTACACACCAATTTTATCTAATTGTTAATTAATTATAGCCCAATAATGTACACACCAATTTTAGCATTTAAACCGAGGCTACACCTTATGTTCTTTTTGTGCATGTGCTACACTTTCTCGAGCACAAAATCTTATGATATGCACTAAGGTGTTCATGATTGGCTAGTAAACAGTGGTGAGATGGTTATTTATGCATTTCTCAAAAAGTTCAAGTCCAACAATCAAAGGCATTTGACTTCAAGATCAAGATTATGTGATCAAAAACTATAAACATCTTCCCACACAACATGCACTACAAAGCTTCAACTACTAAAGTGCAATAAGTAAGCTCATCCAAGCTAAACAAAGTACATAAACTTGTTATGTAAAAATAATCTGGTCAATCCTTGATTATAAATCCAAGATGTGAAATACAAAACATAATAATCTTTTTGGTAAAAAAAAATTATGACCAAAAACAAAAAGCACACATTATGCTAAATGAACAATGCAAATGCAATCCATGAGAGTGCTTAACTAAGCTATAGAGGGTACACAAACAAGAAATATTAATTTCCTAATTAACCCTTGAGTACATGTACAAACTAATACATACTCACACAAAATCAGAAATAGCTTAGCACTTATATAAAACATACTATTCAAGTTTCTCCACAATGTCAAGAATGTTCTAAATCAAGAGAGAAATATCATAATTCATGTAATCCTCAAGAAAAATAAAACTAGACACAAAATAAAATATTTTTGTCTTTTTGAAAATTTTCAATGTTTTTGGATTTTTTTTTATAAAAAAAAACTAAAAATCAAAACAACCAAAAACAAAAACAAAACATGTCCACAAACAATTGAAAGAATTAAATCAGGGACAAGTCAACAACACTCACCTTAAAGAATCTTTTCTCACCCATATAGCACGAGTCTTCGGCTTTGTAGGTGAAAATCCATGTGAAGCAGAGTGTATTTGAGGGATTACACCAATCTTCTGAGAAAGACTGAAATCCTGCAAATTCCTTTCACAAGCCAACAAGCTTAAATTTTTCAAAATAATATGAAACAATTTATATGGACTTATGGCAGGAGAAATATCATCACATATCCTAGATTAAAATACAGAATTTTTAAATTTCAATTTATGACAATTAGGACGAATGTGACCACGGACACCACAAAAGTGGCAGACAGGAACAAATTTAGGAACATCAGTATTCCTAGTGGCAAATCTAGTCTCAGATTTTGGTTTTTGCCTCAACAAAGAACAATTTGGTCTAATGTGACCAACAACACTACAAAGGTGACAAGTAGGCACAAAAACAGATTTATTATGCTCTCTAACAATAGGTTTAGACTTAGGTTTAGAAACTTCAGCGTCTACATCAGAACTTTTACCTTTGTCTAACCTAGCAAAATAAGCCTTTTCTTTATTATTCCTCTTGAAAGGAGGGATATAAACTTTCTCAGTTTTAGGTTTAAGAGAAACAGAAACACTTCTGTTATCAACAGCAAGCTTGGTACTAGTCAAATTTTCAATTCTAGCTTTAGATTCAACTAACTCTTGTTCCAAGCTTTTCATCTTCTTATCTTGAGAGGAAATTTGATTTCTCAAAAATTCATTCTTTTTATTAGATTCATCTAATTTAACAACCAATTCATCTTTTTCAAGATTAGCCAATTTTAACTATTCCTTGAATTTCTTAGAAATTTTCATAGATTTCAATAATTCCTTACGGAGAGTTTCACAGGCATCAATAAGATCAACAGAAACAGCAGTGTCCTTTTGATTCAAATCATCACAATCAAAAACAGTAAGACACTTAAAATTATCCATGACAATAGGGATCAAGGATCAACTCTTAGATCAAAAGATCTAACACAAGAGCTACCCGTTCTGATACCACTTGTGAGTTTTTAGACCCCTTAAAACACAATTGGATTAACCTAGTTAACAAGCCAAGTTATTACTTAGTCCATATATTAGATCTAGGTTATCACAATCAAATAATCATATCATGCATAGCAGTGGAAATATAAATAACACAATGATATGATAACCTAGGAAACCGCACTGGTAAAAACCTAGGGAGGATTTAACCTAGCTATCCTCAAGGTAAACCTGAATCCACTATGAAAGAATCGAAGTTTAACAATAAGACTTAGACCACTAACATCCTATTGCTACCCACCAATAGAAACTTACTGACACAACCACGTGCAAGCTCCGAGACCACGGACTCCTTCTTTCTTGGATTTTCCAGCAAGTACAAGCACTCTCGCTTATATATCTTTAAGTTCTTATGGCAGTAACTAAATGATCATCAAGCTCTTGAAGAAATCTTCTTCTTGATAATCCTGAGCTTGTGTAAAGGAAAGCTCCTCACAGATCTCACAAGAGATTCACACAAACAGCAATATGAGCAGCCTCTAAAATGTGACTAGGGTTTGCCTTATATACTTAGGGCAAAAACATAAAACCCTAAACGTTTTAATGAACTAGGGCTGAGTTAGAGTTCTGCAGAAAAAAAACATTCTGCCCGAGATTCGATCGATCGAGCCTGTTCTTCGATTGATCAAGCCAGGCCGAAATGCACTAATACTTCTGCAACTGCTTGATTCCAACTTTACATAAAAGACACAAATTTGAGCAAGTCTAAACAGGACTAAACAACCTGTTTTGATCATGGTTTGCCAACAATACACATTAGAGTTCTAAATACATTAGTTCCTAAGTCTTTAGAACCTAACAAAACCTGTTAAGGGAGATGAAATGTGATTACACATGATTCTAAACAATGGTATACACTAGACTAAATATTATAGTATCCTCTATGTTGAGTTCTTACTATTATTATTTAGAGGCTAAATGTATAACGACATATTATTAGTGTTTGATAAGAGTTATCACGATAGCACTAATAATGAGAATAGTTCTCAATCAATCATAGTATTTAGTGTTCACTCTATGCTGGGATTGGGTTGTTATTGCATATATTATATTATGGTTTTATTAAGGTTCCATACTATATGCTTATATGCTAAATTGATAATGTCCAGTTTACTTATTATATTCATGTTTATTATTTTCAGATTTAATCATGGCATCATTTAGCCCACTTGTTGCTATTCTAAATCAAAACAAACTAACTGGATCCAACTATGTTGACTAGAAAAGAAATTTGGACATTGTTCTTACTGCTGAAGACCACAAATATGTGCTTACTCAACCATGTCCTAACTTTCCATCATTAGATGCTCCTTATGAGGAAAAACAACGATATGATCGTTGGTAGAAATCTAATGAGATGGTCAAGTGATATATCTTAGCATCTATCTCAAATGTTCTACAACATCAAATGCAGGATGTAGGACTAGCTTCGGACATAATGCTAAGTCTGAAGGAGATGTTTGGTGAGCAAGGCCATTTTGCAAGGCAAGAAACTATGAGGCAAATTTATAATACCAAAATGGCTGAAGGCACTTCAGTGAGGGAGCATTGTCTTAGGATGATCTCTAATCTGAATACACTGGAATTTTTAGGTGCCAATATTGATGGAGAATCCTAAGTGGATATGATACTCCAGTCACTACCAGAATCATTCAAGGAATTCAGACTTAATTATAATATGAACAAAAAGATTTATTCATTGTTTGAATTAATGAATGAATTGGTAGCGGCAGAAGGCATTCTTGGTACATTCAGTGTTGATGCTAATATGGCTGATGCTTCTACTTCTCAGCCTAAGTCGAAAGGTAAGGGTAAAAAGAAGAAGAAGAAGGACTTCACCAAGCAAGATGGTAAACAAATTGCCTTAGGAGTTGCCAACAAGGGAAAGAAAAAGGAGTACACCAAAGGAAAGTGTTTCTATTGTGGTGAGAAAGGTCATTGGACAAGGAATTGTCCAAAATTCAGAACTGCCAATAATAAGGGTATGAAAAGCTCATTCATTCTTGAAATATGTTTAGTACAAAATCCCACGGATTCCTGGTGTGTGGATTCAAGTTGTACTAACCATATTTGCAATACTTTTCAGGGGTTCCAGGAGACTAGAAAGCTGAGTGAAGGGGAATTGTTTCTTACTTTGGCTGATGGGAGTAGAATTCCAGTTGTAGTTGTTGGAATGTTTAATTTATGATTTGATTCTAGAGTTTTAATATTGGAAGACTATTTATATGTACCTAATGTTCGTAGGAATTTAATTTTTGCAACTTATTTAGGTAAACATGGATATTGTGTTATCCTGAAAGATAAAGAAGGATAAAGTGTTTATCTATTCTGGCAATATTGTAGATGGTCTTTATATTTTATTT
Source organism: Notholithocarpus densiflorus (assembly GCA_030021035.2). Lineage (NCBI taxonomy): Eukaryota > Viridiplantae > Streptophyta > Magnoliopsida > Fagales > Fagaceae > Notholithocarpus > Notholithocarpus densiflorus. The sequence goes on along the minus strand of JARYZH020000018.1, from coordinate 5,180,199 downwards.
CCTAATAAGCATGAATTATATAATTCTTAATTAGATAATAATTCACATATGAAATCATTAAAGAGAAATTTTCCTTCTACTAGTGATGCATATCTTTGGCACTTGCGTTTGGATCATATTATTTCAAATAGAATTCAAAGACTAATCAAAGATGGACTTTAAGAGCCATTGGAATTTGATGAATTTCCAGTTTGTGAATCTTGTTTGGTGGGCAAAATGACCAAACGACCTTTTAATGCAAAAGTTAGAAGAGTCCAAGATTTGCTAGAACTAGTACATTAAGATGTATGTGGTCCTATGTCAACTCAAGCAAGAGGTGGCTTTGAGTATTTCATTACTTTCACTGATGATTACTCTAGATTTGGTTATCTGTACCTAATGAAATGGAAGTCCGAAACCTTTAAAAAGTACAAAGAGTTTAGGGCTGAAGTTGAGAATCAATTGGGTAAACGCATAAAGACCATTTGATCTGATCGAGGTGGTGAATACCTTCATGGGGATTTCAAGGATTGCTTAACTGAAAATGGGATAATATCGCAATTGACTGCACCTGGAACTCCACAACAAAATGGTGTAGCAGAAAGAAGGAATATGACTCTTTTAGGCATGGTTAGATCCATGATGAGTTATTCGACTCTACCAGTTTCTTTTTGGGGATATGCCTTAAATACTGCAATGTATCTTCTTAATTTAGTACCTTCAAAGTCTGTTCCTAAAACACTTGTAGAGTTGTGGAATGGGTGTAAGCCTAGTATGAGACATCTCCATATTTGGGGTTGTCCAGCACATGTGTTAAAAGGAAAGTTTGACAAGTTACAGTCTAAAACCGAAGTTGTTTTCTTTGTAGGGTATCCAAAAGGAATTGTTGGAGGTTTATTCTATAGTCATAAAGATAACAAAGTGTTTGTTAGTACAAATGCCAAATTTCTGGAAAATGACTATATGAATAATTATACTCCTAAAAGTAGAGTTGTTTTGGCTGAAATGAATGAACCTGTAATTGAACAACCAATTGATGAAACTATGGATGATGTGGCTGTATTAGACACACCACAAGATTCTACTCATGAGATGACTAGTACACAAGTGCCTCGTCATAGTGGGAGGAATGTAAGGCCACCTATAAGATTTATAGGTCTAGGAGAAAATTATGAAGCTATCTCAAAAGAGGCCGAAACTGATCCTTACACTTATGAAGAGGCAATGAATGATATAGATGCATATCATTGGGTCAAAGCTATGAAATCTGAATTTGATTTAATGTATTCCAATCAAGTTTGGGATCTTGTAAAGGCACCTAACAGCATTAAACATGTTGGTTGCAAATGGGTTTACAAGAGGAAGAGAGGGATAGATGGAAAGGTTTAAACCTTTAATGAAAGGCTCGTGACAAAAGCGTATACACAGAAAGAAGGTATTGATTATGAAGAAACCTTTTCTCCAGTAGCAATGCTTAAATCTATCAGAATTCTCTTATCCATTGCTGCTCATTATGATTATGAGATTTGGAAAATGGATGTCAAGACTACATTTCTAAATGGCAATCTTGAAGAAGAAATCTATATGTTGTAACCGGAAGGTTTCATAGCAAAGAACCAAGAGCATATGATATGCAAGTTGAAAAGGTCCATTTATGGACTTAAGCAAGCATATAGGTCATGGAACATCAGATTTGATCAAGTAATCAAGTCATTTGGTTTTGAACAAAATCTTGATGAACCATGTGTGTACAAAAGACATCGAGTTAAAATAGTAATGTTCCTAGTGCTTTATGTTGATGATATTCTACTCATTGGTAATGATGTAGGGATAATGTCATTTGTAAAGGTTTGGTTGTCAAGCCAATATGATATAAAGGACTTGGGTGAAGCTAACTTTATTCAAGGGATCAAGCTTTGGTGAGATCGCAAGAATAAGATGTTAGGCTTGTCACAAGCTGGGTATATAGAACGGTTTAGTATGCAAAACTCCAAGAAAGGATTGCTTCATTTCAGACATGGAGTTCCTCTGTCTGATGACCAATGGCCTAGGACTTTGGAGGAAGAAAATATGATGAGACAAATTCCTTTTGATTTTGCACTGGGAAGTCCCACATATGCCACACTTTGTACTAGACCAGATATTTGTTATTTAGTTGGTATGGTTAGCCGATATCAATCAAATCCAGGAGTAAAACATTGGCAAGCTGTAAAGCATATTCTCAAGTATCTACAGAGAACGAGAGATTATATGCTTTCTTACCGATGTGAGGATTTGATTCCTATTGGTTATACAGATTCAGATTTTCAATCAAATCTTGATTTCTGAAAGTCCACTTCAGGTTGTGTATTCACCTTGGGAGGTGGAGCCATAAGTTGGAGGAGTGTTAAGCAATTTTGAATTGCTGACTCCACCATGGAAGCTGAATATGTTGCTGCTTGTGAAGCAGCAAAGAAGCTATTTGGCTCAAGAAATTCCTTTCTGATCTTGGTGTTGTGAGAATGGAGCAAGTTCCTATCACATTATTTTGCGACAATAATGGAGTGGTTGCACAATCCATAGATCCAAGGAATCACAAGAAAGGAAAGCACATTGAAAGAAAGTACCACATCATTCGAGACATTGTTGCTCGAGGAGATGTAGTAGTAGCAAAGATTGATAGTGCAAATAATCTAGCAGATCCCTTTACCAAAGCCTTGCCCTAAAAGACCTATGAGTCACATTTGCAGGGAATGGGAGTTAGATTAGTGGACAATAGTCTTTAGGGCAAGTGGGAGATTGTTAAGATTAGTGCCCTTAAATCCTATTGTATGATGCTATGTAAGACATTATGTGTGACTTAATGTTGTAATTAACAAAGTTATTTTATCATTATCTAAAATAATGGTAACATGAATATTTGGATATTATCATATAGTCCATGAGATGCATAGTATGTGATTTATGTGAGTTAGTCACAGAAGATAAAAATCACAAGTTCTTTGTAAACTCAGAATTTAAGTTCGTAGTCGGTGATAAAATTGGGCATTTCATCTACAAAGACTATAACATATCAACTAGGATGATTTGTTTTGATCATGAAAGTGGAGACTTCTAGTTGGTATGTTGATATGTTTTAAGAGTTAAGACATATTGAACTGGACCGTTGTGCGATTTATTATTCTCCTAACGACTGTTAAATGAATAATATATCTCATGACTTCTATTTACATGAACTCTTAACCCTGGGAGAATAATGGACCTGATCATGAAGTGTAGGTTGCTTTGATATATCTGGAGTGAGATCTAAAGTCATGATCAAAACCTCAGTATGTTGTGCAGCCAAATTTAGTGTTGATGGAACATATATTCTCAAGATGGAATTCATAATCTCTTAACGAAGATATAAAATATTCCCTTGAGATAAGTTTAATGGGTTTGGTTATTCAGAATGTGAGGCCTAACTACTTTAGTAAGGAGTTACTAAAGTATATATTTATGAAATTGGATTTCATAAATATATGATGAATAACTTAAAGGATTAAACCGGGGGTACTCAAGGATTAAGATATAGTAATCTTCAAAGTGGCAATCTACATTCATGACTTTGTATTACTATGAATATTTTATGAAGGAGTTGCATGTATAATAAAGTCTTGGGATATAATTTATTAATATGGCCTAGAGTGCAATTATATTTATATAGTGGTATTAAATATAATTAATTGTAACTTTGGATTTGTCAAGAGTTGACAGAAAAGCCCAAGGCCCATTAGAGCCAGTGTCTTATTTGTTCCCTTTTGGTCCCACTCCAAGCCACATACTTAAGCCCAATTGGAATGGCCCAAAAGGCTAGCCCAATTAGATAATCAGTTAGATGCAAAGGGAGAGACAAACACATTTTTGTATGACACTAAGTGTGGAATGAAATGGTTTTGTATGTGAGTGTTGGACACTGTTTTATTCTCCCTTGAACACATACATATAAACTGATTGAGAGACCACACTTCTTGGACACAAGTGGAATTAGAGTGAAGATTAAAAGTGTTCCCGAGTACTGTTAATCTTTGGTTTTGAATTTCACCGCATCAAGGTACACTCTCTTGTTCTTATACTCTAAAATTTACATAGTACATGTTATCAATTGCGAATGAAGTAGATCCGTTAATTTTCCACTGCATATGTTTTGTATGCAATACAAACATGTATTTATCCAACAGGCGTTACTGCTATCCTCTAATGTCCACCGTAAGGCTCTCTTAAAAGTCTTGAAAGAGACATGTGTTCCTACAAGTGCCACAGAATCTTCCTTTGAGGATTTGGTCTCGACGGTGTTGGCCACTAACCAGATTTCCTTTACAAATGATGAGCTACCACCAGAAGGTAGAGAGCATACTTTGCCCATGCACATTATGGTAAAGTGTGAAGATATGAATGTCTCCAGAGTACTGATTTACAACAGGTCCGCCCTAAATGTTTGCCCGATGTCTACTATAGAGCGTTTGAATGTGGATACCTCTCTTATCCGCCCTACCACCATGATCATTAGAGCCTTTGATTTCACTCTCTGGGAGGTGCAAGGCAAGATTGAATTAGCAATTGGAATTGGCCCAATGTTTTTCATGGTCAACTTCCAGGTCATCAAGGTGGATTCCCCGTATAATATGCTCCTAGGGAGTTATTGGCTACATACGGCAGGTGCAGTTGCTTCTACCCTTCACCGGAGGCTCAAGTTCCCATCTGAGGGTTCGTTGATCACTATTATGGCTGAAGAACCCATGACTTTCTTCAAGGAGACATCTATCCCCTATATTGGTGCTAATGCCTTTCCGGAGGCAACTTTTCACAGTTTCGAGTTAGTCTCCATGATTTCCAGAGCTTCAGAACTTGAGTCGGCATGGCCCTCTGCTACTTTAATGGCTACCAATGAGATGCTCAAATTTTGCTATTAGTTAGGCCAAGGCCTCGGTGCTGTAGGACATGGGAAGACTTCTCTGATTGAACTCCCAAACAACAAAGGAGGTTTTGGTCTGGGCTATGACCCCTCCGATGAAGAACTTTTCCAGGCTTCTAGAGGAAAGAAAAGGAAGTGCATTGGCCAAGGGATGTCTATTCCCCACATCAGGGTCAATTTTTTTGTCTTCGACCGAGGTCATCAGATTAGAAGTGGCACATGAATCATGCGAGGAGGAATCAGATTTAGCTTGTCTCATCCGCTTGTGCCCGGAAGAATTCTTAGTGAATGCCATCATATCCTTAAGGGATAATCTGACTTCTACCATTAGGCTCCATGTGTTAGGCGAGATAGTAGGCCATTGGACTGTCAAGCCCTACTTTGTGGTTGCACTGGCTGAGTAAGGAGTATTCCATCATCATGTGGTTGGGTCCTTCAATTGCCCGAAAGAGTTGGAATGTCATATCTAGTTTGTTTTGCATGTTTATTTCCCATTTCCTGCATTCCTTGTTTGCATTTTCCCAGTTTATTTTCCAAAAAAAAAAGTGTTTACCTTTTTATCATTATCAGGCATGAATTCTGTTATCCCCCTATCTATAATCCATTAATGAAATTATCCTGCGTATTATTCAGGAAATCCTTGCATTTATCTCTTTATTTGCTTTCCTATGAATATGCGTGTGCAAATTGTCTTATGTTTCCTTGTATATATTCCGTTCTATAGGATCTATTTTGATTCGCAAGCGGGTACATCATCATGTTGCCATAACGAGGATATTGATGACATGAATGAGACAATAGAGTTGGAACATGATATTGAAGGGTTAAAGAAAATTCCGAGTTTGCCTCATGATATTTTGGAGGCTCTAAATAGAGAAAGAAAGGGGTCTAAGCCCAATATAGAAGAGACAGAAGTGGTTAACCTTGCTAACAAAGGCGAGAACGAAAAACCCGTCAAAATTGGGGTGAAATTTCCTAAAGACTGGAAACATAAGCTTATAGCGCTACTCAAAGAGTTTAGAGAGATATTTGATTGGTCCTACCAAGATATGCTAGGGTTGGATATTGAGATTGTCGTGCACAAAATTCCAGTTAAGTCTGAATGCCCTCCCGTGCGGCAAGCCCTTCGAAGGATGAAATCTGAGATCATTTTGAAGCTCAAAGAAGAAGTAGAAAAACAGTTGTAAGCTGGTTTCCTTACCGCGATAGCCTACTCAGATTGGGTTGCCAACATTGTTCCCGTGCCTAAGAAAGATGGGAAAGTACGCATGTGCGTTGATTATAGAGATTTGAACTGGGCCAGCCCCAAGGATAATTTTCCATTGCACATATTGATACCTTGGTCGATAATACCGCTACCAACAGGTTCTTCTTCTTCATGGACGGATTCTCAGGCTATAATAAGATCAAAATGGTCGAGGAGGACAAAGCCAAGACAACATTCACCACTCATTGGGGAACCAATGCTTATGATGTCATGCCATTCGGCTTAAAGAACGCCGGTGCTACTTAGTAGCGAGCCATGGTAACCTTGTTCCATGATATGATGCATAAAGAGATTGAAGTCTATGTAGACGACATGATTTCCAAATCCCGTACTGTCAGGGATCATTTGGTGGATTTGAGAAAGTTGTTTAAGCGCCTTATCAAGTACAGGTTGAGACTAGACCCTAACAAGTGCGTCTTTGGAGCTAGTTCAAGGAAATTGCTTGGCTTCATAGTTAGCCAAAGAGGAATCAAAGTGGACCCAGCAAAAGTCCAAGCCATCTAGGACATGCCGACACCACAAACCGAGAAACATATTTGTAGCTTTTTAGGCAAAGACACAAAGATAGAATGGACAAATGAGTGCCAAGTGGCCTTTGATAGGATCAAGTAGTATTTGTTGAACCCTCCTGTTCTGGTTCCCCCGATGCCAGGATATTTGTTCATCCTCTACCTAACAGTACAAGAAACCTTCATGGGCTACATGTTGGGCCAATCAGCTGAGCCCGATCAGAAAGAAAGGGTGATTTACTACTTAAGCAAGAAGTTCACCAACGTGGGCATCACACAAGCTGCGGCAGTATATGCTCTACTACACCACGCAACTCATTTCCCGCATGGATCCCATTAAGTACATCTTTGAAAAGCTAGCTTTTACAGGGAAGATCTCTCATTGGCAAATGTTGCTCTCTGAGTTCGACATTGTGTTTATGACAAGAAAGGCCATCAAGGGCCAAGCCATAGTCGATTGCCTAGCGGATCAGCCGCTGAATGATGTAGAACTTTCAGAATTCCTCTTCCCTGATGAGGATGTCATGGCACTAGAGCCAGAACTAGATAGTGTGGAACCGTGGCATTGATAGCTTTATTTTGATGGAGCCGCCAATTCTACTAGAAATGGAGTGGGAGCAGTCTTAGTTTCCCCTAAGGGCTAGCAAATCCTTGTTTTAGTCAAGCTGAATTTTGATTGCACCAATAACATCACAGAATACGAAGCATGCATAGTCGGCCTGCAAGTGGCCCTAGAGTTCGGCGCCTATGACTTGAGCGTCTTTGGAGATTCCCTGTTGATCATCACCCAAATCAAAGGAAAATGGCAAGCTCAAGACCCCAAGCTGATTCCTTATCAAAAATGAGTCAGCCGCTTGATTTCGAAGTTGAAACATCACATTTGCCTATTTGCCCTGAGCATGCAACCAGTTTATAGATACCTTGGTTACCCCGGCTAGCATGGTTAAGTTATCAGAATGAGATGATATGCGGCAATTGCACATAGAAGTCTGTGGCATTCCAGCCTATTGCATGGACATAAAAGAATGCATGGGCGTCGAAGTCAAAGCCGATGGAAAGCCATGGTACCATGATATCAAGGCTTATATCAAGAACAGTGAATACTTGTTCGGTGCAACGGACAGTGAAAAGAAGTTTATCCAGCGCATGACCTGCCAATTTTTCCTAAGTGGAGAAGTTTTGTACATAAGGAACCACGATTCTACCTTGCTTCGATGTGTAGATGCCTTCGAGGCTAATCATTTGATGGAAGAGATACATGAAGGCTTACTTGGAGCTCATGCCAGTGGACCCCTGTTGGCCCCCAAGATTATGAGAGCCGGTTACTACTGGCTCACCATGGAAATTGATTGCATTAAACATGTGAGGACATGCCACCGTTGCCAAGCCTATCAAGATAGGAAGAATGCTCGTCCTTAACCTTTGCACTCTTTAGCAGCACTATGGCCCTTCTCAGCCTGGGGTATGGATGTCATCGAACCCGTGATTCCGAAAGCTTCAAACGGTCATGAGTACATCTTAGTGGCCATCAACTATTTCACAAAGTAGGTGGAAGCCGCTTCGTACAAAAGCGTCACTCAAGCAATGGTAGCCCGGTTCCTGAAACATAACATTATTTGCCATTACGGCATGCTGGGAGAGCTCATTACAGATAATAGGGCGAATCTAAATGGGAAAATGATCCAGCAACTCTGCCAACAGTTCAAGATCAAGCACAGAAATTCGGTCCCTTATCGCCCTCAAATGAATGGTGCAGTGGAAGCCGCTAACAAGAACATAAAGAAAATCTTGGTAAAGATGACAGATACATATAAAGATTGGCACGAGTACTTGCTGTTTGCTTTGTGCGCATATCACACTTCTATTTGTACTTCCACAGGTTTGACCCCATATTCATTTGTATATGGCATAGAGATCCCGTCTCTCAGGATTTTATCTCAAATAAAGCTGTCAGAAGCTGAAAGGGCCCGTTCCCGATATGAACAACTGAACATGATAGATGAAAAGCACTTGACCGCATTGTGCCATGGACAGTTGTACCAACGCCGCGTCAAGCGAGCATTTAACAAGAAAGTTAGACCCAGGGTCCTCGAAGAAGGTGATCTAGTCTTGAAGAAGCGCAACCAGGCAATGCCTGATCACAGAGGAAAGTTTGCCCCAACTTACGAGGGCCCATACGTGGTAAAGAAGGCCTTTTTCGGAGGAGCCTTGATTCTAGCTGACATGGACGGGCATGACTTCAATATGCGCACCAATTCAAATGCCGTCATACGATACTTTGCATGAAGGAGCCTCTCAGTGCATCTCATTTTTATATTTTGATGTCAATAAAAAAAAAAAAAAAAACAAAACAAAAAAAAAAAATGTAAAAAGGTAGATCGAAAACCCCGAAGGGCGGTCTATGCAAAAGGAAAGCCAAAAGAAAGAGAGTGTGAGAAAATACGAAAAGGTAGATTGAAAACCCAAAAGGGTAGTCTACGCAAAAGGAGAGCAAAAGAAAGAGCGTGAGGAGCCTGCTAGATTGAAAACCCAAAAGGGCGGTCTAGGCAAAAATTAAGGCAATCAAAAGTCAGTTGAACTATGTGATGACCTTATCCTTCCTAGTGGAGGTACGTAGGCAGCCATCTTGGTTCAGTCACGTCTTAAAAGAAAAAATCAGTCAATTGTGCCTGTTTGAATTTCTGCTCAAGATCAGAAAATAAGAGGGATCTGCCACGACCTAGTGTGCTGGTCAAGATGTTCTGGCTCGAACCAATAGGAAATGTACCTCAATGGGAAAAGAAAAAGATCGGTCTAGAATAGGATGTATCCTTGGAAAAATAAGATATTGATATGCATCGATTTTACATTTATCACTTATTTGTATAATCTTGCATTTTCAAAGCATTTTCCTGCATATTCATTAACATGCTCATATTGTGCCATTCTGTTTCTTTCATTCATTCTAATACCAAAACATGAAATCTCATCTCATAAATATATTCTAAATATCATCATAAACATCTCTCTCCACCATCTCTCAATTTCTAAGCATGCCTAACAGACTAGACTATGCTTTAAGAACTCAAACAAAAAGTGAAAGGCCTTACGCAATTGCCTAGCAATTTACGAAGGACCTTTGCCATACATGGTGGGATACTAACTACATAGCGCATGTGCAGAAACAAAATAAACAAATACTAGCAACTCAAACATGGCCCAAGTGATCAGACACGGCCTGGCACAATCTCCCAAAACCAATACGGAGAATCGAGTCATCATGAGCATGAGTGTGAAGTAACCCAGTTGCATCAAAGCCTAGGTCTCTAGAAATCTCTCAAAGTCTGTCATGTGAATGCCGAAGACGAACCAGTTCCCTCTCCATTGTGGAATCAAAAGTAGAGCGCTGTCTCTCAGTCTCTAGCAAAGCCTGCATGGTGCCCACCTCTGCAGTAGCAACTCTCAAAGCCTCCTTTCTCTCTACCAACTCAGTCTGAAGGCGACGGAAAGCCAACTGAGGCTCACTAGGCTCATTGCCCTCACGCCCACACTCCATGCTCAAAGTGGAATGGATGTAGGCTCTCGCCTGTACTAGCTTCAATACTAAGCTATCGACCTTGCTATTAGCATCGGCCCTGCCAGCCTCCAGTGCGGCCCTTTCCTCTTCCCAAGTGTGATCCAAAGCGGCAAACCTCCAAGTAAGACCCACAAGCTCATCCTCCAAACCCGCAACCCAAGATCTCAACTGAACACACTCCGCCTCTATGCCTAGAAGGGCTGGCGCCCTCCGATCAAGCTCTACCTTAAGAGTAGCGAGCTCACTCTCATATGCACCACTCATCTCCTCAATATCCTCCATAAGGGTATCAGCTAGCTCCCTACAATAGTCTATATCCCTAACAGCCTCACTTAGGCACTCCCTCAAATCAATAAGGGCCCTCTCAACCCTGATCTCAAACTCCAAAGTATAGACTCTCAAAACATCAGCCAGAAGTGGCAGCTCGGCTAAGATTGGTGATGATAAGTCAAATACAAAGCTAGGATCTCTGGTGTCTCGCCACACTCTAAACTCAGCAGAGAACCAATGCTTGACTTGTGCACCTCCCAAAACTTAGAGGCACGCCCTATCACTGCTACCTCGATATCTATGAGCCCATACTTGCAAGTGACAATGGAGAGATCACTAAGTCGAGGGATATGCTGGATACCCCGAACTACTGCATGGCTATACCCGAGAAGTACCCCGTGCACCCCTAGATACCCATGAAGAGAATGCCAAGTAAACCGACACAATGGGTCTGCCCCTGCCATCTAGTGATACCCCACTTGACTCTCTTGGTCCAGTCAGTGGGACTCAGGATGCACAAGTATCTCAGCCAACCCTCAGTATCCCTAGAAAAAGGAAGATTAAGAGCTACAGTAGCCTGGACTCTATTCCTACTCATAAAGCCTATAGGCTGATACCTAGTAATGACACTCAGATGGCTATAGAACCACAGCTACAACATATGAACACAGCAACCCAGCCTACCCCTACCAGTATCCCGACACAAAGATAAGGACCTAATGGTCTTAGAAAGTAGAGTGGGAATGAAAGAGGAACCATGAGGAAGGGAACTGACCAGAGGGAGAACGGAAAAATTGACAGCTCCTAATGATGAAGGAAACAACACCGTGCCAAAAAAAGCCACAAGGAAGGCTTGACGCCAGTAGGATGTCCACCTTTCCTTTAAGTCCACAAAGTCATCTCGGTAACCAACAGGGCACTCCAATGAGTGGAACCGATCATGCAGGAAATCGAAGGACATGCCTTCTCCTATCCTACTGCCATACCAAGTCAGTGCCTCCACAACGGGCCTCTTGAAGCCCAACAGATCAGTGAGTTTCTTGCTGTAGCATGGCCGCGCTGGTGGAACGAAAATAGTGCTCAAAGGGGTAGAAAGAGAAAGAAAACGATTATACTCCTCTAAGGTAGGCACCAAATCAACATCTCTAATGGTGACACATCTCAAAGCAGGATCCCAACAAAAGGTAATGACTTCCAACAAATGCCAATCTAGTGTGGTGTGAAGAAGAGCAATAGCATCTCCAAGAAGTTGTCAGATGAGTGCGTGGTCACCACAAGAAAAGGAGCTCCACCACCTTCTAAGCTTCTTCTCATAGTAAGACTCCCTCTCAGCTTGACCAAAGTGTCATAGAAGTGAGCACTAAGAGCATCCATGAATGGATCTTGCTAAATCTGATAATCTGATGAGAATCTACGTGAAAAATGACAAAAAATAGTGTTTTCTACACATTTTGGGTGAAGAAAAGGGAAGAAGAAGACCCCAGAAAATTGCAGACTTGAATGAGATGAAATTGGGCTAAAACGCAACTTTTATGCACACAATCTGAGGCGACCAGACCTCGAGACATGTGCCAGGGCTTTTCAACCCCCCAGGCACAAACCTACATATATTTTGAGCACTCTCCCCATTTTTGGCATGTTTTTGACCACCTTGGAGCGAAGATTCCCTCGTTTTAACACCTGCCGTAGTGCACAATCAGCCCAACAGTGAACCGGATTGTCAGAAACTCTCTCTCGTGCATCTGAGATTGCATAAATCCTACACCGAGGCAGTTTATCTTTGTGCGTCTTGGTCAACACCTCCAGATGTCTTAAACCTCATTTTCCAAAACTCGGTTCACCTAGTTCAGGGGTCGGTTCAGCCCCGATAATCAGAATTCACAACAGAGAGATGCCAGAACTCATCCTCAACCATCCAGCAGCCTTTTTAGCTTATTTGGAGGACAGAGGGAGTCATTTCTCATGATGTCTCCTCAAGAAACCTGTCTTTGAATTTTTAGCCCACCCAGATAATAATGGGGGCAACCATTACATACCGCCTCATGGCGTGTCTAAGGAGATCTCGTTCAGAATGTCCGCATTCATTACCAGCATTTGGTATGGTCTACAAAGTCGAGGCCATTTTCAACCAATCTACCGACTTGGAACCTTGCAAAACACTAAATTGGGGTAGTTTATTTTGCGTGGTTCCCTCCCCCTTGTCCAATATACAAGAATGGGTCCATCCCGCTAAGAATGTGTCTCTCATGTCGAGAATCGCATGAAACCCTAAACTGGGGCAGTTTATTTCACGCGATCTCTCCATTCTCTCTCCCCCTAGTAGGACGATCATTGTTCAAAAGCCACTGACAAACTCGTGAAACTGCGGTGCAAAACAAATAAGTGTGACATAAGTTGGTTCAAAACCACCATCCACGATGAAAATGTGATAGTGCATACATCAACAGCCCTCCTAAAGGCGACATCCAGATTTGTACATGTAAGTCCTAGCAAGGGGCATTGTTTTTCACACACATTGGTAGCCCTCTCAAAGGAAATTTCTAGAGTTATACATATAAGTCCTAATTAGAGGCATTGTTTTTCACACACATCAGCAACCCTCTCAAAGGTGATTTCTAGATTTATACATGTAAGTCCTACCTAGAGGCATTGTTTTTCACATACATCAGCAGCCCTCCTAAAGGCAACATCCAGATTTATACAAGTAAGTCCTATTGTTTTCCATGCACATTGGTAGCCCTCTCAAAGGCAATTTCCAGAGTTATACATATAAGTCCTAATCAGAGGCATTGTTTTTCACACACATCAGCAGCCCTCTCAAAGGTAGTTCTCAGATTTATACAAGTAAGTCCTACCTAGAGGCATTGTTTTTCACATACATCAGTAGCCCTTTTAAAGGCGATTTACAAATTTATACATATAAGTCCTAATTAGAGGCATTGTTTTTCACACACATCAGCAGCTCTCTCAAAGGCAGTTTCCAGATTTATACATGTAATTCCTACTTAGAGGCATTGTTTTTCACATACATCAGTAGCCCTTTCAAAGGCAATTTACAGATTTATACATGTAAGTCCTAACAAGAGGCATTATTCCATACATACACCATGAAGCAAGGAGATAATATCATACATCAAGTCCCACTGTGGGGCAATACAATACACACATGGCCAGGCCTATCAAGAGGCAATGAATAATATACATATATAACTAGCCCATCAAGGGGCAATGTCTTCAGGATACATGGAAAAGTACATGCCCACGCAGGGGCTACATCATGCTACAACAAATGGCTAACCCTACGGAGAATCATCACCCCTGATATACTGGTCGGTATCATCATCATCATCATCGTCGCCTGCAAAAGGGTCGGTGGAAGGACCCACACCGCTTGAAATTCCTGGAGCGTACCTTGGATCCTGGGAAGGCCTCAGAGCCTGAGCAAAAGAATCCTAACTACCCAGCAGGCCTGGAGGAGCTGGCACATACCCGGGCTCGTATGGAGGAATGATGGGCCCCCGGCCTGGAATCTGAGGAAATGGCGGAACAGGAATACAAGCTGCTAGTAACTCTCCCATCAAAATCATGGTATCGCCATAAAGCATGGCTAGCTCACTCTGAAGCTACCTCCGCTCTCTCTCTGCCATGGTAGCTCGGGTCTCCTTATCTCTCTACCAGAGCTCCCTTTCCCAAGCTAATACCTGAGTAGTCTCCTCCTGCATGTGTACCTCCCTAGTGGCAGCGGTGGCCTCAAGCTCTGTCACCTTGGCCTGCAGAGCCTTTACACGCGCTCTCCACTCTGCTCTAAAGGCCACGTGAGAACAAACAATGCCTCCCAGCACCCTACCTCTGCTTACTGGGACATCTCCAATAATAGGCCCTACGGAGGACTCTGCGAACCAAGTGGCATAATCCCTGCTGGTATCCATATAGGCATCAAAAGAACCCATCGCGTAAGCCAGGTCATCCAGGACAATAGACTAGAATGACAATCCAAGAGGAGGCGGATCTCTACGTACTCCATAAACCGGCATGACCTGATGGAAGATCCTCTCTGCCAAAAAGAACTCCCAGCTCGACAAGGCCCAAAACCAACATCGTATCCTCGACTTGCCCATAGCAATAGTAAGCTTTGGCCTCCCCAGCAGCGAGCCATCATAAGGGCGAACTACCATCTCATCCCTGGTGACACAGTTTAAAGCCGCAGAGATAGTGACCAACTGTACCACGACAACCCTAGTGATCGCACAGAGAGCCCAAGCATACGCTCAAGGATACACTGTCACTGACAAACCCAAGTACCGTGGTCGCAAGGTTGGGATGTACTCATATGCATACCATGTCAAAATCTACCAGCACACCTTTAGACTCCTGAAATCCAGCTAGGAAGCTCGCCTCAGGAAAGTAATGAAAAAGCCGTAAGTGACAGACCCTTAGTCGTATCTCCCAATGTCGGAGACCGTTCTTATTATCCATAGCAGCTAGCAGGTCAACTCTGACCGATTGTTGCCAAAGAAGCAACTACCGAGAAAGCACGAAAAGAACCGCCAAGAGATGAATGTCGGTAGGTGCCACACCCTAGGGAATGCTACCCTGTAGCCACTCAGTGTGGATCTATGGCGACACAGTGGGCCCAAAATATCCTCTCGTGTCTGTAGTCAAAGGGAGAGGGATGCCCAAGAGCTCGCAAGGCATCTCGAAGCTCACGTCATTGGTCGAAATCGGGTATCTACCAAATCTGATACCCAAGATGGCTGTCCAATCAAGAGGGAGGATCGCATTCTCCCTACAGCTCAAGTGAAAGGTGCCTATCTCGGCATGAAACTGTCAGACCAAGCCTCCCCGATCCCGTGCCTCATAGTCTATGGGGGGATTCGTAGGAAATTCTCAAATCCCCGCTTTCTTAGAAAATCTGCATACCTTCGATAGGTCCCAAGAGCAAACAACAGCCAAAGAAAGGTGGACCAAGCACCCTAACCCCGGATCTTGTCGGCCCCTTGCATTCGGAATCAGAAAGCTATCCGTTAGCACATGCACATAACAGGAATTTAAATGACAAAGGAAGAAATACAGCATACCTCTCCCTTCAACGCTTGAGCGGAAGGATGATCCTTTAGCCCGTGCTGAAGGTGAGTGTCTCTGATGCCTTTATCTACAGCTCCAGTACAAGCATCGACCTCTGCCTAACATGGTGGGAACTTCGGTCTCAAATTGCGCCTCTAAGCACCCAAGTTCGGATGGACTTCATCCCCGAAAAAGTCAGCCTCTATGTCAATGAGGAGATCCTCGACTCGCGTCACTCCTCTAGAGGCCCCTCTCCCTATAGCTAGCCTACACAATGAGGAAGCCCCATTAGAAATAGTACGGGACTCAGAGGAGACACTAGTCGTCTTAACTGAACGCCGCCTCCTAGATCGGGTCTCCATAGGTATACCGCCAGTGGGCTTAGGGTCATCACCGCTGCAGTCAAAGTGGCTTTGCAAAACCTAAGCCTCCCTCTCGCCATCCGAAGCGATCTCATCATCAGAAGAATCATCCCCACCGGATGTAGCATAAATGGGGGCCTTCCCTCGGTCTCCCCTAAAACTAGTCCTTCGTGACATAATCTCCAAAACAGCAAGAAATCCAAATATAATTGTTAAGCCCATAAGTCAAATGGCAACACAAGTGGACTAACACTATTTTTAAAATGTGCAGGTCTGTACCTAGCACATAATTGCAAAGGACACCAATCGAGACTATTGTTCAGATATCCTTTGTTCCTACTCGGCCTAAAATTAGGACTGCTATTCAAATATCCTCTGTTTCTACCTGGCCTAAAACCAAGACTCCTATTCAGATATCCTCTGTTTCTACTTGGCAAAAATCGAGACTGCTGTTTAGATATCCTTTGTTCCTACCAGGCCTAAGACCAAGGCTGCTATTTAGATATCCTCTGTTTCTACCTGACACAAATCGTGACTGCTGTTCAAATATCCTCTGTTCCTACCCGGACTAAGACCAAGACTGCTATTTAGATATCCTTTGTTTCTACTTGGCAAAAATTAGGACTGCTATTCAGATATTCTCTGTTTCTACCTGACACAAATCGGGACTGCTTTTCAGATATCCTCTGTTCCTACCCAGCTTAAGACCAAGACTGCTATTTAGATATCCTTTGTTTCTACTTGGCAAAAATTGAGACTACTGTTTAGATATCCTCTATTCCTACCTGGCCCAAAATCAAGACTACTATTCAAATATCCTCTGTTTCTACCTGACACAAATTGGGACTGCTGTTCAGATATCCTCTGTTCCTACCCAACCTAAGACCAAGACTGCTATTCAGATATCTTCTATTTCTACTGGGCAAAACTCGAGACTGCTGCTCAAATATCCGCTGTTCCTACCCAGTCTAAGACCAAGACCGCTATTCAGATATCCTTTATTTCTACTTGGCAAAAATCAGGACAGCTATTTAGATATCCTCTCTTTCTACCTAACACAAATCGGGACTACTATTCAGATATCCTCTGTCTCTACCCGGATCCCCTAAATTTCGAGGCTAACTAGCGGTTATGCCGTACGTCCCACCAGTATTTTATACTAAATTCTGAAGATCTCTTAAGTTTCTACTACCTGGGACTACTATTTAGATATCCTCTGTCTTTACCCGAATCCCCCAAATTTCGAGGTTAAATAGCAGTCGTGCCGTACATTTCACCATTTCCACTATTCTCGACTACCAGGTAAGTCCCCTTACCTATGTCCTAAATTTTATTTTCAGCATTTAAATTCCCGCATATTCAAGCACTCATATATCAAAAACAAAAAATATATATATGCGCATTTTCCTATGATAGCATGGCATAAATCATGACAAAATATATGCTTATGAAAATTCCAAAAATAAAATAAGCATTGGCATGCATCCCTAGTAGTATCGCTATTAACATCTTGCAAAAAAAAAAAAGAAAAAAAAAAGGAGAGAGAGAGAAGAAGAAGAAAAATAGACTAACCTCAAGTGTAGAAAAGACTGAAACAGCAAACTGAAGCTGAAAAAATGGACCCGCTAAGTTCGAGATCGCTCTAGAAATTTTTTTTTAGAGGTGGGAAGTCGATGAAACGTGAGAAATGAGGTCAAAAATGAGCAAAAAGGGGCATTTATAGGCCATTGGGGCGGCCTGGCTGCTCGGCGCACCTTGTTGGGCCGCCAGGTCAGCCCGACACACCTTCAAGGGCCGCTAGGCAGCGTTTACTAAGTCAACGTTGACCCGATCAAACCCCTTAAAAAAAAAAAAAAGGGCCGGGGGGGGGGGGGTCTTTTCCTTTCCTAGAGTTCAAAGACGTGTTCAGAAAATATTTCAAAAGCAACTGCAGTAGATCGGTCCAGTCAGGTAAAGTCCGGACTCGATCCATGAATAGCCTCCGCACGCAAATTTGGGGGCAACAAAATTCAAAATCATGTTTTTTATTCGACACCTTTCATTGCACTTGAGATGTCAGATAAAGAAGGGTAATTGTTGATATCGTATTTTGTCTACCTTCGATTTGCATACCAGACCCCCAAAAATCCCAATATATTATTTTCCCTCCATGGGGCCACGAGAACATAAAAAATGACATGGCACAACCCGTTCGAGCATTAGAGCACCCGAAGTGCCTCTTTCAGCTAAAATGACCAAAATGCCCCTAGTCAACCCTAGGTTTGATTGAAGGTCAAACGACGTCAAAACCCTCACAAAACAACTTTTTTCATAGTTTTACATCAAACCTGAGTTTCTTGGACATTTTTAACAACTTCAACCAAGTTTGACCCAAAGTCAATCACAGGTAGGCCCAAAAACCCTAATTTTGATCCAGCTGTCAGAACGGGTTGAAACCAACATCATTGTGAAAATTATCAAATTCTCATTCCAATTATTGTTCATGGGTTGAGATGGTTGAGATGTCATGAAAACTGGGATAACGCAACGATTGATGCACCGCTAACTTCTAAGAGCCATAACTTTTGATTTGACCGTTGGATTTTCAAGATCCATACCTTTTCAAAAACAGGAAGTCAAAACCTTTCTAGACATGTCAAGATCAAACCCATCCGAGGAAGTTTGAAGGTGGTGGCCCTTGAAGGGGTGTGGATATAGCTTTCTAACTACTACCCACACCCCTAACCTTCTAAATCTTTTCCTAGCATTTATTTTGCTCCTTTGCCTTAATAACATGATTTATTGCTCTCTTTAGCATGTTTCTTGCTTTATTTGTGTTTCTAGCCTAAATCTCTTTGCTTTTATGCTTTTTGCCATGTTTCGTGCTTAGATCTACATCCTTACATGCTTATGTGTTTAAATCTACATGCTCTAGGTTTTATGCCATGTTTTCCTATGTCTTGTGCCTCTTTTTGTTCTAGGTTGATGTTAGGGTTACATGTTCACATGTTTGTATGATGTTGTTGGCTATGCCTTGCTTGGATCTATGTGTTTTATATATTTTTTTTCCCATGATATATGGTTAGATCCTTGTCTTCACATGCTTATATGCTTGGATTCATGTTCTTCCATGTCTATGTGCTAAGTTTCTACATGTCTACTTGTATGTTTCAACGCCTATATGTCTAGATCTATGTTTTCACATGCCTATGTGCTTGGATCTACGTTCTCTACATGCTTTACGCTATCTTCCATGTGCTTGTGCATTCCATGCCATGTTTGTGTGCTTAGACCTAGGCTATGTTTGTCATGTCATGTGCTATTGTAGCCCTTTTGTCGCTTTGTCTTTCTTTCTTATGTTTTAGCCTATCAATTCGGATCCGATCTATACCCTATGGTCTTTGTCATTGTCCATACACTTTTCCCACATCAAAGGGTTTGGATCATTCTTATTTGCATGTCTATGCTTGCTTGCTTCTATGCTTTATGCTCATCTTAGCCTCTCTTGTTCTAGGCTTTACCACGCTTAACGCCCTTAGCTGGTTTGTGGTTGTGTGGTTACACCCGACGCCCATGAGGCCTTGTTCGGATGTAACCATTTGGGAGGCATCTCCGGATGCTGAGTTGCTCCGTGCGTACCCTTCCATTTTCCACTCCGTGCGATGCTATGCTTACCATGCTTGTTTGTGCCACCCGTTGGCTTTCCATGCATCTTTACACGCTTGCTTACATATCCATGCATGAGTCTTGCTTGCTACTGTGTCGTCCATACTTCAACACAATGAAGCTATTGACATATGATCCAAACCTACATTTATCCCCCGTGGACACCACCTTTTGTTCGCCCTTTTGCGTATTTGTCTTCTTTCTTGTTTGCTTGCTTGCCTGTTTGCCTTCTTGTTTGTTTGTTTATCTTGTGGCTCGTCATGTCTCCTGCCATATGTTATGCTTGCCATGTCTATCATGCTTATCTGTTTTATGCCTCTTTCATGCACTCTTTGCATCTTTTCCTTCCATTGTTTTTCTGCTGGTTTCTTGTCTTTGCCTTTGTATGTACATACATGGAGCAAGGACGCATGGAGCTAGGGCACGGTCTCCTAGGCGCAAGCCAAAAGAGCGAGGATGCGAGCATGCAGATATAAGTCAAGCAGCAATGTTTAGTAGATTTAGGGGTCTGGCCTCTCCCATTTGGTTATATACTCTTTTAATCCCCCTTCCTTCCTTCCCCCTCCCCTTTTCTCTCTTAAATGGGTTGTATTAGCTATATCATGCCGTGTACAATTCTTCCTCAACTCTAGAGTGTAGCAACCCTTATTTACTTTCTTGCGCCTATATTTTGGGCTATGCTCTAGGGATATAGGAATTTACTTTCTTGCTCTGTGTGCTTGCATTGTGCACAACGTATGTATATATATATATATATATATATATATATATGTACCTGCTCGCCTCTACTGGTGTGAATGTCACAGTACGTGTCACCTAAGGCAAGAGGTGTCTAATTTTCATCGTGAAAGTAAGGTGACATGTCGCTGGATTTTCGCCGTGGAAATCTGGTACTGTTCTCGTATGCCTAAGGAAAGAATAGATTATGACCACGCCCATTCGAAAGGCAAACCTCAAAGCCTCCACACATGCAAAGCCCTGAAAGCCAATTCCAAAATCACATTTTTACTGCCAATCTCCGAAAATTAGGGTTTTATCAAAACAAAGGACTTTCCTTGGACAGGTTGTGGGGTGCCTAACACCTTCCCCACACGTAACCAAACTTCCAGACCTAAGAATCAAGATTTTTTTCCATTCACATTAGATTAGGGAAAATGCCCTTTTTCTTAACCTAGGATTGGTAATAAAATCAACTAGAAACAAGTGACCAATCACAGTTTAGAAAAACCCAATGATTGGTGGTGACTCCGTTTACCTTTGGTAATCCCTTAAAATTTGGCCCAGATTCCTACGATAACGCCAAAGGTAGAGCTACCACCCTCCTCTAAGAGAGAGAGAGAGAGCACCCGAAGTCCCGCGCATACCACGCAATACCATTTTCGAGAGAGATGGGCCTCTAACAGGCCCCCCTACGCGCGGGAGCGTCACCACGGCGGGTGGTCGAATGAAGGCTCGATGATAGTTCTCCGTTTTCGAGGCCGAGCGTCGACACCATGTACCATTCGTCCTCATCTCTAGAGTATCGCGACCCCTGTTTAGTTTCCTGCACCTATATTTTAGACCATACTCTAGGGATGTAGGCATTTACTTTCATGCTCTGTGTGCGTGCATTGTGCATGATGTATGTATATATATACCTGCTCGCCCCTTTGATGTGATTGTCACAGTCCATGTCACCTAAGGCAAAGCGACGCCTAATTTCTGCCACGAAAGTAAGCTAACATGTCACCAGATTTTCTCCATGTAAATTTGGTATTTTGCTCGAATGCCTTAGGAAAGCATAGATTGGGACCACACCCATTCAAAAGCCAAACCTCAAAGCCCCCTATGCATGCAAAGCCCCGAAAGCCAATGCCAAAATCATGTTTTTTACTGCTAATCTCCAAAAATTAAGGTTTTGTCAAAACAAAGGACTGTCCTTGAACAGGCGTTGTGGGGTGCCTAACACCTTCCCCACACATAACCAAACTTTTGGACTCAAGAATCAAGATTTTTTTGCCATCCACATTAGATTAGGAAAAATGCCCTTTTTCGTAGCTTAGGATGGGTAATTAAATCAACTAGAAACAAGTGACCAATCACACCTTAGAAAAACCCAATGATTGGTGGCGACTTCACTTACCTTTGGTAATCACCTAAAATTTGTCCAAGATTCCTGCCACACCTCCAAAGGTAGACCTACCTTCCTCCCTAGAGAGAAAGAGCACCCAAAGCATCACGTGAACCGCACCAATTACTGAGAGGGGCCTCCAACGGGCCCCATACGTGCGTGAGCGTTGCCACGGCGGGTGGTCGAATGAAGGCCCGATGGCAGTTTTCCAACCATTCGAGGCCCAGGCGTTTGGTTGAATGTAAAATATTTTCCGAGTGTAAAATATTTTCAGGTGAAAATATTTTCGAGAAAGGAAAATATTTTCAAGTGTTTGGTTGCATTCCAAAAAATGCTTTGGAAAATATTTTCTAGTATTTGGTTGTGTTCTAAAAATGCTATTTTTCTACTAGTTTCTCACATTTTCTCAACCATTTTCTCAGCTTCCAAACAAATTTCATAATAGAAAATTTCAATATATAAAACTTAAAACAAACAAAAATCAAAACAAAACCAAACAAAAATCAAAACAAACGCATGTGGATCAGGCATGGGTGGGTCATGTGGATCAGAGCTCATGCGGATCGGAGCTCATGGAGGAGGGATCGGAGCTAATGGGTTTGAGGAGATGTGGATCGACCATTGTAGAGGGTGGGTCTGTCGGAGGCTTGTGGATCGGAGGTGAGGTCGTCAGCAAATAGAGGGTGGAGAGCTCGGCGCTGTGTATGGGTGGAGCTCGACGCTGCGTGAGGGAGAGGATCGGCTGCACGTGACCGAGCTCGGTGTGAGTGAGTGAGCTCGGTGAAGGAGAGTACCAGTGATTTCTTCTTTCTCTCTCTCTCTCGCTCTTTGCGCATCTGTCCGGAAATGGTTTGAAGTGAAAATGAAAGTGTAAAACTAATTCCAAGTCAAAGCCTAATATTTTCGGTCTTCTTGAAATGCTTTTCCAGAAAATATCATTTTCCATGCGCAACCAAACAAAGGGCACGGTGTAAAATCATTTCCTGAAATGGTTTTACGCCAAAACAAATGCAACCTAAGATGGTTTGTCTTTATCATGGAAGTGGAGACTTCTAGTTGATATGTTGATGTGTTTTAAGTGTATAAGACATATTGAATTGAACCGCTATGGGATTAATTATTCTATTAACGACTGTCAACTGAATAATAAATCTCACGACTTTAATTTACATAAACTCTCAATCCTAAGATGATAGTGAACTCGATCATGAAATGTAGATTACTTTGATATATCAGGAGTGAGATCTAATTCAACGATCAAAACCTTAGTATGCTGGGCAACCACACGTAGTGATAAAGGAACACATATTCTTAAGATGGAATTCATAGTCTCTTTGTAGAGATATAAAATATTCCCTTGAGATAAGTTTAATGACTTTGGTTATTCAGAGTGTTAGGCCTAACCACTTTAGTAAAGAGTTACTAAAATTTATATTTTATGAAATTTGATTTCATAAATATATATGAATAACTTAAAGGATTAAACCAGGTACTCAAGGATCAAGAAGTAGTAATTTTCAAAGTGGCAATTATATATTATGACTTTGTATTACTACGAATATTTTCATGATGGGGTTAATTGTTTAGATAATAAAGTCTTGGCATTTAATTTTATTAATAAAGCCTAGAGTGCAAATATAATTAATGGTAACTTTGGGCTTGTCAAGAGTTGACAGATAAGCCCGAAGCCCATTGGAGCTAGAGCTTTATTTGTCCATTTAGTCCCATCCCAAGTGATAGGCCAAGAATGTGTTGACCACTTTGGTATATTAACCAATTAATTAGCCAAGTGAATTAATTAGGTTCAATTACATGCAATGAGTGTGGTAGCACAAACAAATCACCAAGGCACAAACATTCAGTGGAAATTAAATTTGACACGGGTGATTTGTTTACGAATGGGGAAAACCACCGAGGCAAAACCTCACCGGGTGAATTTAAGGTCAGCACTCTCGAGAATCCACTATTATCAAAACAAGTGGTTACAAGTAAAAGGAATCACAGTACCTAATACCAACCTACAGTTGAACCCTTACCCCAATACACAATTGGACTTGTAATGTAGTGACAATCTCTCTTTTCAATGCACGGCTCCAAGTACGTGACTAACCAATTGATGCACGGATCCCAATACGTGACTAACACACCAACTTGAGAAAGATGTTGGTTGCAAAGTTCTTCAGTTCATCCGGACGATGAAGATCAAGAAGCTCATTGGTTACAAAACTCTTGGCGCACAAACGCGGCAGCTTCTTCAAGAGAAAGATGAACTAGGACAAATTTTCTCCGATCACAATTTGTGTGAATAATCACTTTACATCAAGTTGCATCACCTTAAACGACCCTTAAAATAATCCTTTTATATGTCTAGGGTTGTGAGAAAAGAAACCCTACACAAATAACTTGGATATGTGTGAAAAATAGATCTGAAAATCTAAATTTCGTAATTCTCAATAGATACAGCTTCTGTCGACAGCTGTCGAGAATTAAACATTAAACCTCAATAGATTTATCTGTCGAGATATCTATCGAGATTTAATGAACAACATTGCCACTTGTTTCTTGGACAGACTTGCATGACTTCAATACTAAACTTGAACTCTAGTTCCTTGAAGTATTAAACACATCCTAGATCTACCCAATTACAAGTAAAGTGTGTTTTGTCAAAGGATTAGCCAATTCTACATGACATATGTTCTAACAAGTTCCACATATGTCCTAACACCAAGCCACACACTAAAACTCAATTAGGCTGGACCAAAAGGCTAGCCCAATTAGATAATTAGTTGTTTATTTAATAAGAGTTGTTAAATAAAGTAACTACTTTTGACAGTTAATAAAACGTAAGTACGATTAAAAGAGAAAAATACAGTTTTCCCTAAATACATTCTCTCTTGAACAAGTGCGTACATAACTGATTGAGAAACCACACATCTTGGGCATATGTGGAATTGGGGTGAACATTGAAGGTCTTCCCAAGTTCGAACTTCTTTTATTTTTGAATTTCACTGCATTAAGGTACGTTTTTCTATTCTTTGTTTTAAAATTCTAGATATTCCATGTTTTCTCACATGAATGAAGTAGATCCTTGTATTGCTTCCGCTGTGGGTTTTGTATGCGATGCAAAACCAATTTTTCCAACAATTGGTATCAAAGCGAACTTCAATATCATGCTTGTATAACATGTGATTGAGTTTTAGAATTAAAGAAAACCGTTTTGTTGGTGTTTCAAAATTATGAAGTAGTTTTTTTTCAGCATAATGTTTTTGTTCTATAAACTTTAAACCCATGTACCTTGATTAATATATGAGATATATAAAAATAAAAAATAAAAATAAAAATAAAAATAAAATTTAAGCCCACGGTTGTAGTTTTTTTGTATTGTGCTGTGTGTGCTTTTATTTTGGTGTTTGTATTTGTGTAGGACACCATCTACATATCTTGCAAGTGGGTTTATTGAGATAAGTTTATAAACAAGATCGGATGGGTATTATTATTTGTTTATAAATTATGTTAGGACATATGTGATTCACTTGTTAGGAACATATGTCACTACTTTATGTAATTGGCTAATCCTTTGACAAAACGCACTATACTTGTATTTGGGTAGATCTAGGATGTGTTTGATACTTCAAGAAACATGTTGTTCAAGTCTAGTATTAAAGCCATGAAGATTGGACCAAGAAACAAGTGAAGAAAAGTTGTTCACTAAAGCTGGACAGATAGCTCGACAGCTGCGGACAGATAGCTCGACAGCTGCTCGACAGATATCTATCTATCGAGGTTTAATGAGGCTCAACAGATACTATCTATCGAGGTATCTATCGAGGTTACGGGAATTCATATTTTCATATCTGATTTTCGGCCCATGCTTATGTATTTGTGTAGGGTTTCTTTTCTCACAACCCTAGACATATATACGGCTTATTTTAGAGGCCGTCACATGAGAGAATACAAGGAGAACATATGCAAAAGGTGACCGATGTCTTATTCTCTCTGAAGGAAGCTACTGCGTCTTTGGGCCTTAGGGTTTTGTAACCAAGTGCTTCTTGATCTTTATTTTTGATGAAGTGAAGAACTTTGCGGCTAACAATCTTCTTCAAGTTGGTGTGTTAGTCACGTACTGGGATCCGTGCATCTTTGGTTAGTCACGTATTGGGATCCGTGCAAAAAGTGTAGCGTTCATATATTGAAGAGTTCAGAGGTTCTAAAGCGGTAGAAGGTTTCTACTATGAGTACATCTACGGGGATTGTAAAGTCTAGGGACAAAGGTTTTGTACTAAATCTGAAACTTCTCTTTACTATAGTGGATTGCTTTTCGGGAAGGTTTCCACCCAAGTTTTTTACTGTGAAACTAATTTGTTTCATTAGTTTTCCTGGGTCATCATATCTTGTCTTATTTAATTTTCCGTTGTGCATGATTTTGACATGATATTGATGTTTGTTTGTTTTAACAAGTTTTATTCATAATAAATCTAATTAATAACTTGGGTTTAATACTTGTTAATTCTATCAACCGGGGTCTAAATTTCCCAACAAATTACAACTTCTTTAATTGTTGTATTGCTTCATCAAGTATATGAGTATATCTATTATGACGGGTTAACATTTGTTTCCTTGGCCATCTTATAAACATGTGTTAATTCCATTTGATCCGTATGTGATTAGCGTTGAAATTAATATGCCATGATTTATATTTATGTGTTCCTAGAAGTGGCCCATAGTATATCTTATAGTGACGGTGCTGACTTTCAATGTTTATATAGGATTCATGGTGTTTATATAAGATTCATGGCCTGACTTCATTAGTTTATTTCCTTGGATTGATAATATATATATATATTATACACGGATATAGATGCTCTCATGTTAATGCTAGGATTAAAGTATTCCCTTTTAATGAAATTTATTACTAATGAGATTAGGATTTTATTTTCAAGGGTTTCTAGCATTTTAAGGTTCTTGATCTTGATCTTAATCTTTTTTTTTTTTTTTGGACAAAAGTGATAGACTTGATCTTAATCTTGAAACCCTTAATGTTTGATCTATAAATCTTCATTTATAAAATCAAAAGGTGTTTTTGATGGAAAAATAATAAAAACTTTTCTTTTAAAATTTCTAGAGGGAGAGAGATTCAAGGGTTGAATCTCACAGCCTCCATAGTCAGTTTATAGAAGTGTGATTAGGCACCTCGCCTTGGCGTCTATGCCTTACTCCCTATAGAGGATGTTTAATTCATGGTGCTACAGATTAAACTTCTTAATGATGGATGATATGTTTTTACATTGAGAACGACCACGCTACCGTGGAGTTACTTGGTGACTCACATAGAGTCTAGGCAGTGGTGTACACTAGACTAAGTTTAATGTTAACCTCCCTACAGAGCTATGTCATCATTACTTAGAGTCTAAAAATGGCACATTATTAGTGTTTGGTAAGAGTTATCAAGATAGCACTAGTAATGAGAATAGTTCTCAATCAATCATAATATTTATTATGTACTTGCTACCAAGGAATTTTAAATATAGGGTTGGGTTGTCATTGCATATTTTTATATTATGATTTTGTTAAGGTTCCATGCTATGTGCTTATATGCTAAATTGATAATGTCCTATTTACTTATTGTATTCGTGTTTATTATTTTCAGATTTAATCATGGCATTTTTTAGCCCACTTATTGCTATTCTTAACCAAAACAAGCTAACTGGGCCTAATTATGTTGACAGGAAAAGGAATTTAGACATTGTTCTTATTGCTGAAGAGCACAAATTTGTGCTTAGTGAATCATGCCCAGACTTTCCTACATTAGATGCTCCTTCTGAGGAAAGGCAGCGATATGATCATTGGTGGAAAGGAGATGGCTAAGTGCTATATCCTAGCATCTATTTCAAATGTTTTACAACATCAAATGCAGGATGTGGAACTAGCTTCAAAAATAATGTTTAGTCTAAAGGTGATGTTTGGTGAGCAAGGCCATTCTACTAAGCAAGATACTATGAGGCTTCTTCTGAATACCAAGATGGCTCAAGGGACTCCAGTTAGAAAACATTGCCTTAAAATGATCTCTTATCTAAATGCACAGGAGGTTTTAGGTGCCGACCTTGATGGAGAATCTCAAGTGGATATGATACTCCAATCCCTGCCAAAGTCATTCAAAGAATTCAGACTTAATTATAATATGAACAAAAAGATTTATACTTTGTCTAAATTGATGAATGAATTGGTGGCAGTGGAAGGCATTCTTGTGAAAGTCGGTGTTGATACTAATATGGCTGAAACATCTTCTTCTAAGCCTAAGTCAAAAGACAAGGGTGGTTGGAAGAAGAAGAATTTCACCAAACAAGAAGGTAAGCAAGTTGCCTTAGGAGTTACCAATAAGGGAAAGAAGAAAGCAAAGGACTACACCAAAGGAAAATGTTTCCATTATGGTGAGAAAGATCACTAGAAGAGGAACTATCCAAAATTCTTGGCTGCCAAGAACAAAGGTATGATAAGATCATTCCTTCTTGAAATTTGCTTGGTACAAAATTCCACAGATTCCTAGTGTGTGGATTCAGGATGTACTAATCATATCTGCAATGTTTTGCAGGGGTTCCAGGAGACCAGAAGGCTAAATGAAGGGGAGATGTTCCTTACTTTGGCTGATAGGAGAAAAATTCTAGTTGTAGCATTTGGGGTGTTTAATTTGTGCTTTGGTTCTAAGGTTTTAATATTGGAAGATTGTTTATATGCACCTAATGTTCGTAGGAATATGATTTCTGCAACTTATTTAGGTAGACATGGATATTGTGTTATCTTGAAAGACAGTGTTGTAATTATGAAGGATAAAGTGTTTATCTGTTCTGGCAATATTGTTGATGGTCTTTATATTTTAACTCCTAATAAGCATGAATTGTACAATTCTGAATTAGATAATAATTCACATGTAAAATCATTAAAGAGAAAGTTTCTTTCTACTAGTGATGCATATCTTTGGCATTTGCATTTGGGTCATATTAATTCAAACAGGATTCAAAGATTGGTGAAAGATGGGCTTTTAGAACCATTAGATTTTAATGAATTCTCAATCTGCGAATCCTGCTTGGAAGGTAAAATGACAAAGAGACCTTTTAATGCAAAAGCAAATAGAGCTAATGATTTACAAGAACTAGTGCATTTAGATGTATGTGGTCCTATGTCAACTCAAGCTAAAGGAAGCTGTGAGTATTTCATTACTTTCACTGATGATTACTCTAGATTTGGTTATAGCAATGCACCTTCTAAACTTAGTTTCATCAAAATCTATTCCCAAAACACCTATGGAATTATGGAGCGGGCGTAAACCTAGTATGAGATACCTCCACATTTGGGGTTGTCCAGCTCACATGCTAAAAGGGAAACCTGATAAGTTGGAACCAAAGTCAGAAGTATGTTTGTTTATAGGCTATCCAAAAGAAACTAGGGGTTATTTATTATATAGTCATATTGATAACAAAGTGTTTGTTACCATAAATGCCAAATTTTTGGAGAATGATTATATGAATAATTTTACTCCTAGAAGTAGAGTTGTCTTAGCTAAAATGACTGAACCTATAATTGAACAATCAATGGATGAAACTAGGAATGATGTGGTTGTATCAAATACACCACAAGACACTACATATGAGATGACTAGTACACTAGAGCCTCGTCGTAGTGGTAGGAGTATTAGGCCACCTGTAAGATTTACACTTTTGGGAGAAACTTTTGAAGCTATCTTAGAAGAGCCTGAATCTGATCCTTACACTTATGAAAAGGCAATAAAAGATATAAATGCACATCATTGAGTCTAAGTTATGAAATTTGAATTAGATTCTATGTATTCCAATCAAGTTTGGGATCTTGTAAAGGCCCCTAATGGCATTAAACTTGTTGGTTGCAAATGGGTCTACAAGAGGAAGAGAGGGGTAGATGGAAAGGTTGAAACATTTAAGGCAAGACTAGTGGTGAAAGGGTATACACAAAAAGAAGGCATTGATTATGAAGAACGTTTTCACCAGTAGCCATACTTAAATCTATCAGAATTCTCTTATCCATTGCTGTTAATTTTAATTATGAAATTTGGCAAACGGATGTCAAGACTACTTTTCTAAATGGCAATCTTGAGGAAGAAATTTATATGAAGCAACCAGAAGGATTCATAGTAAAGAACCAAGAGCATATGGTATGCAAATTGAAAAGGTCCATTTATGGACTTAAGCAAGCATCTAGGTCATGGAACATCAGGTTTGATCAAGCAATCAAATCATTTGGTTTTGAACAAAATCTTGATGAACCATGTGTGTACAAGAGACATCAAGATAAAGTAGTAATTTTCCTAGTACTTTATGTTGATGACATTCTACTCATTGGAAATGATGTGGGGTAATGCCATCAGTCAAGATTTGGTTGTCAAGCCAATTTGATATGAAGGACTTAGGTGAAGCAAGCTATATCCTAGGGATCAAACTTTGGCGAGATCGAAAGAATAGGATGTTAGGCTTATCACAAGCTGGATATATAGATGAGATTATAGTAAGGTTTAGCATGCAAAACTCCAAGAAAGGATTACTTCCTTTCAGGCATGGAGTTCCTTTGTCTGATGACCAAAGACCTAAGACTTCTGAAGAGGAAAAGATAATGACACAAATTCCCTATGTTTCTGCAGTGGGAAGTCTCATGTATGTCATGCTATGTACTAGGGCAGATATCTGTTATTCAGTTGGCATGGTCAGCCGATATAAATCAAATCCAGGACCAAAACATTGGGAGGTTGTAAGACATATTCTCAAGTATCTAAGGAGAACAAAGGACTATATGCTTGTTTACCATTGTGAGGATTTGATACCTATCAGTTACATAAATTATGATTTTCAGTCAGATCTTGATTTCAGAAAGTCCACTTCAAGTTATGTGTTCACCTTGGGAGGTGGAGCCATTAATTGGAGGAGTGTTAAACAATCTTTTATTGCTAACTCCACCATGAAAGATGAATATGTTGCTGCTTCTGAAGCAGCAAAGGAAGCTATTTGGCTGAAGAAATTCCTTTCTAATCTTGGTGTTATGAGAATGGAATAAGTTCCAATCACATTGTTTTGTGACAATAGTGGAGCAGTTACACAATCCAAGGATCCAAGGAATCACAAGAAAGGAAAGCACATAGAAAGAAAGTATCATATTATTCAAGACATTGTGACTCAAGGAGATGTGGTAGTAGCAAAGATTGATGGTGCAAATAATCTGGTTGATCCCTTTAAAAGCCTTGCCCCAGAGGACCTTTGAGTCACACCTGGAGGGAATGGGAGTTAAATTGGTACACAATAGTCTCTAACGGCAAGTGGGAGATTGTTAGGATTAGTGCCCTATAATCCTATTGTACGATGTTGTGTATAATATTATGTATGACATTATGTTATAAATAATGAAGTTGTTTTATTATCTAAAATAATGATAACATGAATATTTGGACATTATCATATGATCCTTGAGATGCATAGTATGTGATTTATGTGATTTAGTCATAGGAGATATAAATCACAAGTTCTTTGTAAACTCAAAACCTTAGTTCGTAGTCGGTGATGAAATTAGGCATTTCATCTGTGAAGACTATAACAAGTCAACTAAGATGGTTTGTCTTAATCATGGAAGTGGAGACTTCTAGTTTATATGTCGATGTGTCTTAAGTGTATAAGACATATTGAACTGAACCGTTGTGAGATTAATTATTCTATTAACGACTGTCAACTGAATAATAAATCTCACGACTTTAATTTACATAAACTCTTAATCCTGAGAGGATAATGAACCCAATCATGAAATGTAGGTTGCTTTGATATATCAGGAGTGAGATCTAATTCAACGATCAAAATCTCAGTATGTTGGGCAACCACACGTAGTGATAAAGGAACACATATTCTCAAGATGGAATTCATAGTCTCTTTGTAGAGATATAAAATATTCTCTTAAGATAAATTTAATGAGTTTGGCTATTTAGAGTGTTAGGCCTAACCACTTTAGTAAAGAGTTACTAAAGTTTATATTTTTATGAAATTTGATTTCATAAATAAATAAATAAATATATATATATATATATTTATATATATAACTTAAAGGATTAAACCGGGTACTCAAGGATCAAGGGGTAGTAATTTTCAAAGTGGCAATTATATATTATGACTTTGTATTACTACGAATATTTTCATGAAGGGGTTAATTGTTTAGATAATAAAGTCTTGGCATTTAATTTTATTAATAAAGCCTAGAGTGTAAATATAATTAATGGTAACTTTAGGCTTGTCAAGAGTTGACAGATAAGCCCGAAGCCTATTGGAGCTAGAGCTTTATTTGTCCCTTTGGTCCCATCCCGAGACACACACTAAAACCCAATTGGGCTGGCCCAAAAGGCTAGCCCAATTAGATAATCAGTTGTTTATATAATAAGAGTTATTAAATAAAGTAACTTTTTTTGACAGTTAATAAAACGTACGTACGATTAAAAGAGAAAAATACAGTTTTCTCAAAACACATTCTCTTTTAAACAAGTGCGTACATAACTGATTGAGAGACCACACATCTTGGGCATATGTGGAATTGGGGTGAAGATTGAAGGTCTCCCAAGTTCGAACTTCTTTTGTTTTTGAATTTCACTGCATCGAGGTATGCCTTTCTATTCTTTGTTTCTAAAATTCTAGATATTCCATGTTATCTCACATGAATGAAGTAGATCCTTGTGTTGCTTCCGCTATGCATTTTGTATGAGATGCAAAACCAGTTTTTCCAACACTAAGTAAGGGCCACTTAGCAGAAAAGAAATTCCTAAAGCAAAGCTTCCAGAATTTTTTTAATGTAAGGGGAGAGAGAGGTCAAAAAAGGGGTCTTGATTTCTGATTTTAATTCCCTATTTATAGAGGTTTGGTGCTTAGAAAATAAGCTAGGTTTTATCAAATACGAATTAGGTTGAATTTTTGTCCCTAAAAAATCAAAGTAGATGTTTTTGGCTTGATCTGATGATTTTTGGGCCGAGCCTCGAAGATGTGCCAATCGGCACTATGGAAGTGCTGATCGACACTTGCCATGTGCCAAGCCCATATTCCTCTTTTGGTTTGATCTGGACTTTTTTTTAGGGGTTTTTTGAGTCAGGAATTGTACTTGGACGTATTTTCAACTTGTATTCCAAAATAAATCCCTTTTGTCTTGATAATCAAGTCCTTAAAATAATAATTATCTAATAGATAAATATTCTAAAAAGACTTAATTATCAACAATTCCTTTGTTATCTAATTATCCATTTTATTCCTATGCAACCAAGCTTATTTTTGATAAAAACCAATAGCCAATCACATAAATTATTCAATTAATTTTAATTGTTAACCAATCTGAATTAATTTCAATTAATCACACGTGATCAACTTCACCCTCATACAATGCATGCAAACTGTGAAAACTTGATCTTGTGATATCTTTCAATTCGATGGTCCGATTGGGAATCAGGCATACCATCGCAACCTTTAGAATCTCAAGATCATTTTTATGATATGTGATGAATGATTTAATGCATGAAATGCAACTATGATTTTTTGGGTATTTGAAATGGTCATTTCAGTCATATTCCAAAATTAAATTATGGGTGCAAAATCGAGTGTCAACATTTGGATTTAAAAAATGAGTGAGTTATGACTATTTGAAGTCAGACCATCAATGCAATCAAATTTGGGTTTTGCGTACACACCTTCAAGACTATGTACACACCTTCACGAGGCTGCGCACGTAGCCTCACTTCTAGAGCATCACATTTTCATATTTAGGTCCCCAAAGCTTCAATTTTCAAAGGCAATGATAGCTAAAGAGATTGGAGAAAACTTATTAAGAGCGCTCTCTAAAGACATGACTTATGAATACCACTACGTTTGTCAACTGAATGGCTCTCTTGGGTTTTGTTCATTATGATATCCAACAAGTCAATGTTAGGGCAAACAAGAGTGTTGTCACTTAGTTTAGGTCCAAGAAAAACTCACTCAACACTTGCATAGAGGTCTAACTACAACTAGACCATAGGTTAGGAGTTTAGGTACGAACTTAGGAAGGTGTCAGGCATCCAAGTCGACTAATTGAATGAATCAAGCTCCACTTCATACGTCATATTCGCTTTCCACTAAGTTGAATCCTTTACAAGCATGCAAATTCATAACTCCAAAAGTATATAGCACACGAGTTCAAAGTCAATCATTAAAGGTTGGATACTCCAATCACATGTTTCTAAGTTGTTCAAACATCCTACCTTTGGAAGAGTAAAACATGTATTATTGGAATCAAAAGAAAGGAGGAGGCATGCCTTGGACCAACACCACATGTGAATCACGTTCATTAAAATAAAAGTGAATAGAGAAATAGAAAGTTAAGGTTTTATGGGCTAGTAGTACGTAGGTGTGAACGCAAGGACTAAAGCTATGTATACACTTCCCTAGGACGCGTGTGGAAGGGATAAACTTAGTGAACACATCCCTGAGGCAAAAACCTAATTTTATATTTCTATGACTTACACAAACAAATCTACTATCTAGACTTGAAAAGACGAGAGAAGGAAGCTATAAAGATAGGACTTAAAAGAAATCAAGCCGAAAATAAAATATAGAAATTAAAAGAGGACTTAACCCGAACAAAGAATCCTTTAAATCAATTAATTGTTCCCCTTAAAGTAGAATTCCTGCCAATTATCCATAGCTGGTCCTATTAGTCAAAGCTCATTAAGGCTTGTCCTACGACATTTATTTAGTCAATCTTGAAGTATGTTGATGGTGAGAATTACTAGATCCTTTATTTGCATTCTTATTTTCTATGTCTTGGAAATCTTGTAGTTATTTAATTCTATTTAGTTCTCTCATGTTCTGAGGGTTTTTCTGAACATTATATATAGATATTAATTTCTTTGAGTGGTGAGTTTGTTAGCCCTGTATACTTGGTAATTCCCTTTGGGTGGTGAATTTTTGTATCCCATTGGTTTTTTTTCTTGGTGGTGAGTTTGTTATATTTTTGTATGTCCTATTTCTTGTATTTTCTTCCACCCCTTTTCTCCGTCATCAGGTAACAAGGACATATGAAGGAAGTTCATCTATGTGAGAATAGAAGTGATGCAACTTCTAAACAAAAGTGAAGTTTTTCTCTTGTAACGGTGCTAACAAGATATAATTAGACATCAAATATGGGGTGTTTTACCAAGTTTTATGGCCATCCAAAACATGCTAGAAGAATAGAGTTGTGGAAAGTTTTTGCGTCGTGGAACATCAAATATGTGGCTTTGCTGTGTGGATTTCAATGAAATCCTTACGAATAAGGAGAAACAAGGACGATGCTTAAAAGCAGCACAGATGCAAGGTTTTTGAGCAATGTTAATAAATGTGCATAGGTTAAAGGAGTTTGGTTTTGCTAGTTACCAAATTTTGTTGTTAGGACATATGTCATGATTTTATGTAATTGGCTTATCCTTTGACAAAACGCACTTTACTTGTATTTGGGTAGATCTAGGATGTGTTTAATACTTCAAGAAACATGTTGTTTAAGTCTAGTATTAAAGCCATGAAGATTGAACCAAGAAACAAGTGAAGAAAAGATGTTCACTAAAACTGGACAGATAGCTCGACACCTGCAGACAGATATCTCGACAGCTGCTCGACACCTCTCGACAGCTAGGCTATCTATCGAGATCTTCAGTTGATTATTATCGCAATCTCGACACCTCTCGATAGCTGGTGGATCGATCGAGAAAGCTCCAGTCTCCTCGATAGCTCCTCGATAGCTTCTCGATAGCTGTATCTGTCGAAGTTTAAATCTCGACACCTCCTCGACACCTCCCGATCGATCGAGGTTACGGGAATTCAGATTTCCAAATCTGATTTTCGGCCCATGCTGACATGTATGTGTAGGGTTTCTTTTCTCACAACCCTAGACCTATATAAGGCTTATTTTAGAGGGCGTTACATAAGAGAATACAAAGAGAACATATACAAAAGGTGACCGATGCCTTATTCTCTCTGAAAGAAGCTACTGCGTCTTTGCGCCTTAAGGTTTTGTAACCAAGTGCTTCTTCATCTTCATTGTTGATGAAGTGAAGAACTTTGCAGCCAACATCTTCTTCTAGTTGGTGATTGAAGTCGCGTACTAGGATCCGCGCAATTGGTTAGTCACTACTGGGATTCGTGCATCAAAAGGGTGGCGTTCATATATTGAAGAGTTCAGAGGCTCTGAAGCGGTAGAAGGTTTCTGCTGTGAGTTCATCTACGGGGATTGTAGAGTCTAGGGACAAAGGTTTTGTACTAGATCTGAAACTCCTTTTCATTATAGTGGATTGCTTTTTGGGAAGGTTTCCCCCCAGGTTTTTTATTGTGAAACTAGTTTTTTTCACTGGTTTTCTTGGGTCATCATATCTTGTCTTATTTATTTTTCCGCTGCATGATTTTGACATGATATTGATGTTTGTTTGTTTTAACAAGTTTTATTCATAATAAATCTAATTAACAACTTGGGTTTAAAACTTGTTAATTCTATCAATTGGGATCTAAATTTCCCAACATTTGTGATGCAACAATAATGTCAGGACCTAGGAAGCACGGACATGGCAAAATGCCTGCTGTGTCCGTGTTGTATGTGTATGAGGTACGGGATACTTCTGGCGCACGGTTGCACACATGTCCTAGAAAATTTTGTAAAAAGATTCGAATACGACAGGGACACGGCTCAGATACGTCTAGGAAACCGTCTGAGAAAAAAATAAAATAAAAATAAAAATCACGCCAAAACTGTGCATTTTGATGGAACCATATAACTTAAAAATAAAACATAAAATTCAAAAACCTAAAACCTAAAATCTCTCTCTCAATCCCTCTCCTTCTCTCACTCTCTGTCTAATGGGTGAAGCAGCAAAAGAAGAGAAGAAGCCCCACGACAGAAGAAGAGAAGCCCTATTGCGACAGTCGACAGTAGTCACTCTCGGTACTTTTCTCATTTTCATCGCTCTCTCCTTCTCGTTTTCTAATTATTTTCTCCATCTGATCTCTCTCTTTGGCTCACTCTCTCTTTCTGTCTCTCTGTCTATCTCTCATTCTATCTTTGGCTTAGTTTATTTAGTTGATTACTTGATCAGTTGATTGAAAAAAAAAAAAAAAAAAAAAAAAGAAGGTTGAATGGTTGATTACTGTATTGATTACTATGTTGAATTTTTTTTTTTTTTTTTTTTTTTGAATTGTTGAAATGTTGAATTCATGAGCAAAGGGGTCCTGCGTTGATTACTTGATTGTTGAAAAAAATATTGATTGCTTATTCAGTTATAAAATTTTCAAAATATTTGTAGGTTTTTAATTTTTTAATGGAGGCTACTAGCTCATTATCTTTGGATGAAGGCCCTCTTTGAAAATATGTTAGTAAATTAGAAAAAGGTAGTGGATTTGGAAAGGGTGGAAACTCAACTTTTAAGTGTATATATTGCGATATGGTTTTCATGGGCTCCTATTCTAGGGTTAAGACTCATTTATTAAAAGTTAGTAGTGATGGTATAAGAGTGTGTTCAAAAGTGTCAGTGGAACATAAATTAAAAATGCAAAAATTGCATGATGAGATTAAGAAAATTAAGATGGAAAAGGAAAAAAAAAATGTCAACTTCCCTGACCCCTGCCTCTCCACAGGCGTCTTCCCTCATACAAGAAACGAGAATGGAGTTTTATTAGTTTTATTGATGCAATGTTGGATGGTAAGAAGAGGAAGGTGAGTGCGAATTCTCCTTTGGAAAAAGCATTCCAAAATGTTGCTAGAGCAAAATTAGACAGCTAAATTGCTAGGATGTTCTATACCAGTGGGCTAACATTTCACTTTGCAAGGAACCCTAATTATCGTAATTCTTATACATATGCAGCTACCCATAATATAGAGGCCAAAATGGGCAAATGCCCCTTTCAAAAAAAAAAAAATCTAGCATTTTGCCCCCTTTCCCAAACTAATTACGGAAATGCCCCTGTTTTGAAACTCGATTTTCTAAAAATCAAGTTTCTTGTTTAAAACTCGATTTTTGGACAATCGAGTTATAACAAATTGAAAATAAAAAATAAAAAATAAAAATCTGGAGCCCTATAGTGGGGTTTTAAGAAGCCCTATAGTGATGTTTTAAGACCCTATAGCGGCGTTTTGGAACTCGAGCTCCATAAACTTGAGTTCCATGCGATTTTTTTTTTTTTTTTAAGTTTAATCACCCCATACCTATAGTGACGTTTTAAGGACCCTATAGTGGCATTTTGAAACTCGATTTTTGGACAATCGACTTATAACAGGGGCATTTTCCTAATTAGTTTGGGAAATGGGGCAAAATGCTAGATTTTTTTTTTTTTTTTTTTTTAAAGGGGCATTTGCCCATTTTCTCCATAATATACATGGTTATGTTCCTCTTTGAGTACAATGCTTTGAGAACAACACTTTTGCAAAAAGAAATATTTAATTTTGAAAGACTGTTGAAACTAATTAGGAACACTTGATTGCAATTGGTGTGAGATTTGTTTTAGATGGGTGGAAAAATCCACAAAGGAGGCCTCTTATTAATTTTATGGCTGCATTAGATAGGGGACCAGTTTTTATAAAGGCAATTGTTGGGTCAAAAGAGTACAAAGAAAAACATTATATTACTAGGTTATTGAAGGATGTTATAAAAGAGATTGGACATGAAAAAGTTGTCCAAATCATCACTGATAATGCTAATGTGATGAAGGTTGCTAGGTATCTTATTGAAGGTGAGTTCCTCCATATATTTTGGACACCATATTTTGTCCGTGCTCTTAATCTAGCTTTAAAGAATATTTGTGCAACAAAAAACACAGAAAGAAATGAAGTTTCATATGAAGAATGTAGTTGGATCACACATTTTTCTGATGATGCATCCTTCATACATGTTTTTATCATGAACCATTCAATGAGGTTTAGCAATGTTTAATGAGTTAAAATTGCTTTATGTTACTAAGACTGGATTTGCTTTGGTTATTGTTGAGCTTAAAATGTTGAAGTTGATAAAAAGATGCCTTCAAACCATGGTTATTAGTGACCAATGGTCTTCTTATAGAGAGGATGATATAGGAAAAGCTCAAAAGGTTAAAGAATTGATTTTAAGTGATGCTTGGTGGGAATGTTATTTATTATATCATTGAATTCACAACACCTATTTATGATATGCTTCGAGCAGCTGACATGGATAAACCTTGTCTTCATCTTGTGTATGAAATGTGGGATTCAATGATAGAAAAGGTGAAGGCAATAATTTATCGGAATGAAGGCTTGCAAGAAGATGAGTATTGCACATTTTTAATGTAGTGTATGATATACTCATTGATCGATGGAATAAAAATTGTACACCACTACATTGCATGGATCATTCTTTAAATTCTAAGTACTTTCATTTTCTAATTTCCTTATTTTCCTCTTCCAGAAAAAGGATTTTTTTCATCTTCAATTTTTTTTTAACTAGGTATTACTCTATTGAATGGCTTGCAGAGAGTCCAAAGCATATCCCTCCACATCAAGATCTTGAAATTTCTTTAGAAATGAGCAAGTGTTTTGAGCAATACTTTGAAGATGAGTATGAATTAACGGTGGTGAAATATGAGTTTGGTACATTTTCAGGAGGGAGGCTTCCTTCACCAAATACCTTGAATGATAGGTGGCTCTTTGATCCCTTGGTTTGGTGGCAATACCATGGGGCTTCATTGCCAAAGTTTCAAACCCTTACAT
This sequence comes from Notholithocarpus densiflorus, assembly GCA_030021035.2. Taxonomy (NCBI): domain Eukaryota; kingdom Viridiplantae; phylum Streptophyta; class Magnoliopsida; order Fagales; family Fagaceae; genus Notholithocarpus; species Notholithocarpus densiflorus. The sequence continues at coordinate 5,140,750 of JARYZH020000018.1, read as the reverse complement.
TTAGACTTCTTGGATAACCTTGTTCATCCTCATGTGCTAAGAGAAATTAGAGCACATACAAATTCATTCATTCGTTAACAAGAAATAAAATGGCTCTTGAACGTGCTGAGGATTTGGTATTTGTGCATTTTAATATTCGACTTTTGTCAAGGTGTCATGAGGAGTATGCCCTTAGAGCAACAAGGATGTGTGATATTGCAAGAGATACTTGGAATGAGAATGACATACATGGAGGGGCTGGAATTCTTAAGATTGTTACCCTTACGTTTGATGAGCCAAAGTTGGAGGCCAATCTTATTGGGAATGCTACCACTAGTATTGGTACTAGTGAAAGTGAAGTTTGTAGTGAAACTATTCATGTTGAAGATGATGCTATTTGATTGTCTTCAACACTAATCTTTTATTTATTTTTAGTTTCAAACTTTCAAGTTTTGATCTTGTAATCTAAGTTCTGAACAATCATTTAATAGTTATGTATTTTACTTTATTATCTAATATTACTCTTAAATTGATATATGTTTACCATTATATGGGAAAAAAAATGCCTAACAATATGTAAAAAATATAAATATAAATATATTTAATAATTAATTAACAAGCCTTACCGATGTCCTACTTTTTCAAAAATTGCCGTATTGTCGTACCGTATCTGTACTCTTACCCGTGTCTGTATTCATGCAAGTACTTTCTAGATCTAAACAACACTAGTGAAGGAGCGTTTGGATAATTTAGTGGTCAACGTCGAATTTTTATTGCTTTTCTCGTCAGTCATAGTACATTACTTATCTTTAGCTATCTTTGATCTGATCATTATGTTTTCTTTATGGCAAAAACTTGTTTTTTAACTATAAATATGACCGTCTAAAACAAACACAACCATTTCTTTATATTTTTGGCATGTCTTCCCTTGGGTCAATGCTACTAGAAGAGATTCAAATGTGAGGAATATTGGCTAAACAATTGGATATCAGGTCTGAGCATATGATAGGTGTTGAGGTACAATTTTTTCACTCATGCCACTTGCCCTAATTCTATTTAATCACATTTATTTATTCACCAAAAAAATATTAAATTATTGCCCATAAATTATTTTGGGCCTTCATGAATGTTTCTCAATCCCATTGCCCACAAATATTTCCTATCTCATTATTTAAATTGGGCCACGATATAAATCACCACAAAAACCCAAAAACTCATATTTTATCCAATTTTTTTTTTTTTTTTGTTTTAGCTAAGTCCAAAACCTGCCCTACGAGCCCAATGCACACATCCCATTCTTTTTAAAACCTAAGGCTACTTATGCTTGGCAATATTTCAAAAGCTAAATTCTCATTGACAATATCAATAGCCCAATTTACGTTGGCACTATTAAAAGTAGGGCTGCCACAGGTCAGTCCGGGTCGGGTTTGTGCCCAACCCGAAACCGACCCGGCGGAATCGAGTTTTGGAAAAACTCACCCGCCGCCGACTGCTAGAGTAAACGGATTGGGCGGATCAGACTTCAACTGGTGGCGGACGGGTCGGTCGGCATCATAGATTTGAGAAAACGGCAAGGAAATTGCGAGAAAAAGTGAGAAAAACCCAGATCTGACGAAAATATCATCGAAATCTATGAGATTTCGCCAGATCTGGCGGTAGTCTCACCGAGTTTGATGAGATTTTGCTAGATCCGGTCAAAATCTCATTAGATCTATGTGAAATATTGCCTGAATCTGAGTTTTTTCGCTGAGATCTGGAAATTTTTCGCCAGAATCTAGGTTTTTTTTTCACCAGAATCTGGAATTTTTTTTGCCGAAATCTGGGTTTTTCGCCAGATTATGGGTTTTTGGCCTATCGATTGGGGTTTTTTAGGTTTTGGGGGGAGAGAAACCGAAACTGACCTGCCGGAGTTGGTTTCTGGTGGAGAAGATCTGCTGTTGACCGTCAGAGTAGTCAGGTTGGCCAATGTCGAATCTGTTCTAGTTGGGTTCTCTAGGTGGGTCGGGTCATTGGACGGTTTTGGACAGTCCTAATTAAAAGTCCAAACTAGCTACTTGGCACTATTTAGTAAAAGGCCCAAGGTTATCAATATTTGGCATATCTTAAGTATTTCACTTAAAGTCCAATGATGAACAATGCTTTAAGTTCTTAAACGTGTTACTATAGTATTACAAGCCTATGGAATCTATCTTATAAAATCCATGGTAACTATTTATGTTACATAACACTATTCATTTTTCCAAAACCCATGGCAAACATATATTAAGCCCATGGAGAATTATGAATTTGTGTTACTAATATAAAAGACTATGGAAAGTTATGATTATTTATCTTAAACTCATGACATTTATTTATTTCATACCATATTATAAACCCATGAAATTTATATAAAAACTCATGGTCACTATTTATCTTATATCACAACATTCATAATATTTATTTCCAAAACTCATGATAATTATTCAATCTACAAGCCCATTATGATTATTTATAGAAAAACCCATGAGAATATCACATTATTCCATTATAGTGGTTGTTACCATATTCTATTTGAAACCCATGGATATTGCCTCTATTAAAACCCATGGTAAATATTATTCCCAAGAAATATTGGAGGTTATTATTTAAAAGCCCCAAAGAAAATATCATTTACCAAATAATCCATGGCAAAAATTATTTATCAAAGTACTATAGAAATAATTAAATTTATATAAAATGTTATGAGAAACCATACAAATTGTTATGGAAATTAATATCCAAAACCTATCATAAATCTTTATTAAATCCCATGAATACATTTCATTTTTACTAACAACTAAAGTCCATGTGGAATAAAAAAACCATGGCAATATATGGTAACTTTGTTCATTTTGTATGGCTCACAATGAGAAAGTAAAAGGATAGGCCCAAGCGAAGAGAACCACCAGGTTAGAGGCCCATCGAAATACTCAACCCTTATGGCCAAGCCCAACATGAAATCTCATTCTAAACAGCCCATGTGTGCAAACTAACCCAGCTGGAGAACTCCCTTCAATTCTGTCTTCTGCTGGAGAGCACCTCAAGAAGCAATCAAGCTCCCAAACCGAATTAGGAGCTAGTCACCTATCCTATCAGCCTTTCTACCACTGCTAATTCTGACGTGAACAATATCAGAGGCTAGGCTGACACCTAAAAGCTAATAGGCAATAAATACCCTTCTTCTCCAAGTTTTGGTCATAACTCAATGAAGGCATAACTAAGACCTCTAAGCTCATGAAGTCCTTAACTAAATAATTTATTATAATACTAAAAACATATGTGATTAATTCAAGAACCAAGCCCATAAATCCCAAAAGGGGAAAATTAGGGAAAAGTGGTTTGGAGGGCATAAGAGAGTGTCCAGCAGGAGCTCCCACCAAAGGCGTCAATGGTTGACACCTGGCTTGGAGTGTCAACCAACCCTCTTGAGCTCTGATCCTAGTTGCAACAAGCAAGATCACTAGTCTTCATACATGCTCTAATCCTATTGGATGAAATTAATCTCCAAATCCTAGCATTTAATGCCTAGATTAGGAGCATCTCAGCCTCCAGCTGATACTACCCAAAGAAGCAAAACACTTTAAAAACAAGTCTCACCATTTTGGGCCAAATCTCAAAAGAGGTATTCTGGGATTTTGCAGCTATCAGACTTGGTCCCCTCTAAATTTTGCTAATCAATCCCTTAAGCTTTACTATAAAAGGAACTACCATCAACTCATGAAGGGGGACAAGATCTTCTCATAAAATTCCTCACCCATCATGTTATTTTTAGCTCATAAATCAGTCTTTTAGTTCATAAACTAGCTTTTAGTCCATAAATACCCATGTAAACCTACCCATAAATATCAAACTCCATCTCCTCAAAAAATCTCATCACCTTGAAATAGCCATAAACAGCTTCTTTTCTACATCATAGCCGAAAATAACTAAACACTACTCTATATCTCTTATATACTTCCATATACTCACCCACATTCTCCATAAAGTCATTCTCATCACTTACTATATAAATATATTCATCATTATGGGCATGATATGGCATATAGAGATCTTATTTAAACATTTGCTGCACTAGATGGACACTCTTTCTCACACTTCATTCCATCATAATCTTCCTCTTTTACCTGTAATAACAAAGCCTTTAATCATTGTTTATTGCTATTATAATTAATGAGTCAGGAAACCCTCATCGTCCAGACATGGAGATGGACAAGGAACGAACCATAAATGAAGCCTTTATTGACTGAGCTGTTACGATTGGACAAAGTAAAGAGAGTAACAACCAAAGGTCTCCATATCTCGACATTAACTGTCAGAGGCGTTACCCAGACAAGGAATTAAACCACCATTAATGGCCTTCCAATGGCTAGGAAAACAGAACCTTATATAAAGCACACCCAACCTAAGGTAAAGGATCATCTAAAAAGACCCTTATCAATATAAAACAATCAGTTATCTCTTTCTCTTTCTCACTTTGTTATCAGAGGTTCATTGGCTAGCACCACACTGGTGTCCTATCCGTTTCATTTTCTTATCATCTTGCAGGTTACGCTGGAGCCATCTGGACAATACTACTGATGATTTTGGCATCTTTAATAATGAAGGCCATAATATCTTGGATACTATGGGAGTTTTCCCTCATGTTGACTTAATATGAGGAAAATATATGGTTTTTATTGTGTAAACACATTTATTAACTTATCAGACTTTACCGCTGGAGGTCTTTCATATTCATTGTTGGAACATTTTCCTCTTGTGTACTTGTTATAATATGCCCAATTTTATATTAACCGAATATGGAGGAAATGCATAATGTTAACTATGTGAATACATTTATTAATTTTTCAGTCATCCTTTGTGCTAGCTTATCTATGTAGGAGATATTATTGGGGCCTTATTATAATCTTTGTTGGATGCAATTCGAACCTTGAGCAAAAAATAGGTCTTTCACACTTCAACAATAGCCTTTGGGCCATACTCTAAGCCCAAAGTGGAGTCTCAGTCTTGACTCCCAAATATCATATTGGCAACGAAAATGCACCCCCGACAATAGGCAACGCACAAGGACATCCAATTCCACCCAAGCAATTGAGAAGTAATAACTTCATTAGAGTATTCACATCAGCCTCCTTAAATTTTCAACTAAACTAACCCAAAAACCTCTATTTTTTCTGGTTTAGCTATCCATGTTTTTTATGCACACACATTAAACTCAATACTTTATTTCTTACTTCATTTAAATATTTACTTTTTCTCTCTCCTCTCTCCTTTCTTTCCTATTACTTCATTTAAATATAAATTTTTTCTCTCTCCTCTCTCATTTCTCTTCTCTCTCCATCTCAACCACCGCAATGTTGCTGCTGCAATCTCAACCCCTAAAACCATGCAAAAATTAAATAATAAATGAAGTTTAGCATACATAATATTATGCAAATATGGAATTCACTATTACAAGAACCTATGACTTGCTATGTAGTTGTCATTAGTGCTCTAGAAGGCCTAATTGGAGTTGAGAATGAGTTCCTCTGTCTCAAATTTGAAGATGACGATCAATGAATTCCCTAAATTCAGATGTATGATCATGTGACACTAGGTCATGGGTAGTTCCATCAAATTGCTCATAATCAAAGCCTTTAGCTCTAATCAGATGTCACTCATCTTCAATAATCATGTTATGCAATATTATGCATGCCATCATAATGTCTTTAAGAGTTTCAAGTTTGAACAATTGTGCAGCTCCATGAATAATTGAAAAGCGTGCTTGAAGCACCCCAAAAGCATGTTATACATCCTTTTTTAGAATACAAAAAGTCAAAATTTAAAATTTTGATTGATGACATAGCTATTAATTTTTTATCTTCTTTAAATTTTTCAAGCATGGAGGATATAAAAAAAAAAAAATGTAATTTGATGGTGGATTTGTCAAAATTCACATCCAATAAAAAATTATTAAATGAAGTTGTAGCTTTAATCTACAACCAAGTTACTTGCAATACTTTATCCTTAATAAGCTAACAAATTGTACAAGGTCACAACAAATGTCAAACAAAAAAACAAATACTTAACAATAAACCCATAAAATTATAAAACTATAAAACACAAAAAACCCAACAAAAAATTTTAAAAAAAAAAAAAGAAGACTAAAAGAGACCCATACTAGAAATTGTTTTGGTTTGGTTAAAGAAATTGTATACTGTTTCAGAATTATCATTAATTTTATATTATTTATACACACACATGCCCGTGCACACACACGCATATCTTTATTATAACTAGTTTTTAACCCGTGCAAATGCACGGGATTTTTATTTAAAAATTTTTATAATTTTGTTATTGTATTTTTATAGCATCTCAAAAGTATTTTTCTTTCTTATTTAACATCATCAAAAGTAAATCAAATCATACTTCATCATAGTAACTTATATTAACACACTTTAAATAAGGGGAAAAAATTAAACTTACAGTAGTGGAAAAACAAATACCTTTCTTCAAAACATCATACAAATTTAGATTCATAACTCAAAATAACATTTATAATCCTAAAATAAACCTAAAGTCAAATAGTTTAACCTCTTGTTTATGGACTTCCTTTCTCTCTTAAAAGTCTTATGGGTCTAATGTTGTGAGCATCCAAGCCATTGATGATCTTTTTGCATACCTGGACATATCAGAAGTTTCAAAAAAAAATATGTTAAATTGATTCCAAACAAATAACACATACAAATGCAAAATTAGTTCTACCATCTAAAATCTAAATCACATGAATCAGTGTTAAATAGCTTATCATTTCTTTTTCCTTTAAACCCGTCTAATAAAAATCTCTAAATCAAAAAAAAAAAAAATTCTTTTTATGGTAAGCATTAAATGTAGCTTGTACTCATTTTCTTGCCCATTTATCCAATCTAACAATAGGTAAATTATCACGTTTTATATTTCCCAAATATCATCATGATTTTAATTGGCTCATTTGCAACAAACAAATGTCCTAACACCCCCAACAAACCAATGTCCTAACACCCAAACACAAACCCACAACTACCCAAAATATACCAACCACAAACCAACATAAATTCATTGGAAAAATGTTTAAAATAATACTCTAATAATAATAATAATCAAAGAAAAACTCACCTTAGGACTATAACCGGTTTAAGTAACATCTAGGATTGTTTTGGGGAGGGGGGGAGAGCCAAGAGATGGAGAGTGTGGTGGTAGGCAGTCTTAAGATTTCTCTCTCTCTCTCTCTCTCTCTCTCTCTCTCTCTCTCTCTCTCTCTCTCTGCCTTAAGGGGTTTCTCTTTGCAATCTTGGTGGTAAGAAGGTCGCAGGAACCGGACGTTGGCAGAAAGCTGGCTCAACACTGGTGGTGGCTCTATATCCACAACTATCTCAAATAATATCACGGTCCCTCTACAGCCAAGGCTTCCACGACTTCAAAACTGTTAGGAAATACAATTTTCTGGCTCATTGGAATTCAGCTAGATATGCCAATGAGCTTAAGGAACAAAACAATAATTATTAGAATAATATTGTACCTATTCTGTATAAAAGAAGTACATATATAGAGCATCTTTGCAGTTTTTTTTAATGTAAACTATCGGAAAATTTTGATTATGATCGAATGTATTCTACAGTGTGAACCTCAAAGAATAGGAGGTGCCCTCCAACCAAACATGGTCTACTAAATGAATTACATGCAAACCTGCAAACTTAATAGCAACCACTCATTAAAACAAAAGTTTAAAGTACCTAATCCTAGTTATTATGCAAATAGAGTTAAAGGCAATAAAATTTTTTAATAGAAAATATGAAAGAAAAGCCAATTGGCAGTAACAAAAACTTATTCTAAAAGAGAACCAAGTAATAGCATTAAAGAGAGGGCTAACAAACAAACATTTACCACCTCCAAGACTTTTACTATATTAAACAAAAATGAAACACAGCTTCTCCCATAAATCTAAGTTGCATTTCTTTCCATTCGAGTTTCACTGATTTTTTGCAAATAAATTTTGGCTCTAGGGAATATTTTTTCTATTAATGAAGCAATCCTATCTAGTAAGTTCTTTGCTTATCTTCCTTTTGAAGATAAATAAATTCCTTTCTCAAAAGATAGATTTGTGTTATCTCTCACAATTAGTCTTAAACCACATCCACTTAAAGCAAAGTAGCCACAAAAGGTAAAAAATCAATCCTCTTGGGACTTGGGAATATGGATATTAGTATTACACATTTGTGGTGTATGATTAGAATACAAATTGATCACAAAGTTTCATAATTTAAATACATATCTTACTCAGTCATGAAGCCATATTTAAGGTAAGACATTTTTTTTTTCTATAATACCAAGATTGTACCATCAAAGTGAATAATGCAAATGAGAAATAATATAGGCTCAGATGAATGAAAAATGAAATAGTTATAGTGTGGAATTATGGCCATTAGATAAACTCAAATAGACAGTTAGTTATCATGCAGTCTAAGCCTAAGAGAATGCGTCAATTCATTTTTCTAAAACACATTAAAACACAAATGTACAATCTGCAAACTTCCCCAATAATGGAGAATTTAATGGCTGTCTCTAAGAGAATACGTCAATCTCAAATCAATATTTTTTTCAAACACATTTAAAGTTAAAACACATACATGTACAATCTGCAAAATTCCAGATTTAAGTTTAAGTGTTAACACGTTCAGGCTTAAATATTTGTCTAATTTCACCTATTTGAAGGCTAAATCAGCTCCAATGAAAAATGTTGTTTACAAATTGTCAAAAATTTACACATAAGATCATTATAATATGAAAAATATAAATATTAAGAACTAATATATTACAGTAATCATAACGTGCTTTTATATTTGGTTTAATAACTATTACTCTGGAAAAGAATTAGTAAATACTGTAGAATAAATATATCTTCAAGCTTTATCCAATGCCAATATAGAATGACCCAACAATTAAATTGCAGAACATTGAAGGTAAGACCAAAATTACACTATATTAAATGGATTAAGTTACCTGTGTTGCAAACTCTTATTGACTTTGCCATAAACAGCCGTCAAGTTGGGTATTCCAATGCCAAACAAAACAATTAATAAATATGCAAATTTCAAGCATAGAGAAATTGATTTTGAAATGTAGTCATATTTAATAAACAAACTTAAATGTGAAGATAAAAAAGACCCAAACAAATATCAAAGCCTAATCAAAATATGAAACTGAAAAGTGAAGAGAAACACTGAATTTGAAGATCCAAATCGAAACCAATCCAAACAAAATATCAAAACCTAATCATATTTAACAAACAAACTTAAATGCGAAGGTAAAAACTCACAGGCAGTGGTTCCAGCCTCTCTCTATGTAAGACTCCTTGAATTTGAGTTTCTTTCTTGCAAGTTTTTTTAAAAATATTTTTTTTTTGTATTATCTAACTATAAAATGCTTAAATTTTCACCTACAGTTTGTCTTTCGTAATAAATGAAAGCGTCCCGCACATTGTGCGGGTTATTAGCTAGTATATATAATATCAGAAATAACTCTTTTTTTTTTTTTTTTTTGGAATATGCAGGATTCCTGACAATTCGTCTGCTGTTCAAATCCCATGTTATGGTTTTCTAACTTAAAGTCTTTGTAGCAGTGACTTCAGTAGTTTTCTAGTAGACGTCTGCAAGAAATTGAAGTGCCCAATTAAGAAGTGCAACTTGAAACTTAAATTTGATGCATGTTTTTTGTCTATGATCAAGTTATGCTCTAAGATATACATCTGGTGACTTTCCAAGCACACAAGCAACTTGCAAGCTTTTTCTTTCTTTTTTTTTCTTCTTTTTTTTTTCTGTATCGCTCATGTTTTTTAAGTTGCAAGCCTTTTTTTTTAACCGTTTTTTTTATATACCCAAAGACTATCAAACGGTATTAAGGTTGTGAAGCAATATAATTTATCACTTTTTAACTTAAACATGGCAGCATTTTAAGTAGTCTTTTTTCCTAACGTGGCAGCACCTCCTTAAAGGCTTCTGCTTTTATATATAGTATTAGATTATAATTCTATGTTTCTCAAATAGTATAATTCAATAATAATTATTATATGTAGACCTTTATTTTTACTGTACTCTTAGACTCAATCTCATATATATCTCTCTATTTCTCAAACTCTCTTCATTCCGATTTTTGTATTCACAAAGTAATACGAAACAAGAGGAGGACGAAGAAGAACCACTTTACTCTCAATCTCATCTCTCTCTCTAAAACTTTCTTCATTCCAATTTTTGTATGGGTCATAGAGTAAAGAAGAAGGTCTAATTTGGTGTTGTGACTGTAACCAAGGATGTGGTGGAGAGTGGTGGCATCATTTTTATTCTTTTATTTTGTATTGGTCAGGTTCCAGATTCTCATAATCCAGTTTTTTTAGCTATCCGTGACTGGTGAGATCGAGCTCCTCCTTGTTGTTGTGAAAATAAACCCACTAACACAAGATTAAAGAAGAGAGAAGAAAATAAAAGATTCAAGGAATTTAGGTGGTTTGGCAATTGCCTGCATCCATAGGCGGTGACAGAGAAAGTTTCACTATCAAATAAGGAGATTACAATAGTAGCACACAAGCACTCTCACAAGACTCAAACCCCAAATACACCCTTACAAGACACGGTCAAGTAATATTGACCAAATAAAGCCACCGACTCAACAATGAAAAGAGAGAAAGAGAAACCCACATAGTTATAGTGAGCAAAGAGAGAGAGAAAGGCAGACAGGGAATGAAGAGAGAGAAACAAAGGTGGAGAATGAGTGATGGCCTTTTTTTATTATTCTCTAGTGAGGACCAAAGCATCGCTAGGTCTGGCAAGGGTATTCTCCAATGTTAAAATTGTGGGACAAAATATTGAGACTAATGCGTTAATTTTTTTTGAGCTTATAGCTATATATTTACTGAAATATTAAAATAGTTACACTGATGTGAATACTCTTAGTACTAGTAGCATCTTCAAAAAAGCGAGCCATATGATTCAATTGCACGTTTAATTGTATACGGGCTCGTATGAAGATGCCCAAAATGCTACATAAGTGTTTTATAGTATTGACAACAAAGGTCAAGAGCAGCTTGGTTTTGTAATGGGCATAACAATACTAATGTTACAACTAAACGTCCTATGAATTGATTTAATTATCCCATCACATCTTTTTCTGATTAATAAAAATAATAATTTCCTATAATAATCCTTATTCAGTGTACCAAACATAGGAGTGGCAATGTTTGACATGATATGAATACAACATGGTTTTTTGCGGGTTAGTATTTAGTATAAACTAGTCGTTAACTCATGCGATGCACGGAAAAGCTATTGACTCTTAAAAAAAAATCCAACAATGAGTAAATAGACATTTTGCTAGTTAGTATTTTTTTTTTTTTTAAATGAAGAAATATTTAACTTCTATACTTTTTCACAGTTTAAAAGTGTTGTCTAACATTGAACATTATTGAGTTGCAAGTGCATAGTTACCGAAACTTACAAAGTAATTTACAATTCTCAAATTAATAAAGCAAAACTCCCAATAATTATATATACACACACACTCTCAAAACTAATATAAACTACAAATATATAAACAAAGACCATGATATGGGGAAGACACGCCAAGTTTCAAATTTGAGTAGCAATATGACTTTTTCGTAGTAATAACAATATAGACAATTCAAAACATAGAACAATATCAAAATTATAATACCTAATTCCATTATCTTTTATGTTGAATCCAAACAAATAATTAATCAACCAAAATTCATAGCTTTTAATAAGAAAAAAAAAATCACATGAACCTAAATAAAAAGCATTTAAGGTGAAGAATTAAGATCAACCTACTGAGACGCAAATACCAAAAACATCAAAACTTAAAACTTCAAAATTTTTAGAATCCCCAAATTCTACTTAAAAACCAAACCAAATTCAACAAATTTATATATAACATACCAAATAAAAATTTATCGTTCTCTAGGCTGGAAGACATAGGTTGCAGCTTTGATTTTTCTCCAAAAAAATAGAGATACTTTATCTACATTGTACAATATAAAAAAATAATTAGTAGAAATTTCAACTCAAAAACCAAACCCATGAAAACAATGTCAATATAAATATGGAGATTAACCCAAATACTCAAAAGAAAATCAATACTAAACATAACAAAAGAATAAGCTAGAAAGAAAATCTCAGGCACATATGAAAGCAAATAAAAAATTTGACATAAAAGATAAAATTCATTAATAACAATATAAACAAATATCCACATATGTTGAATTGAAATTTTATTAATAATAATAATATAAAAAAATTCAACATAAAATTCATTAATCGAAGAAGAAAGTTAAATTAGATTGCTTGTGTTTTTTTTTTTTTTTCTGCTTTTTTTTTTTTTTTTTTGTTTTTTTTTTTTTTTTTTTTTTACGTTAGTCTCTTTTTTTCTTTTCTTTTTTGAATCCTAAAATGAAGTTAAGTTTAAGGTTTTGAGGTGATAATTGCTAAGGTTTTGAGGAGGGAAAAAAGACTCCTAACAGGAGTCCTCTCTTTTTTTCTTAATCCTAACTTTTTTCTTTTTTTTTTGTTACATGAGTCTCTTTTATATATATATATATTCAGAATCCTTGAATCAAACAATTCGTCTGATTCCTTGGAAGATGATTTTTCTTCTTCTGATTCTTGTTACCAATCTGCTACTGATTCTTCTGATTCTCCTAATATTAAAATTGGTTGTAGAGATTCCTATTGCAATGTTATTAAAACTGTTAAAACTCTCACTAAAAGTGAAGAAAATGAAAAATTAATAATTCAATTGATAAATCAAATTCAAAACCCTGAATTACAAAAGGATTATTTGGATAAGTTCAAGAAAAACTTGGTGAAAAATGAAACTGATAAAAAACTAAAAGCAACTATAAGCTTTGAAGAAACTTTGGAAAGATTTAATAAAAAGAAATCCAAAGACTTAACTGTTAATGATTTACAACACGAAATTAATATTGTTAAACAAGAGATAAGTGAATTAAAAAATGATTTTAAACACATTAAAAGTGATAACAATAATCTTAGACAAGAGCTGATAATGTTGAAAGTTGATAAAAACCTTGATAAACAACAATCTGATAAATCTGATAGTGAACATGATGAGCACGAAGATGGAGATGAATCCAGTCAACAGTCTCTTCTTTCTGATAAAGGTATTGATGATGATTCTCAACTTACTCTCATCAATAAAATACTTCCTCCAAAATGGTTTACAAAAGTTAAAATTGTTGTTTCTCCTGATTATCATTTCACTGTCATTGCTATGATTGACTCTGGTGCATATATGAATTGTATTCAAGAAGGAATGATTCCTTCCAAATATTTTGAAAAATCTACTGAAAGATTGGTTTCTACTAATGGTTCTCAGATGAAAATTAAATATGAATTGAGTAATGCTCATGTGTGCCATGATAATGTTTGTTTCAAGATTCCTTCGGTTCTTGTTAAAAACATGACTGATAAAGTAATCCTTGGTTTGCCCTTTATAAATGCTTTGTATCCTTTTCTTGTTGAACATGATGGAATTACTACTGATCCTTTTGGACAGAAAGTAAAATTCAAATTTGCTTCAAAGTTTGAAATTGATATTGATAATCTGTCTTATGAAAAAGACTCCCCCATGAATACTCTTGTTCAAGAACTAATAATGAGTTCTTGCCAATATTCCACAGATAATTTTAAAGGTAATATTTATAGTACCAAAATGTTAAAAACTATCAATTCTCCTGACATTGTTGATGCTTCTTTGCAGGAATCGAACAATGATGCATGGATAAATACCACTAATAAGTGGAATAATAATAATATTTATACTTATACCACTAGTAAGTGGATTGTTATGGCTTCCTCGGCAGAGAGGAAAAATAAGGGAAAAGCACCAGCACAGGGCTATTCTCATGACAAAAGGCTCCCAGCGGGACAACCTTTAGTAATGCATGAAGGCGCATCCTCTGGGGTAAAATCCAGCGGATCAACATCCCTTTAGGAATTTGTCCCAGCGGAGGTGACATATTCCAGTGGTGATATATTAATTACTCTACAAGAAGTCTTATCAAGAAATTTACAATTTCACAATGGAACCTATTCAGAGTTACTAGATTCTATTAAATTCATTCTTGATAACCTCCAATTTGCTTTTGTTAAAAACCACCATAATGTTTTCCAGAAAACTCTCAGAGCCCTTGAAATCCACCTTGTTAACCTTACTGCTCAAAATGAGGTTTATATGAGCCACCATGATAACCTTGTTCCAAAAAATGACCTTGTTTCAGAAAATGAGGCTCTTAGAAGCCGTCTTGAAGCCTACATTAGTCAACTCTTTGGCAAAGAGGAAATCCATTCAATGGATAAAAAGACTATAATGGGCACTAATTATGCTAGATTGAGTCTTAAGACCCAATCTATTTTAAGAAGTGCTGTTGCCAACTTGCCAACAGATATACAATCTAGTATTCTGGAAAGCAAGGCTATGTTTGGGTCTTTTGACCTATGGTTCAAATACTTCGAAAAACTTGTTACGGCCACTATCCCTGATCTTGATGAATTAGATGAAGGTGATAATGTTTTTATTCAGCTTGATTGGGAAGAACACTTTGGGAGTAGTCTCAGGGTGTATGAAAAGAAACATCCATTTCCCGGTCTTCTGACTAATTATGATGATGGTTCATATGTTGCCGATGATGATTCAAATGTTGAGGATATTAGGGATCCCAACTGGCTTTCCCAAATGTTTGAATATGGCTTTATCAGGTTTATAAAATTAACAAGCCATTATCAAGCCAGCCAACTCCCACAAGTTATTCAGGATGCTATCAAAAGATTTAGCAGTCCTTCTGTTTCAATCAGATGTTGGAGTACGTTGCCTAAATGGGAAAGAGATAACTGGATGAATGTCCAGCCCTCAAAGCATCTCATTCTCATTAATGGTCACACTCACCAAGGGCCATGGTTTGAAGGAAATTCTCAATTGTCCTTTGCTGATCCTTATGCTCTTGCTGAATGTTGGAGAAATTGTTTCAATAATCAAATTATTAATGTTGCTCAGAATCTATGGAAAGACTATCATTTCATGGGTTGCACAGATAGAATCTCTGTTTTTGGTCCCATACCATATTCTGATGCCATTGCTCACTTGAGGATTACTAATCATTGTAATCCAAGAAGTCTTCTCATCCCCGGGAAAACCCCAGTGTTTGAGCCAATTTTATATTGTGCATTTTGTAATCAATATGCTATTTACCATGAGCATGAATGTGATTCTCCACAAGGTCCTTTTGATCCTTTTGATGGCTATCCGTCCGATGCCCCTTCCACCGATTAAAGGATTCACTCCTGTGGTTACTACTGGATGGTGTTATTTACCTGCGGTTACTATTGTTTCAAGGGAAGTTATTGCTGTCTCAAAACTGCCTTTACTTTCCCATATTTGTCTAGCCTACACAAACGGCCAAAACTGCTACAATATTCAAAATGGAATCCCATGTGTCTGACAAAGCCATGCAATATGCACTTATGAAGTGATCCCAATCCCATGCTTCTAACAAAGAATAAGATATTCCTTAAAGATTTTGATATCTTATTGGTGTCCTTAAAAAGAAAAAGGTGGAAGCTTGTCATGATTTCATGCTTTGCCCTTGAAATGCTCTTGCCATGCTTCTTCCGACAAAAGCCTACACTTCATAGTTTGAAGAGAAGGACAAATAATTCAGCTGAATTTTTATGACAAAAAGTGAAAAAACACTATTCACTTTTTACTGTTCACAGAGTACTGTTCACAGATTACTGTTCACTGATTACTGTTCACGGATTACTGTTCACTGATTACTGTTCATTGACACTGTTCACTGACACTGTTCACTCCAAATTTTTGCCTATTTAAGGGGGGTTGTCCCTTATGTTTAGAACAAGTTGTTTTTTCTCAGAATTCTTCCTTGAGAGCTTCTTACTTCTCTAGAAAGAGTTCCTTGCTCCTATTACCTTGTTCCTACTACCACTATCTCTCTACAATCCTTGTATCTAGGACTAGAACAAGCTTTGTAATTGTTAACCTGTAACTGTTGAGATCTTGTATTCACTACTACTACTGTAAGTGTTTGTTCTACTTTCAATAACAAGTATTTTCAGTTTTATGTTCATTATTCTACTTGTTGCTACCACCACCTTGGACGGATTACCGCCATAACGGATGGTTCTAAATTGCTTACATTTACTTTGAACTATTGTTTTCAATTATTTTGATATATACTGCTTGGCTGGTTCTACCGCCTTATTATTGTTTGTTCTAACATTTACTTTCACTATATTATTACTGTGTTTCCGTCTCTTTCCTTCAGCTGTGCGTCCCCTTCCCCCCCTTTATGGTATATATATATATTGGTTCATGTCAAAACAAGTTGACGTGCTTTAACACAATTAATAAATTAGTCAATTTTATGCTGACTTGCTAAACCTACAATAAACTCAAAATGACCATATTCAAATAAATGTCATTTTTATCTAATATAAATTTGAATTCTAATACAATAGAGTAAATAAAAGATTTTTAATTTTTATACTAATAAATTCTTCATTGAAACTTTAAACTCCCCAATGCTTTATTTTTCTTAAATTGTGTATTATGCGGGTTAAAATAGGTCATATTATGTCAACCTACTTAATCAAACATTGTATTAGGATTAGAGAGTTTTGACATGATTATTAAATAGATCGAGTTAGGGTTGAGCTATTTATTCGAATACTCTTACTCGTACCACCACGATGCTGACACAAATGTTCAACAACATACTAACGAGATTGCTTCATTGGATGCAAAGGTGATTGACGAACGGCAGTTAATGGAGGAGGTGGTGTTGCATTACTTTCAAGATATCTTTCAAACATTAGACTTTAGTAAGCTAAACCCCAAATGCTGTGCACCATTCCACAACCTCCTCTAATTGCCAAAAGTCACAACCCACATATCAAGGTTCCATCATCATTAGAATACTGCAACATCTAAACAGGTACCCACTACCAATGGCCCGCCTACTTGGAGTGTTTGTGGTGTGGTTTGGTGCGGTTTTAGGCCATTTCAAGCATTGCACTTTTCAATTCGGTTAGGCCAAAACTATAACCGCACCACACCTCAGTTTTGCGGTCACGTGTGCAGAATGGTGTACAAGGTGCAATTTGGTCGGTTTTAGGATAGTATATTTTTCAAGATATCATATCTAATTTATACTTTAACCATGACAATATGATAGTATGTTTAAAAAATATTTATAACACGTTTAACAAAAAAAAGTAACACAAATATATACAAAAAAAAAAAAAAAAAATCTATGACAAATTTATTGTAAACTAAAAGTAGCATAAATATATATAGAACAGAAAAATAATATTAATCTTTTGAACTTTTGATTTTATATCTAACCAAAACAAAGCCATTGTCAGGCAGTTTTGGTCGGTTTGGATGCGATGATGCAGTTTAATGAACACTCCTATCTACTACAAGCCTTAACCAATTTCTACACCACAGCCAAACACGCCAAAGCCTCAGACAAAATTTTGGAGTACCTAGTCATCTTTCAATCAAAGTTTAATTTCCACACCTCGGACCAAAATAATAAATATAAAAATAATATAAAAACTAAAAATATAGTTTTTTTTTTTGGCATGAATTTCATTTTTTTTTTCCACTAAAATTTGCATGAATTCTTTTTTTTTTTTTTCAACTTCAAAAAGTTCATTTTATGTCTCTAAACAATAGGAACTGTTAACACTTTTGTCCTAAACTTAAAAAAAACAAAAAACAAATGCCACTCTATCAGGGCTCAGACACTTGATAACATTAACCAAATCAGAAATATGAGCCTACTAATATCTAGTCACAGAAGCATGTAGCAATAAACAAATAAGCATGATATAAAGCTGGTTTACATGATACTTGCAACTGTAAGTGGTTCAACAACAAATTCTGGTCCACTTAAAGAAATTGCACAGAACAAAAAGGCAGATTCTTCATTTGCTTCGTATTCTTTTTTCCTTAACAATCCCAGACTTCCAATCAAATCCTTTCTTGATAGTCCTCTCTCTCTCTCTCTCCCCCCCCCCCCCCCCCCCCCCACACAAAAAAAAAAAAAAAAGGAGATTCACATATCTCCAACATTTCAGACCAATGCCTAGGTGAAAAAGACCAGAATGAATAAGATGATAAACAGAACCACCAAAAACAATATCATCGTGATCTGGCCCTTCGCACCAGCCTTCTTCATGACCATAGCCACCTTTTTCTGCAAAGAGAAGTTGAAAAAATGGAATTTTTTACTCGTTACATATTAAATCATTAAAATAAGTACAAAATCCATTCATTAAATTTAGCAAATGAGAAAAAATATCACATCTGAACTTGTTTTCAGTGAACATAGAGTTAACCTAAGTCTTGAATATCAGATCATTGGTAGGAAGCCCGTATTTTCCAAAGCTTGGAAATAAACATTAGCTCAGACTTATTACAGAGGCTAACCTGAACAAAATCAAGACGATTTGATGTACTGTCCATTTCCATACCCAATTCATCTATAATTTTCTCCTGGGGCACCCAAATATTACATGTTAGTCTAACAAATCAACAAAAACGATCCTAAAAAATGAAGCTTGACAAAAAAGAAGTAAATTAAAAAGTTACAGGTACAGTAATAAAAGTCACTCATGGATTAAAGTGCTTAAAGGATGCACCACCAGTGCTATCTTTCACATCATTTGTTGCCAGGGAATAGTGGTTATTATAAAGATCTGAAGCTTAAAAAATCCTTACCTGTGCAAGGAGCTCTTCATGTATAGTAAGCCCAACACCTCCAATTCTCTCTACGCTTGCACTAAGTTCATCTAACTCTTCATCCTGCTGCCTACAATCAATAGTTGATAAAGAATACAAAATCAAGAACAAATAAAATAGAGGCAATAGCTACTTGTCAAAACCAAATACAGAGTAAATAGCATTTTTCTCAAACAACATGAAGAGAAGGTTTCTAGTTAACATAAGAGTACACCTCATCTTTTTTTTCTTTTTTTTTTGAGAGATAATTACAATATGCTGCTAATCCCGTAACTCGAACCTTTTCCCCCCTAAATCCCCAAGCACTTTGTACATGGGGAGGTGCCAATTCAGCTACAAGGCCTTTGGCAAGAGTACCCCTCATCCAATCTAATATGTAATGGTCACCTCTCCTCTCCACTTTCCCCAGAATCTTGTCCTAACTAAGCAAGGTTTGAAATAACAGTTAAAACATATTAATCTTGAATTAAACCAAACAAATAAATAGTAAAAGTTTAGAGGATTATGAAAATAGTATCAATGTTGAATATAGCATTGCTCGCCAGTGGTAAGGATTACAACAATCTTCAACAAAATGTTACATGCTAATTATTTCAATTAACATTAGTATCATACTACACATCCAGTGTGTGTGTTTAATTAACATTAGTATGAATTATAGTAGTCATTACAAGTAGGTGCTACATGCCAATTATTTAAAATCAAAATTACTATTCAACTATAAAACATAATTTTTTATAATTTTTATAAAATTATGATTTTTTATTTTTTCTATTTTTTGAGGATAATTTACACACACCCAATGGATCTCAAACCCAAAATAACTGTCCACGCCATTCTTAGGTGTATTTGCTTATATTATTTCAATGATAAGGACAACATTGTCAACCAAAAAAAAGTCAAAATTTCATAAAAGGGAGGTTATAGTTGGTACAAAGCTTCATAGTATTTTAACAAGGGATGTTAGAGAAATCCTTATCTACTTTGGTGAATTTATGATAATAAATAAATTACCATATGAATTTTAAGGGACTTTTTTTATTGGTAAGTTATTTAAGCATCCTATACTATGGGTCCTGGATAATTATAAAATTCTAGAATCTAGGCTTAATAAAGTAACTCAGGATTCTATTTTACAAGTTATATTCACTCTTGAAATCAGAGTAGAACTGAAATTTTTGCAACTCAAGCGAATTAAAGGGTATTTTGGAAATTGAGTTTGAGTCTTAAATTTTTAAGAAAATTCTTAAGTATCTTGGTTTAATTTTCTTTAAGTCCAAGTCAGCCTTTAATTACCTTATTAGGTTTAGTACGAAAATCAAACTTGAAGCCCTAATATGACCAGCACCAAAAAGAGTCCTTATATATATTTGTGCTTTCTATACTAAAATATTTCAGAGAGTAATTAATAGATATACCTTGGTGTTTTGGTTTATCGAAGGCTTCTATCCCTAAAGTGCTTCTTGACCTTCTTTCACTAGTACTGGTCATGGGTACAATGCAAGTATAATGTTCGCAATCTCTTAACAATAACAAATTCGCTCGCTCTTTCTTTGCACTCCCACATCAAACCTTTTTCTTTACCCTATCAGACCCTAAAATTTTACACATTTTCCCTATAAAATAATCACCACATTCAAACTTTTCAAACTTCATGTCATTCTGCAAATCCTAAAATAAGTACAAACCCTAACCATTTCTTCTAAATTCTAAAATCCTAAAGCCACAAATTCTCCTAATGCTAAGCCCAACACAACCACACACAGGTTTTCCTTAGACTGTCCTACCTTGATGAAGTTCAGCAACTAAAATCCAAAGAGTTTGAAGACTGCTAAAGATATGTTTGCATGTGTCTGTATGTGGAAGGAAAAAGAAAGAAACAAAAATGATACTTTATCAGCAGCAGCTGCCTATCTGATTCTGATGCTATGAAGTCATCATTATCTTGGGCATTGTAGTGCTTAGATCCATCTGCCTTGTGAGAATCTGGCATCCTCATTAATTCACGGCGCATTCCACTCAAACCAGTAGTGCCAGTCCCATTTGACTCTTTTCCAGCTTCTACTGCTTTCTTCATGGTGCCCACCTAATAAAGTACTCCAATCATTTAGCCCCTCTCACACACGCATGTAAAGCCAAAAGCTTGTAACATAATACACTGCATAATAGAAATAATAATTTCATAAAAAAAGATTATAATTTTTTTTAAACAGTTGTCATAGGAAATTAAACTAATA
Source organism: Notholithocarpus densiflorus (assembly GCA_030021035.2). Taxonomy (NCBI): domain Eukaryota; kingdom Viridiplantae; phylum Streptophyta; class Magnoliopsida; order Fagales; family Fagaceae; genus Notholithocarpus; species Notholithocarpus densiflorus. Next base: position 5,119,652 of record JARYZH020000018.1, on the reverse strand, counting down.
AAGACTCACCATGCTCACAAGCTACATAAAGTTAAAACTTAAGAAGCACAATTCCAGTCAATAATCCAGAGTCCAGACATACGCACACAGCCAAAGGCTCACCACATAATGAGTGCCAAAAATCATAACCAAATTGAGTACAAAGTTTGGGATAAACATCAGTAGTGTCAGGACAGATTAAAAAGAGAAAGCTTAAGTATATATTTTCAATAACAAGAATTACTGAATACAGTGTCTCCACTGTCTCTAAAAACTATAGCTATATGGTTGATACCTGCATACGAGCAGTGCTGGTCCATCTTCTTCGCTTTTCAAGTTCCACCTCATCAATGCTATACCAAGATGGATCTCTAGCTGCTACAGCAATTGCTTTGTCCAATTCATCCACCTTCCTATCAAGAAAGCAGGCTTTCAGCAGTTGAACACAGTGGTTAATTCATTTAATTAAAGCCAAAACTCATCTAAGAAGCTTCACTACTGATGGACTCAGTATAGGATTTTATATTGCTACTAAAATAGAAAGTTCCGATGTAGGATGAGATCACATCGGTGTAGTAAGAATATTTATTTAAATTCACATGCTAAATATCTTCTTACTGATTCAATACATACTAAATCACATGATGGAAACCTATGATTGATCTTTCCCAAAACTTTATAAGAGGCAGAATCTATTTTAAGTAAAGTATGGTAATTCTAAACATACCTGCCATTCAATGCTCTCACAACTAGCAAGCAGTTCCTTTGTGAGATGTAATTGCTCTCCAGTATCAGAAGGAATACGCTCCCATTGGTGAAAAGTGGATTGCAACTTATCAATCTAAACAGGTAGTGATGAAATAGTCAGACATTTAATATCCCCCAGGAAACTCCTATTTCCACCATCAACAGAGTCCAACTCATAAGAAAAGTCATGGATGTCATATCACTGAGCATGTATACAACAGTGCCGTGTAAGTTCCCGTGTGCACATGAGAGAGAGAGATCCATATGGTAAATTATACATGAAAGGGACAGGTTTATCCTTCTCTAAAAGTTCCCCAAGATTCCCAAACAATTTCAATTAATTCGAAACAAAGAAGCCAGAAACATGTCAGCCCAGCGAAGGCCTAGCCAACATTTGAGGTAGAAAAAAGCAAGAGGTTATTGACAAAATTAAGTTATTTCAAAAGAAAAAGAGAAGATAATTCAGAAACTAATCACTCTTTTTAATTCAACCAGAAACATCACCCCCCTCCTCCACCATACAACTGAAGCAACCTAAAATTATCAACACACCAGCACCCAGTTCAGTCTCAATGCCACAATATACTGATACAGCAGCAGCCACTCCATGGAACTATCCAGTTAGGAATCCCAGGAACAAGGGTTTGCGTTATGCCAGTTAAGATCCCCTGATTAAGAAGTAGATCTGAAAGCTGCTGCCCTGAAACTCCTCCAGTGGAATTCCAACAACCTAACTCATCTAAAACTCTTCAATAAAGCCTTTGTAACAGGACAGCCTAAGCTCAAGAAACTAGATTACTTCATGTTCACGATGATGAACATAAAGTAATCTAAAAGAATTACAAAGAATTATGCCCAAAATTCAAGTGATTCCTCAAAATATAATATGGAGTTGGTATATATAATCTCTCTACGTGAAGTGCTATGCCATCTCCTTACAAGGCCTAATACAACATCATTGATATCTAATGATAAGTTATAAATTAAGTAATCAGAAGGAAGCGCAAACATGGCAAACCCCTGACATGACCATGTCCATGTTGCATGAGGGACATTATTGCAAGTGTGTCCATGAAGTGTCAGGAAAATAAAGAAATTATTTTTTGATTTGAGACATGGTCCAAACACACCGCCAAAACACAATGTGATAGGCTGCAGATATAGTCGAACACTTAAATCTTATATGTCATCATATCATATTAAAATAGAAGCAAAGATAACCAAAAATAAATAAAAAATTTAAGAGACCACATTGATACAATCATATGTACCAAATAAAACATTACTTTACTGCAAATAAAAGTTTTATTACTAAGAGGCGGTACAGAGCATAAAAAAATTTGACAAAAAACTTACAGATTCTTGAATCTCCTCTTTCACTACATAAAATGGATCTTGAGCAGAAGGCATATTGTAATATAACCTATACACATCCAGAAACAAACTTTGACTTAGCAAGATGAGATCAACTACACGCAATTCGCACGAAGGAAGACCAGGAAAAAGAAATGCTAATTTTTGTTACTCTACTACTACTACTACTACTACTACTACTACTGAGATTATTAATTCAGTTTAGAACATAAAAAAGAAATGATAAGGGTATAACAGTAACCTTCCTTCCTAGCAAATGTTTTCTCATCTCAAGTTAATCTTCTAATGACCCCAGGCCAGCTAATAAATAAGCAATTCTGAAACATATGGATTTTTATTTTATTTGAATATGTAAAATTTAATATTGTAATTCAATAATTTACCAACCAACCAAACACTGCAATTTTCAACATCATTTATTAATTGAATTCAACACACACACAAAATTTATAAAAAGAAATAACGAACAGAGATAGAGAAATTGGAATTGGCGGCATAGATCAGAGGAGAGGGGTTGGTTGTGTTGTACTACTGACCTGAGCGAGAGACAGAGTGCGACGCGTGATCTAATTGATCTGTGAGACTTAAGCCTACCGGCGAGAGATCGATAAATCAGATCAGAGAGACAGTGGAGATCATGGAGTTGGAATTGGAGTTGGGCTGCTTTTCTTTTATATATATATATATATATATATATATATATATATATAGAGAGAGAGAGAGAGAGAGAGATAATTACAGAAAACCCACGTATGTTATGACCCGTTTTCAATTTGTCTATCCGTAGTTTAAAACTTTACACTTTGTCCACTTGAGATTAGTTCCGTTAGCCTTCCGTAACCCATCTCTCCGTTTGCCGTTAGAAAAACACATTTTTAGGCAAAAACAAATATAACAAGAATAAAAAAGTTAGGGTTTTAAATTAAGAATTGGGCAACCAAATTTACACAATTTCAAGTTGATCCCGGTCCCTTCCCCGTCACAGTTGCAGCAGTCCACCAATAAATTCGCTCTCTCGTTCTTCTCTTCTCATCTCTATCAATTCTTTCTTTCTTATTTCATCAAATATATAAATATATATATAAATTGTAATCAATGTATAAAAGACAAAAGAAACACACTACAATACCAACTTTTAGATGCAATATCTTTTTAAAGTGCCAAGCCTCACTTGAACCACCAGTCCTTCTATACATACGGGTGAATATGTGTAACGGAGAAGAAGTGCAGTTCATCAAGTTCGCTTTGTGTGATTTTCATTGGAGAGAAGGACATTGAGGGACGATAGTGGTTGGGGAAGAAATCTAGGAGGACATAGCTTACTTGAGGCAGATATTTGCTTTGGGATTTTTTTTTTTTTTTTAAGATTCAGGTGATAGGTTTGAAGTTGGAAGGTTCCTTTCTTTCTTTCCTTGGTGGTGTTTGGTTGTGCAAAAAAGACCGGCAATTAGGAGAGGGACAAGTTGAGATAGAAAGCCACCTGTGACTCCTACAAATTCAAGGAAAAGCCAGTTGAGATAGAAAGCCACCTGTGACTCCTGCAAATTCAAGAAAAACCCATTTGAGATAGAAAGTCAAAAGCAGAGTAGAGAAGGCGAAAGAAGCAAAGCAAAAGAGAGGCAGAGAAAATGAGTGGCTTTGCGCTGGGTTCAGCGTTTGAGATAGAAAGCCACAACAGTAAGAAACCAAACCCACTCTCAAAACGTGT